>CAKNXH010000252.1:27312-85914 GCA_932178445.1 Andricus quercusramuli | reverse complement strand
TGAGCACCGAAACGTTGTTAAATACTTTGCATGCTTTTTTATTGTGATTTGATAATAATAAAAATAAAAAAGACGAAAGAAATAAAAAAGAGAAGGAAGGGGATTTGGTTGGTTGCCTTCTCATTTTTCTTTCCTCTTTTTTATTTTTGTCCAAAGAAACAAATTTTTTTATTTTATTTTTTAGGAATTGCAATAGGAGCATTTTGTGGTGGTTGTCCAAATTTTATCGTTGAATTCTTGTTTTATTTTCAGGAACTCTATATATTGAAGGACTAAATATCCGAGCGTGAAGCGCCACTTGAATCATTATCGAGCGCGAAGCGCACGATCCGACAGACGCTCGCTTTTTTTTACAGTTTTATTTCTTTACAGTTCTGCGAATTATCCAGGAATTTATGAAATACGCAAGACTGGAAAAAATACAGTTGGATGACTCATCCACTCTTGACATTTTCACGTGCTCGAGATACAAAAGTACTTTACAGCAGCTGAGTTTTCACGAGCTTTTATCAGTCGCGAAAATATTGGATATAAACGTATTTCGCAATTTTATAGTGAAACCCTTTTAATGCGAGTTTTACTCCTCTGATAATGTGCTATATCACATTATTGTGCATTACTATACAAAGACATCAAAGATTCATTTTGCATTTATAGGATGACTGGCACTTAGTGCTTAGCTCGCTTCTTTGAAATATTCCATTGCTTCATATAATTTGGTATCGTTTTTATGAGAGGATTCATATTGAAAATCCATAAAGCTTGCTCTGTTCTTTTAATACTGTTATAAAATGACGAGATTTTTTATTATAGAGATGTAATACTTAAACAAATCTACAACTATGCGCAATAAAGGAGACCAAATTGCAAGACCAAAGATATAAAACTGGCTGGTCAAAGTAGGTGAATTTAATGAAATTCTTGCAACAGGATCTCTCCACTGAATGCATGTAATGAAAATGAAAATGCAATAAAAGAAACAGAAAAAATTGTAAAAAAATTAATGAAAATCGTGACATGATTTTCGCACGAGGTTTTTTGATATTAAGTTGAAAGAATTTTAAACTTATTTTTCAAATTAAAAAAGATTCCTTTTTTACCAAGAATGATTAATGTGGAATCCAACGAAGATCACTTTATGACAATATTTACATTTTCAACAATAAAATTAATTTTTAATCAAAATAGTTGAACTTTTAATCAAATTCTTAAATTCCCAACCTACAAAAATGAACTTTCAAGCCAAAAGCCGATTTCATTTGTAAAATAGTTGAATCATAAACCAAAAAAGATGAACTTTCAGCGAACAATTTATTAGTAGTCAAAAATTACATTTTTGCCGATTGAGATTCAAGCGTTTATAATAACAATTATTAAATACTAATGACTTTATTACATCGATTTTTTAAAGAGTTAAACACTTTAAAGCTCCAAGGTAAAATATGTAATGTAAATTATTGTAAAAGTTATTTCAGACTCCACAGCCAATTCTCTAAGAACAAGGGAAATAGGGCGATTTTTAAAGAAATGAGGGAACAATAGGGGCATACATTCTTTTAAAATAACATTAATGTAAGTTCCATATTCTTAAGATTTCAAGTTAAAATATTGCATTTTCAACAAGATAGTGGGATTTTAAATCAAAGAATATCGATTTTCAATGCAAACACATGAATTTTCAACAAAAGAGTTGAGTTTACTAGCTAAAAGTCAAATTTTTAAGAAAAAATTCAACTTGTTAACCCGAAACTTTGAATTTTTAACAAAAAAGCTCATTTTCAATCAAGAAAGATGAATTTACAACCAAACTATCGAATATTCAATCGAAAAAGATGAAATTTCAAACAAAAACAGTTGCATTTTCAACCAAATAGTTTCATTTTCAAGACAAATATGTTAGAAGACAGTTAAATTTTCAACAACAGCAAAAATGAATTTTCAACCAGAAAATACAAATTCTCTATTAAAAGATGAATTTTCCATCCAAACGGATGTTTTTTTTCCGAAAAGACGAATGTTCAATAAAACAGTTGAATTTTCGACAAAAAAATTACTTTTTAACAAAATACTTGCATTTTTAAAAAAAGAATTAAATTTTCATCAAAACAATTGAATTTTCGAACAAGCATGTAAATTTTGAACCCACAAAGATGAATATTCATTCAACTAAGTTATCAAATTGTCAAACAAAAAAGATTAAATTTTAACCAAAAATACTTGGATCTTCAACCAAATAGTTTAATTATCAAGCCAAAAAGGCAAATATTTTAGAAAACAGTTGCATTTTTAACCAAGAAAGATGGATTTTAAACCAGAAAAAAAAAGATTAAAAATAAAAATAAACAAAAGATGAATTTTTTAACCAAAAAGACGAATTTTGAACAAAACAGTTAAATTCTCGACCACATGACTTTTTAAGAAATTAGTTGGTTCTCCAAAAAAGAATTAATATTTCAACCGAATAGTAGAATGTATAACCAAACGAGGCGATGCTAGGAGTCATTTTAATTAAAAAGAATGAACTTTTATTCATAAAAGATGAATTTTCAACCAAAAAGGTGATTTTTCTACCAAAATCTGAATAATTCCCAGCTATTTCACGGAACTCAAAAATTCCAGGCTAATTTATGGTTTTCCCGATTAGCATACACCTTGAACCAGAATCTTAATATTGTAACATTTTTAACATCAAATCTTTTATAAAAGGAATAACACAATTTCGAATTGAAATTTTTAATTTATTATCCTTGACAGTTATTTCAAGTGCCTCTTATAGAAATTTCATGAATTTTGAAACAAAATTCCGGAATTTTCCCTGGGTGAATTTTAAACCAAAAAAAAGATTAATTTTCTATTGAAATCTGAAAAACTACTAGTTAAAAAAAAAATCCCAGATATTTCACGGTGCTCAAAATTCCAGGCTAATTTTCCCGGTATTTTCGGTCAGTGGCCACACTAAATCAGAATTTTAATCTTGTAACGTTTTTGACATCAGCTCAAATATAAACAGAATCACGCGATTTTTAATTAAAATTTAGAAATTTTAAATTCATTATGCTTGAAAGTTGTTTCCAGTGCCTCTCATAGAAATTCCCTGACATTTGAAAAAAAATTACAAGATCGCGGACTTTTCCTGACCAATGAAATTCACTTTTACCGGATTTCCAAGTTTTCCACACAGAACTTTTAAATTTATAGAGTCGTAAACTTTCCTATCAGAACTCTACCTGGTACTTTGCCGAAAAATAAACGTGAAACATTTTTACGTAGAATCTTTTCACAGAAAAAAAATATACTCCTTACAGCGATTCCAGAGTAATCTTCAACTGCAACAAAAATTACTATCACGCGTTCAGATTTACCCACCACATGAAAAATGTTAACCATATCAACTCTATTGAATCCTGTTTTGTTTCGATGCGAAAAAATGCAACTTTATCTACTTGAAAATTACTCGCAACAAAAATTCACTTGTGTGTTTTCTGTGTTATGAAGGGAATAAAACAAAATCAAAAATTAAATTTAAAAATATAAAATTTATTATCTTAGAAAGTTATTCCAAGTACCCCTCATAAAAATCCCCTGACATTTGCATTTTTCTTTTAATTCCTGAATTTTCCGTGATTTCCAGAATTTCCGGACTTACGGTCACCCTGATACGGTACATTCTTTTTAGAGCTCTAAATTTAAAAAAAGTCGATTTAAAATATTCAGACACACAACTTTTAAATTCGCGGAGTCGTAAACTTTCCTATCAGAACCTCACCTGGTACTTTGCCGAAAGGTAAATGTGCGCGGCTGTGCGAAACAGCAAAACTTAAAGCTGTTTAGCTGTCTTTTCTTAGCACCAAGAAGGGTTCAGCAAGCCGGTGCGAAAATTCCAAACACCAGTAATTCTCTCAAACTGACATCAAGGAGTGGAATAAATTTACCCTCGCGTACATGTTGCAGGAAAAACTGGGGGAAAGTGTTCTTGATAAAGGAAAGTGAAAAGTAAAAGGAAAAAGGAAAAATCGAAGGAAAAATTTTGGAATATAAAAGAGCGTTTTAAGCACGGAGCGACCAAAGAGGAAAGTCTTTAGCATGCATTGAATTACTCTTTGCTCGGCACCACTTTCGCACTACCTTTTTTGTTTTCCTTTTTCCTTCCTGTCGAGTAACTTCTTGCCATACACATACCACTTTCGGCCCGGGCGACGAATCGAGATGCTTTTTCATCCCTAACACTACTTTCGTCTCCAGCGGGAGTCTCTCGTTTTTCCACTCTGATTTTCCCACAGCTCTGCAGCGCTCTTCGCTGTTTTTCTTCTGATATTCGATGCTAGCTATTGCCTGCATACTTTGCGGGATAAATGGCCAAATTTGATCAGATTTTTTGGGATATTTTTAAAAAAATGGGAATTTAATTTTAGGTTTCGAATAATTAAAAAATATGATTTATTGGCAAGGTATCTTAAAGAATTTAAGTTGAATTTTAACATTTTCAGAAAGTTTAAAGCTTTCTGGATGAATTTCCGGATAAAAGTCTTTAAATTTGGAAGCTTTAGTTATGAACAGAGAGATAACAAAATTGTGAGATTATAATTTTAGAGAGTTGAAATTGAAAAACTTCTGCTTACAAAAAGAACTTGGTAATTTTCAACTTACAGGGTGGCCGCGAAACATTGTTTTTATAATTTCCTGATTTTTCCTCACTAATTTCTAATTTTTCCTGAGGATGAATATTTAAGGACGAAAGTGCTAATATTGTAACATTTTTAACATAGAATCGTTTATAAACGGCATGAAACCATTTTTATTTTAAAGTTAAAAAGTGACCAACATTGACCAACTTCTAACCCAAAAAGTGATTTGGAGTGATAAATGTGCATTAATAATGTAAATAATGTTATTTTATATTTAAAAGCATTAAAAAGAATTTTATAATATTTATAAAAATTCCTGGTGATTTTGAACAAGTTCGGGATAAATTCATAGGACTTCCAAAGAGTTCAAGCGATTGGAAAAAAAATCGAAAAAAAACCATTGATCTCAGTAAAATTCAAGTGAATTTAGAAAAATTTACTGTGAATAAAAAAGAATCTAATGAATTGAGAACAATTAAAAAATATGAAAAAATCATTGAATTCAGTAAGTTTGAAATGAGTCTAGAAAAACTCAAGAGAATTCCAAAAAATTTAAAAGAATTCAGGATAAATTAATAAACATTCAGGGTGAATTCCCAATGAATTCAGGTGAATTGTAAAAAATGCTTGAAAATATCTTCAGTTCTTCAAAAACCTACGAAATCCCTCACTTCAAGTTAATACATTTTTTGCAATTCATTAAAATGTTATAAAATATCGTGATATTGTATGAAATCTGATGATATATCCCGAAATTCTGGAAAATTTATTTAAATACCTTGAGAACTTTTGAAAATGTTTAAATTCCTTAAAACCATTAAAATATTTTGAAATCGCTTAATATCTTTCTAATCTCTTGAGAATTCATTATTATTTAAAATACCCTATGATGTATATTACATTCCGTGGAAATTTCAGACACCCCAAAATCTTAAAAATTGTTTGAAATCCCTTCGAATTATCGAAATCAAGACAATATTTCTTGGAATATTTTTAAGTATTCCTAAAATCTCTCAAATTCTTCAAATCTTTGAGAATGATTTGTAACATTTGAAAATATTTGGCATTCTACAAATATTAAAAAATTCTTTGAAACTTTATTGGAATATTTCTTATCTTTCGAAATTCTAGGAAATTTTTCAATCCCCCATGACGATTTTTTTAAATCCCTTAAAATCATTCAAATCCTTGGAAATACCTTGATATATTTTTTAATCCCGTGAAACTTTTCAAAGCTCTTCAACGTTCCTTGGAAGCTTTAAAAGTACCCTAAAATATTTCTAAAAATTTCAAAACTGTTAGAACTTTTTAATGCTCTTAAAAATTACTTGGAATTTTCTAAAATAGACCCTGCTACGAAATTCTTTATACACTTATGATAATTATTTAAAATCCCTCAGAATCATTCAAGTCCTTGGAAATCCCTCAAAATTGTTTAAAATCCCTTGAAACTTTCAAAAACTCTTGAAAATTCTTTAGTAGTTTTAAAAGTGCCAAGAAATGCTTAAAATCCTTTCAAATCCCTTGAAACTTTTTGAAGCACTTGAAAATTACTTGGAATCTTCTAAAATACACCCTAATAAATTCCTCAATTCTTGTTAATAAATTCTTGGTAAATTTATTAAAATATATCGAGAGGTTTGAAATCACTTAAAATCATTCAAATTCTCGGAAATCCTCGGAAATCCCTTGGAATCTTTGAAAATATCCCAAAACCTTATAGATCTTATAAAATAGTTTCATATCGTCCGATATTCTAAGAAATTCTTTGAACCCATATGAAAATTCTTTAAAATTTCTTAAAATCATTCGAGTTCTTGAAAATCCCTCAAAATCTTTTGAAATCCCCTGAAACTTTGAGAAGCTCTTGAAAATTCCTTGAATGTTTCAAAGATCCTCTCAAATATTAAAAATCCGACTGAAGTAATCTTTTCATTTAAAAAAGTCAGTATACTGACTATCTTGAAACAGGGACTAAAAAGTGATATGAGAAAAAAAGTGACCAATAGTACCTGTGTGTCAGCCCTGATTATTCTTGACATATACGTAAAGGCATGCACCAATTGTACCATAATGTCATGTGACCAATTCTTCAAAAATAACTTACTCGTAAACTAGTAAGTCGAATGAACTTTTAATACGAAAAGGACGTGAAGGAAAGAAAGAAGAACGTCTGCCTGGTATAGACAATTATTTTGCCTTATTAGTTAATGAGTACGTGTGTTTAAGAGAACTGGTTACGTGGCAGTATGGTAGAAGCCCTTGAAGTGCTTCTTATAGCAATTCCCTAACTTTTGATATTTTTTTTCCAAAATCCCTGACTTTCCCTGACCAACAGACTTCTCTGACTTTTCCCTCTTCCAGGTTTTCCCTGAACTGCGGCCACCCTAAACTTAAGAATGTAAGCATCGATTGTATTTTTCATCTTTGACTTTGCTAGAAACTGTTTTCACCATTTTTAGACGTCTAAAATCAATAAAACTCAAGATTTATGTCAGTAATAATTACACGCTGAGCTTGAGATTTACAGGGATTGCAGAAAGACTGCAGATGTGTCGGAATTTGGAAAAGGGTATCCTGTCCCAGTGGATGGTACGTCTTGTTAGTGGTAATACGTCACATTGCATTGGCTTAAATGTGACGTCAATGCCGATTCGATGCTTGGACGAATAGAAACTGCATGTTTTGTGAGCATATCTGTCGCAACGAGAATGGAATTCGGGACAAAGCAATCACCCTCCCGGAAATACGGTAACTTCCGGTAGAGTGTAGAGGCCAAGAGGCTACCGTTGACAGCAACAAACAGCAAAGCTGCTCTGGGATATGACTCTATTCAATAAAGGGAACAATCCTCTGGACTTTGAGATTGGCTACTGAATCCTGGAGAGAATACAAATTCGCACGTGCATCGTTCCGGTGGCTTCATAAACCTCAATATTTCACAGTTGACTACTGCAACCGACTTTAGAAAATCACCCTATTGGTCTACTCAAACATCCATTGTTTCTAGATTTTACGCACTTCAATAATATAAACTATAATTTGAAAACTAGAAAACAATAGGTACACCACCGTCATTTAGTACACTACCGGTCAAAATTGTGCTTCGATTTAGTCCTATTAGAAGTATTTTTGATAAATAGAGGCCGAGATAGCATGTGATAGCATCCGTTTCTGACCAATTTACGTTCATCAACTTCCGTACTCTTTGCATGATTCAGTGAAGTGAATGAAAAAAAAAATTTGATGAATTAGAGTCTGGAATCTCCTCTGTAAAATGAGGCGAAGAATATAACAAAATATTTACTAGTTCTCGAATTATAATAAAAAATGTGGAAGTCCGTCCGTCAAGCGGCATTCGAGCAATCAACGCATGGGAAATAAGACAAAAGTTTGCTCAAGAACAGAATGAAATTTTTTATTGTTTTCGAATTATTTTAACAAATTTCTAAGCGTGACCAAAATGAAAACGGTCGGTCCATCTCTTATTTCCCATGCGTTAATTGCTCGACTGCTGCTCGACGGATTTTCGTCTTGAGCACGCTTTCACAATTTTTGTGATAATTCGAAAACCATAGGACATTTCATTCTGTTCTTGGTCAGTCTTTCTCACATACTATCTCGGCCCTAAATACCGAAAATAATTCATGTAGGGTTCAATCGAGGGGAAATTCAATAAGACTGGTTTTAATCCGATTTTCGCAAGTAAACACACCATTTTAAACGATAGTATATGTGAAAAACGATTTTTTAGCTTTAAACGTCCCAGTAATCGTGATGCCACTTTTTTTGCTTTTTATCTAATTTAAATTAATTGAAATTCCATTTGACACTGTAAGATGCTGAAGATAAATAGGTTGTGTCACTCGATGTTCGTTTTAACATAGTTTTAAGAATATATTCAAATAATAACAAAGTTTCAGTCCCTGCAAGTTTCAGAGAAGTGTATAGAAAAAAATTAAAAGTTCGCTAAAGTAAAGACTGAAATCTCATCTTTAAAATGAGAGCAAGAACATAATGAAATATATACTGGTTCTCCAATATTCATAAAGAAATGTAAGAGTATGCCCAAGACGAAATTGGTCGGTCGAGTGGCGACTGCAGTTTTTTGTCTCCTATTTCCCATGCGTTAACAAAGTGATCGACTGCGATTTTCGTCTTGGACACGCTTCCTCATTTTGTACGATAATTCGAAAATCAGTAAATATTTTATTATGTTTTTGGTCTCCTGTTAAATAAAAGATTTTAGTCTTCATTTTAAGAAAGTTTAAATTTTTTGCGTTCACTTCCCTAAAGCATACAGGCAGAGAAAATTGAGAATAGAAAATTTGTTAAGAACAAAAAATAGAAACATGCTATCTCCATCTCTCGAAAAGACTTGAAGTAGGAATCAATCGTTACGGAATTTATTAAACTTTACCAGTTTAAAAAAAATCGATTTTACTTAATTTTTCGCTGAGTAAGTTATTTTTTAGGACAAGTCTGTTTTTAATCCGATTTTCGTAAGTGGACACACCATTTTGACCAGTTGTGTAAAATAATTTATTAATATTATTTTTGTTATGTTATCACACTTCTCTTTATTATTCATGGACGCAATATAAATGCAATTTCCAATCATTTACTTCGTCCTGATTAATATGGAAGATCCACGACTCATCCTCATACCTGTTTCAAGACAAGATACACTCTAAAAACAGACTATTGACTGTCAAACGATTCCATTCACTATTAAAGGATTTTCCGTTCAAAATTGGCATAAGAGGAAATCCTTTCATAGTTAAAGGATTGTCGTTTCAAATGATATCCTTTACCTATGAGAGGATTTCCTTTGATCTTGAAGTAAAATCTGTTTTCGGACAGAAGAAAGAATAATTTCAACGTTAAGTGAAAACTTGTTGCCTGGTATTACATGCAAGAAATGTACAAACACCGAACTTTGGTAGATGTAAATATAGAATCGAAGCTCTAAAACACCATTTCACAAAGAACGTCTTACGAACTTTCGATTGTCAAAAGCATTAAAAAAAATGTATACTCCAATTATGGAAAGCGTGAAAATGAATGAAAAGTGAGGTTATGCGGATCGAAAATTGTTCTTTCAGTATACGTACCTTCCAAAGGTTTCGCGTAAAAATCTGAGATTCCTAATTTTTTGAAGAAATCCATTTTCCACATCATTTCGCACGTTTTCTTACTCACTTTATCAATTAATGAATAAATCGTGCAGTGAAAAATTCACTCGTGCGTAGGCGCAGTTTCTCCGCTAGCCAACAAATGAAATCCTCTAATAGTTAAAGGAATTCTTTTCAAAGTCAAAAGAAATCGTTCATCGGTAAAACTACTTCCGTTTTGCATTTAACGGATAAGTGTTTGAACAGTGAAACGAATCTATTGATGGCCAAAAGAAATCTGCTTAATTTCAAAGGACGCATTTTGAAAGGAACGTAATTTTACTGTTAATAGACTTTTTCTTAGAGTGTAGTACGTACAGTCTGACCCTCGTGCACCCTGTAGTTACGCCAGGCAGTCCCCCACCATCAGCACCATGAAGTAATTCATGCCATGAATGAATAATAACCTAGCTCTGAAGAGACCACCTTATTTACGAACCATGAACAAAATTTTGAACACCTTAATCCGCAATATATAGACAGAAACTCATACTGGTTTGAAACACGTAGCATGTACGTAAATCCACGTGATAGTGTAAGTTTTAACAATTTACGTATAGTAGGTTTTTCACAAGAAATGTCAAAATTGTACAAAATGGCAGGTTTTCACGTTCACTTCACAAATAGTTTTTGCCCATTACTTCCTTTAAATTTCGTATTCAGCAAAAATTCAGGGGACTGACTCTACATATTAACATAAAACTCTTATTGAAGAGAGGGAATACTTTTTTGAAAACGTCTGATCGTCTTTTAGAAGCTGCTAGCCTTAAGCCTAGAAGAAAGAGAATGTCGATCGGACTGGAAAGTCGGAAAATAATTCAGAACACAGTTTTTGGATTCAACAACAGCAAAAACAAGTTTGGACTGCCAGGCGATGTTCTTTCAACATTTCCCATTTCTATGCCGCCAGTCGAGTATCAATTACTCCAGCGATGTAAGTTTTCCCGTGAAAGGAAATATTAGGTGGGTCACATTGCGCTAGTGGTGAGGGACTGTCTGTCTTCACCACAGGGGGTACGAAAAGGAGACATAGAATTCATGCCCTGTCGTTTTTACTACACAACCCGGATCCGTGAAGAAGGGTTTGAGAGGCTCTAACGGAGAGGAGATTTATATAGAAAAAAATCCAGAAATGGAAAAATTCACACATGATCTGCATTAATCATTCTCCAAATGCCAGCAATCCCTCACTGAGTACCAATCTTGGTTCTGCGATCCAGCGGGAGAACCGCCAGATGATTCATCTTCACTATCAGAATCTTCTGCTACTAACGTTCTATAAAAATACAAAGAATTTCAGGAGAAATTCACTCTAACAGGAGAGGTGTAAAGCTAGAAAGAATAAGTAAAAATATTCTAGCTTTATAAAACGCACTCTTCTAAAACAGAGTAGTTTCGTAGGCTAAGAATAGATGTATATCACTCCCTCCCTTTGAACTGATAAGGGAAGTGGACTGTACTCTTTTATCATGGGACCGACCCGGCAGGGCCTCGGCCCCAAAAGCATCATTCCTTGTCTGACTGCTACGGCGTCAACTTGTGTTTCATTGAAATAAACTTACTGACCAGATCTACGAATCTGCGTCAGAACAAATTAAATTAAAGTGACTTATTTTTATTCAGACCGTCACAACGTACGATTGATTATTATTATTGAATTAGCTATTCGGTTCGCAACAAAGTGAAATCGTCAAATAAGATGTGATTGATAAAGTGTTATAACTCTTCGAATAAAATGATAGCATGCAGACTTTTTGTTAAGCGTTTTACATTCTCGTTCTAATGGGAGGGTTGGTTTTTTGTAAATTTTGACATCGCCCGTCTTCACCAAATCTCTACGTTTCGAAATCCCTTGAGTGGGAAAAAGGAGTTTCTATGAAAGATATGAACAAGTTTTCACAAAAAAATTGTTCATTTCAAAAAAATCTACAGATTTGTTTCAGACCTATTTCTTCTATCTTTCGCGTTAAAAGTGAAACAGGATATGTTTGTATTTGCACATTTCACATAAAGAAAAGAAAGGTTACTGGAAATGAGATATGTTTGTATATCCTCTTCTCATATGATGAAAAGAAAATCTACTGAGAAAGGGGCAAGAGTGAATTCCTGCTTGGTTCTAGCTGTTTTGAGATATATATCCTCTTTAACAAAACATGCTACACCCCCTGATCGGCAGAATGCCCTTTTCTACATTTTTATGTTTATAAAGTAGTTTTTTGAAGACTTGGACTTTGAAACTTAAATTTTTGGGTATTTTTTTTAAATTTTATTATTACACATTCTTTCAATTTTCGAGTTCTTTTTCTTGTATTGGTATTTTTCTGCTCGAAAACAATTTTTTGTAATATATAAATGAAGTCATCCTGTATTTTGTACAAAAATCCTTTGAAATATTCATTTACTTAACTGTTATTATTATTTTTCAACGAAAAAAATTCTATAGTTATGCTGATAAGTTGCTGCGATACTATAGAAATTTACCTTTAAACATTCAAAAATGTCTACTTTTGAGATGTTATTTAAAATTAAAGAAAACATTACAATTTGCACTTTTTTGGAACAGCTTCTTAAAGAATGGACAAAAAATGACTTCAATCTGGTCTCACTTTATTCAGAATTTAGATGGCGCAGTTCAATCTATTTAAGACAAAATATTTTGAACTCTGAATTAATCAAAGGAAGAATCCAAAATGAACCAAATTTACATACAAAAAAATTGGTTTCCACATATTCAATAGCGGAAATTTATACAAATTTGCAATTTCTATTTTGTTATTCATACCTCGATTGCTGAAACAGTAAGCTAGAAGATTGTACTTTGTAGATTCTGTCTGTTAAACAAGGCTCTGCTTTATATTCAGCCGGCTATGAATTTGTTTTCAGTGAATTGAAAATAAAGTTGGCTGCTTCCATGTAATATCGAAACTCGATCAAAAAATCACTTTGCAAGTTTATAAAAAAAGTAATAGAAAAAGTTGTATTATTCAATAAATATATCGCAGATTTATTATGTATTTTAGAAATTTTTTCTACATTGTTAAATAAACAATTATGGAAATCTCTGTGGTCACTTGTACAATTTCGGTACAAATAGCTGGATTTTATGGTACAAAATTCCACGATGAAGAGGAAAGGTCTATTCCTACTGAAATTTAGATACAAATAGCCGGATTTTTTGGTACATGTAGACTAGGGACATTTAATTGAAATGGGAAAATTTTGAATTTTCGAAAAATTGAACTCATACTTCAGGGTTTGATCGATATTCAAGTTTTTCAGGGATTGAAGAGGAGTGTCTACGAGAAAAAAACATACTAATAATATTATTTCAACCCCCCCCCCTTACCACAGCGCCACAAATATGACCAAAAAATAACAAAAACTACATTTTTGCGTGATATTGTTCATTTTCAGCAATTTCTGCCATTCTTTTTAATACAAATAATTACTAATAGACAATTTGAATATCCCCATGACTTTTTTTTAACAATTTGTAATTGTTAAAATGAATGTAAATTATTTAAACAATTATTTTATCCAAAAAATGTAAAAAATAATCGTATTTCCTACATGGAATGTAATAGTTAGGCATAGTTTGTAGCAGTAAATTAAAAAAATCTGATTATCTAAACAATTAATTATTGTTTATTTTCAAAATATATGAAAATGGAGCCAGAGATTTTCACTATTGTCTCGCATTGGTATCCTCTGCTAACTTTCGTTCAATAATTATATAATTTTAATATGTTTTTTCTAATGTTTAACTAATTTCTATTTGTTGAAACCATTTCAATTTGTTCAAACAATTTTTATTTGCTGAAGCAGTTCTCTTTCAAAAACTTTCAAAAAATAATGTAAAATGGAAAACATAAAATTATTTTTATGGCTGTATACTCAAGTGTCCGGACTTATATAGCTACATGAAGAAGTCACGGGAGAAATTGCTGAAAATTAACAATAATACGTGAAAACGTATTTTTTTTATTTTTGGGTCATATTTGGGGCGCTGTGTGTATCGGGGGGTAAGGGTGGGTTGAAAATAAAAGTATGAGTTCAATTTTTCGAAAATCAAAAATTTCCCCATATTAATTAAATAGGATTTGTAAGTGTTCGGGGGCACGTGTCAATATTTGAATTTTGAAAAAAATACGGATTTTCTATCTTCAAAAATAGAAACTTTTTTTTTTAAGGGGGATGGAGGTCTTGCCCTCTAGAGTGAAAAGAAAAATTTTGCAATGCATTTTTGGACCACCCTAATGGAGACACTTCGTGTAAAGATTATTTAGAAAAGGGATGCAAGAAGGTTGAATGAGTATTTATACTTCCTTATATGACATGAAGAATTACTGAAAAGGTTTTGATAAGTAGTTTTCTTTAGAGATATGAGACGAAAATAAATAATGTAATATTTACTGTCGTATCCCGCGGCGAAATCCTCTGCGCAACCCGGGGGATAAGAGGTAGGCATAATATATAGGCCGGGAAACAAGACGAAAATTCTATTGTACTTTAGATCAACAAACTCCTTCCTAGATAAACAAATATTCGAGTCGCCAAGACACCTGATCCCCCTGGCAATTTAGCAGGAGCTATAAATGAAATACACTTAGAAGATAATATTTATAACGTTCAGTTTTTTCACCGATAATATTTATAACTTCCAGTTTTTTTCCCCAAGAAAAGCGATTGGCCATAGTTTTTGATTCTTAAATAGTGCAACAATTTTTCTATAGTAAAAAAAATTGTTGAAAAACATTTTTATCAGAAATTTTTGAAAATGTGAAACAGTCTTTAAAAAAGAAATACGCCGAATTGTTCAGGCGAACGGGCTCGATTACTGCTGCCGGCATTTTTCAATCAAGAGAAAATCTTCATTTTATAAAAATTTATTCATCTAAAAAAATTGGGTTTTCCAACCTTCACAACTTTTGCTCCAAGAAAAGTTTCTTTTATAGAAAATTCTCATTTTTCTTCATTCAACTGAATATATGTATATTTTGGTTATTATTATTTTCATATGAGATACAAATAAAAAATATAAAAATAATGCAATAAGAAATAAATAAATATTCAAATATGAAGAAATAGTAAAATAAAGTTATATACAAATAGAGTACAAATTAGACATTTTCTATCTTCATAATATTTATATTTCGAAATTAGAGTAATGAGTGATGTTTTTTAACAAAAAATTTTATTTTGTAGCTAGAGCCAAAAAACACCCCTGGAATGGGATGAAAAGGAGATTAAGCAACGAGCATAGTTGTTGCATCTTAATCAATCGAATTATACAAATTTTAAAGTGTATAGCGCATAAAATTGATTTGGAACACCCCTCCCCACTTACCCCACCTACCCCCTAACCCAGCTAACCCCTAAAAACCACTTCTATACCAAACGACAAGCAGGCTAACCCACCTACCACTGGGAACAGCGAGTTTAGTCGCCTATTTTTTTTGTTGAAATGATTACATTCGACACCACAATCGTGCTAACCCACGTACCCTCTAACTCACCTAACCCCTAGAAACGAATCCTACCAAACCACATACAGGCTAACCCACCTACCCCTGGGAACAGCGAGTTTAGTCGCCTATTTTTTTGAAATGATTATATTCGACACCAGATTCGTGCTAACCCACGTACCCCCTAACTTACCTAACCCCTAGAAACGAATCCTACTGAACCACAGACAGGCTACCACACCTAACCCTGGGATCAGCGAGTTTAGTCGCCTATTTTTTTGAAATAATTACATTCGACACCACAAGCGTGCTAACCCACGTCCTTTGAACTTAGGGGTAGTTTCTTTTAACTCTTTAGGGGTAGCTTATTAGTATTACGTTTGACCCAGGATACTTACCGCCCAGCGCCGATTTTCATGAAACTTGGCACAGGGGTAGAGTTTAAAAAAAACAGGGGTAGAGTTTCGACTAAACTTGCTGTTCCCATGATAGGTGGGTTAGCCTGCCTGTGGTTTGGTAGGATTGGTTTTCAGGGGTTAGGTGTGTTAAAGGGGGTACGTGGGTTAGCACGCTTGTGGTGTCGAATATAATTATTTAAAAAAAATAGGCGACTAAACTCGCTGTTCCCAGGGGTAAGTGGGTTAGCCTGCTTGTCGTTTGGTAGCGGTGGTTTTTAGGGGTTAGCTGGGTTAGGGGGTTGTGGAGGAGGGGTGTTTGAAATCAATTTTATGCGCTGTACACTTGAAAATTTGTATAATTCGATTGATTAAGATGCAACAACTATGCTCATTGCTTAATCTCATTTTCACCCCATTCGAGGGGTGTTTTTTGGCTCTAGCTCAAACTTTTGGGGATATATGTAAACCACTTCTTAAACATTGAAATTGATGATGCAGAGTTCCCATAGCACTTATCAAGCCTTTCCTTGGTTTCACTGATTGATTTTTTACGAAAAAAATAATGCCTAATCAGCACACGAAATTCACTTTTTTCCATTTTCGTTCAAAGTCACTAGGTTCTCTGCTTTCAATGGCTGTCAAACACGAACTAAATGATCCAGCTTACTCAGAATTTAACAGTAGTCTATTCATATATGGCGTTGACGGGAGCAGTGTTACATTCAAAGTGACTGCGCGGGAAATTCCGAAAGTCACTGAATTATCATACAGACCTCGTACATCAATATCCATTATGTGGGTATTTTTTCTTTCGGTCCAATGGTCCTTAGTTCCCGAAATCTCTAGGTTTGAGTATTTGCGCTCGAGCGATGGACTCGCCACTGTAGTGCCCAGACCCAAAACTTCGCGCTAATTTAAGTGGCAATACTAGCGCTCAAGTATAAATATAAACCTAAGTATAATCCTCGATATTTCGGAAACTAAAGCCCTTTGGATAAAAAGAAAAATCACACACTTAATGGATTTTGAAGTTCTTTCACCCTGTCAAGCTCCCGTTGAATCAGCGACGCACATCTCGTAACTTCTTTTTAAAAGTTTACAAATATTTAGCTAAATATTTTTTATATACATCAAACGTGACGTACGAGAATTGCCTCGCAGTTGGGAACTCGGATCATCGTTGAATTGGATTAAGTTGGATTATAACACAGATACACAACAAATTTTTGTTTTCTGGCCTGGGGGTCAGACCATGCTTATGTCATGTTTTTGAGGTCGCTGAAATCGAATCCGGAGTTCATTTTACCCCAACACGCCAGGTTTATTGACATAACCTTCAGAAGTCTTCACAGTCACACAAAAATAAAAAAGTAATTCTGGAATGGGGGTCAGGCCATTTCTACTATTTGTTTTTGGGGCCGCTGAAACCGAATTCGAAGTCCATTTTACTCCATAATATCAGGTTTTTGGCGTAACCTTAAAAAATATTATAATCCAATTAGCCCGTTATAGTTCAAAAAAAGAAAATGACTGAAATTCTATTCACCTGCTATTTGTTAATCGTTATTTATAATTTTTAAAGTTATGTGGTTTTTGTAATTTTAGGTTACAGGGTAAAAAGGTTATGAGGTCAAGGGGTTAAGGGGTTAGGAGATTATGAGATATTCTGAGAGGCTTAGATTATAAGATTTTTGAAGGTTACGTCAAAAACTGACATGATGGGGTGCAACGGACTTCGGACTCGGTTTCAGCCATCTCAAAAACATGTAGTAAAAATGGCCTGACACCCAGGCCAGCTGAATCATTTTGTATTTATGTGTGGCTGTGAAGACTTTTTGAGGTTACGTCAAAAATTATTCCTTTACTGTGATTCTACAAGTAGAAATCACCGAATGGAATGTCTGTATTTTTTAATTGTAACGGTATAACGATCATCTATATTAAAGCTTCCACACAGTAAAAGTGAGAAGTGAAAAATCCTGTTAATTTCCAGCGACTTATCCTCCTTCCGCATTGTTTTTTATTACGACTTTAATCGCAAAGCCCGAGCAGGATATTACTGCAGATTATATATGCAGCTACATAAACGGTTTCTCGTTGAACGAAGCGCGAAATACAGATCTATCCTCATGATAATAATACGAGAATCTGTGCTGTGAGAATTATTACGAGATTCTAGACATGTCTTAACTTCTTAGGAAGACAAACCTTTTATAAATATCATAATTTTAGAAAGTGGAGCAATCTCTTCATAATAATAATAATGATGATTTACACAGTATTGTATTTTAAGAACTTGTTTTTTTAGCCTTTTAGAATCCCATTCAAAAATTTTCGAAATGAAACTATCACGGCCAGTTGACGACAAGAAGAAAGTTTTAAGTAATTACAGAGGGATCATCCCTTTTAATACCTTCATTCTAGGAAACATGTCCCAGCATTGCCCTCATTATGGTACAATGGTCCGCACATCAGTGTCGTAATACGACTTGTGGAGTTTAAGGACTTAGAGAAAAGTAAAGTAGACTAAATGTCCTACGTGAGTGGACCATAAAAGTTAAACAAATTAAAAGTGTGAAGCAAATGGAAAATCTCAACAAAAACATCTGCGATGCAAAAACCCTACCCTATAAAACTATGTATATAAATTTGTAAAATAAAATTTAGTCAAGTAATTTGGAAAAAAATATCAATAATAAAATATATAAGAAAACCTTTTCATTCAGTGCCCCACAGAAATTTTTTAATAAGTTTATAAATCCACATTAGGCATTATAGAACCTGCCGGTATTATATTACAATATAATTACAATTATCACCATCATTCTCTCATACTTTCCTTATATTTTTTATTGTGAATATTTTTTACCAAATTACTTGGCTAACTTCGATTTAACAAATTCATATACGAGTAATTGTATTTGGCAGATTTTTTGCATCACAGTTGTTTTTGTTGGTATTTTACGTTTTTTGTAGGCCGTGGCTACGGGTACCGACATTTCAGTACGAATAGTTGGATTTTTTCAGTACAAGTGAAGCTGGAAAAGGGGCTATTTGTACTTGCGCGACAAATAGCCAGATTTTTCAAATATGTGTAGACACTTTAATTTTTTGTAATTATAGAAAAAAGAAGATCCGTATGCTCAATTAATTTGAATTAAATTAAATCACTAATTTCACTTAACTCATACTTCATTATTTACAAGACAATCTTGTGATTCGTTACATCCTTACACAAAAATATTTATTTATTTATTCACTTTACGTAGGATTTTAAATTATTTCAAGGGATTTCTACGGAATTCAACAATTGCAAGGTATATGAAGGAACTTACAAAATGTCAAAGGATTTCAAGTTACATATTTCAAAAGATTCCGAAGTAATTCAAGAGATTTGAAAAATGCTAAGGAATGTCGAAGAATTCTGTAAAATTTACAGAGATTTAAAAGAATTTCGCAAGATTTGAGGAATTTTATAAGATCTCCAATTATTTCAAAGGATTTACGGGATTTTAGAAGATTTTAAAGGTTCAGGCTCGTTTTTCAGGAATTCCTAGAGAAATTTGGAAAATAAATTAAATGGAATGAAATCTCAAGGAATTCTTAGCGATTACAAAGATTTAAAAAGATTTCAAGGAATTTCGCAAGATTTAAAGGATTTTATTGAATTTCTAGACT
The DNA here is from genome assembly GCA_932178445.1 of Andricus quercusramuli. Lineage (NCBI taxonomy): Eukaryota > Metazoa > Arthropoda > Insecta > Hymenoptera > Cynipidae > Andricus > Andricus quercusramuli. Next base: position 66,574 of record CAKNXH010000252.1, on the reverse strand, counting down.
GAACAGTTTTTGACAGTTTCAAAGATTTCTAGAGATTTGAAAAACATTTTTTTTCGAATTTTAATGAATGAGATAAATTTAATTTAAATTTGAAAGATTTTATATGATTTCTACTTATTTCAGTGGATTATCAGATTTCCAAAGATTTCAATGGATTTTTAAGGGATTTTAACGAATTTCTATAAAACTTTAGAGAATAAAATAAATTATACTTCAAGGGATATCTACGAAGTTAAACAATATTAAGGAATATGAAAAAATTTTCAAAGTTTGAATTGATTTTAAAGATTTGAAAATATTTCAAAGAATTGCAAGAGATTCCAAGTGATATTAAAGAATTTTTAGGATTTCCAAAGATAGAACTTTACAAAATTTTAGGGATTTGATAGGATCTCCAATTATTTTGAAGAATTTTGTGGGATTTCCGAAGATTTCATTATTTCAATTTATTATTCATTATATATTATCAATATTATTATTTTGAAGAATTTACGGAATTTTAAAAGATTAAAATAAATGAAATTTCAAGAAATTCCCAGCGAATCCAAACATTTCATGAGATTTTAAGGTATTTCAAGGAATTCTACAAAGACTTCAATGATCTATAGAGATTTGAAGGGGGTATTTTTCTGAAAAATTTAATGAATAAGTTCAATTTAATCTACATTCAAGAGATTTTAAATAATTCCCACTTATTTTAATGAATTTCTACGATTTTCGAATTTTTCAATAGATTTTGAGAGATTTTAACAATCTTCTAGATAACTTTTCAGGAAATAAAATAAATATAATTTTAAGACATTTCTGATGAAGGAATTCGAAAACTTTCAAAATATTTTAAAGATTTAACGTTATTTTAAAAGATTCCAATGAATTTCAAGAGATTGCATTTCAAAGAACTTTATACGATTTTCAAAGATATCAAAGAAATTTATAGGATTTTCAAGGATGTCAAAGAATTGAATAGAATTTCACATGATATAAAGGATTTAATGGAATGTCCAAGTATTTTAAAGCTTTTAGGGAATTTTACAAATTTTAAGGGATTTCTAGAAAAACTTTAGGGAATAAATTTGACATATTTTATTTTTAAGGGATTTGAAATTATTTATACAGATTTCTAACTATTTCATACTTTAATGGATTTAAAAATATTTCTAAATAAGGTATCAAAATGTTTCTATGATATGGCCGATCAAAAATAAATCGTTTCTTTGTAGTTTGTCTGCTTTTTACATTAATTCCTTCAATATTTTTGTATTATTTATTCCAATGCTGATTATTTGATAATATTTTTCTATATAGTGATTTTATATAATAAATTTCCTATAATCGCGACAAATTATAAGACATTCATTACAGGAAAATTATTATTGGCCTATGCCAATCCTTGTTCTTGTATTATTTAATTAATTTTCTAAATTTTGTTTTTAAATTCTGAATATTATTATTAATAATGTAATAGTAATAATAATTAATAATGATAAAAATTATGATCTGTCGTTAACTTATTTTTTTGACTATCTAAGGCCTGACTTAAACAATCTTGAAAATTAGTAAGTGGTCAATAAAAGCAAACGTTTAACGTAGAAGTCACTTTTTAGTCGCAGTATTTTTACGCTTTTTTGATAAAAGGATACGAAAGCGACTTCAGCGGATTTCAGCTGAAGACTTTTGACGATAGTTTATCGGGTTTCGGGAGCCTGTTGGCATCGATCTTCCGCATCTCGTCGACGTTTTTACAACGTGGATTTTCCAGGTTTTAGATAAGATTTTCAAAATGTCCTCTGGCATCAGGGACGTAAAGTCGAGTACTAGTTTAATCCACGTTAGAGCAGGATAAACTAAAATAGCACCCGGGTATCAGAGCCATCAGACCATCATAAACGAAGAGTCAAATCAACTTGAATCTGGGTAAATAAAGACGAATCTAATCTGGGTTTCACCATCTTTGAGGGGCATGCCAAATTTTCCAATTTGGTAGAGAAATTACCAAAATTGATCTTGCAGAAATCAAAGATGGTTACTTTCGTTTTAAATTCTTTAAATTTACCTTCCCTTCTACAGTTTCAGCTTTCATCATTTTCTTTATTCTATTAAATTTCTTTCATTTATTTTCAATATAAATACAAGCAACATATAAATTTTATATTTTATAATAACAGTTGATAATATTATTATGTTGCCGTAAAAGCGTGTTTCAAACTATACATGAACGCCAACCACAAAAACGGAACGCTTCGCCCCTAATGACACCGATTTGTTCGAATATTTTCACTCCGACTGAAAGCATTACGAATTTTAACGAGAGAATAATTTTCACACATTTACTACATTTTCCTTGTTTTACGGACTCCAAGTAGATAAAAACGCATTCAAAACACATAATTTTCAAGTATCCAACACTTTTGTCTGTATAGCAACTTTGATAAGAAAATTATAAAATGGCAATACGAAATAACATTAATTTAGGCTAGAGCAGCTTGATAAAAAAAATGAATACTTCTCAATAAGTGTTCTGTGACAACAATTTTAAGAATTTCCTTCGTATTTCTATCAATCGCTTTTGATAGAAAGTCCATCCAAATGAATAATCAACTAATAATGATTGTCGGACATGTCGGACGGTGTCCTGCTTATAAGGCAATCAATTTCTATCAAACGTTTTGATGGAATTGCTATAATTTTCTATCAAAGCAAAATAAACTAGTGTTGCAGTAATTCCTATACACTCCTATACTTTTCTATTACAAATTTCATCCAAATCTATCAAATATGCTGTCCCAAATTCCTATCCATTCTAATAGGCTTTTTTGACATAAATCTAATTCAATCTTATCAAATATGGTGCCCGACATTCTGATCCAATTTAATATGCTTTTTTATACAAATACAATCAAAACCTAACAAATATGGTATCCCACGTTTCTATTTATTTTATATAACTCATGTCCATTTTAATATGATTTTTTGATGGAAATCAAATCATATATGATAGTTCACATTCCGGTCTGCTCTAATTAGTTTTTTTTTTGTTACAAATCATATCTGTTAAAATTGGTCGGGAAATCTTAAACTTTTCTATCAAAATTTGCTCACTGAAACTATGAAATCTTAAAAGCACATCACTTCTTCTAAATCATATGTTCCGGAATCTTCGAAGTGTTTATCTAATTCCATCCGTCGAAAACTCTTATACATTCCTGTCAACATTTTCACATTAAAACTCTTTCAAATCTTACCCCCCACCAGAGTTGTATCTAATTTTATGTCTCTAAATCTATTAAATGTTTATCAAATTCTATCTGTTGTAAAATCTTCAGCTTTTTCTATCAATAGTTTTCTATTAAAACTCTATCAAATCTTATCCGCGCCAAATTTTTATCAAATCCTATTTTCTGAAACCTGGAAGATTTCTATCGAATTCTACTCCTTGAAAAATCTGATACTATTCTCTCTATTATAGTACATACAAGACTTCTCGATGGACAGAATTTGATAGAAATTTCCGAAATTGTGGAAGATAGGATATGATAAAAGTTCATTGTGGATGCGATTTAGTTTCAATAAGAATTTCTTGATAGAAAAGTATAAGATTTCTCGATTGATAGAATCTGATAGAAATATCATAGATTCCAAAAAATAGGATTTGATGCAAGTCTTATGCCGATAAGATTTGATAGAATTTGATAGAAAGGTCTATAAATGGTGCTGATAGATTTGGATCAAATAGATTTTGATTGGATCGAATTTTACGCAATATCATCTTTTGCCTAGATGATTCGTCTAATTGTCTAGAGACAGCAATTTTTGCATGATTTTTCTTTTAATTCTCTATTTTCTCGTAAACTAATTGTGAGACATGGGAAATTTAATTTTGCATATTTCAAGTTGTGAAATCTTGAAATTACTTTGCTCAAGATGCTTGCGGAACTTCCGGAATGCAGGATGCGGAAGTATTGGCTGTATCTTAGTAACACGATCAGAGTACACTCTGGGGCCCAACTATCGAACCTCTTCGCATACTCCATTACCACAAGCCTAATCGTATTAGTGCGTACCATCTCGTTCACATTAAATTACATTTATACATAGAAATTGTAAACGCAACATGCGTATAACACCCAATCATCCATATCCCTAACAAGTCATATTTCTCCAAAACTACTCAATCAACAGAAAATAAAATGATAAATTAGTTCCTTCATCTATTTATCAGTAAATTTATCTTTAACGTATTTTATAAAAGGGTTAAACACTAGCAATTTTATTGTATAGCACAATTCGAAAATTCAAGATATTCAAAATAATTCACAAGAATTCAATAGAATTCTAAGGAATTCAAAGGGTTCTTAAGATTTTCAAGAATTCAAAAACAGTAAAGTTGTACAGCTGATTTCTTCAGTAGTTGAGGAGTAAGTGAACAAAATATGTTAAGGGAGTTGTCAGAAATAAATTTTAAATGCACTATGATAATCTGTCAGGCTCTTAAATAAATGAAATGCTGAAAAATCTTTGCAATTTAATATTGTCTTGAATCTATTAACGAAACGAAAATGGTTTTATTCGCTCTTGATTCAGCAAAGGTATATTTTATTGATTATTCATGTTCTAATGATATAAACGTACAATTTCTTGTTTCGTATGACATCAGAAGATCATTTTCCATGCGATTACTATATTGTCAATTTTAATATATATCCAAACATACAGAAACAATCATTATCTCATTTTCTTCAAAAAATGGATTCATCACGTTTTGTTCCGTGTTTATGACATATTTGCATCACATAGATAATGAAGACTTTATTCCAATTAATTATATAATCCTTAAGACCTTTTATGAAACCTCTACATTTTCAATCCATTTCGTAGTTTTTCATTTTAAATTTCTTTATAAAGTTCAGTGGATTACTATTTTTTGTAATAATAACTCGCTCGAATTTAAAGGTTCCCAAATTGGAAATCCACAAAAATACGTTATATTTATTCATTCCGTCCGTCCATTCATACTAAAATTTCTGCGCGTGACAGGATTAAAAATTACATTGTAGAGTAAATTATTCAAAGTGGAATGATTCTACATTTAAAGCATTGAAAGTTTAAAGTTAAAACATTCAACATTGAAGGATTTGGAATACAATTAACTTCAAATTAAAAGAGTTATACAAATCATATAATTTTAGTTTGAAGGTCTTTAATATTGAACAGTATTTAAAACTAAAAATGCTAAACAATTTATGATTCGCAATTGAAACCTCTTCGAATTGAATAATTTAAAATTGAAAGCCTGAAGGTTAAAACTAGTTTGGAACAGAATTTAAGGACATTACATTTTTTTGACATTCCAACTAGTTCAAACGATGTGAACCGATTTTATAAAATTTTGTAACTGAAAACCTGAATAGTTGAACAATTAGAAATTAAAAACGTACTAAACACGGATATCTTAACATTCAAATTTAAAACATTATATTATACTATTTTAATGAATCATAGCTTATTTTCTTGGAAAAAAGATTCTCCACAACTTGACCTTATTAAGTTTTTAATAATATGTGAATATATTATTTTCAAATATGTTTATTTGTTTCTAAAATTTTTTGTCTCGAGAAAATAAGTTATTATTCATTCAAATAGTTAAGTTTTTACAAATTTGGTAAGAAGCAATAAGAGAAAAGGTTGGTTAAAAATAAAATTTTTTAAATAAATAATTTTTATATTTGTTACATTTTTTTCTCACGCAAAAATATTCGTTGTCCTTTAACCGAGACAATGAGTAATGACATTGCCGTTTTTAAAAGTATAATTATATTTTTAGGTGAAGTTTTAAAAAGGGAGTACCCCTGATTAATTTGAAATTCAGTACATCGATGTATTTTGACGCCCCGATGACAAATATGGTAGTATAAATACACTCAATTTTTATTCTATTTTTTGTTAAAGACGGGAATAAAACTTCCGTGAAGTTGAAAAGGAATCGTAGTGAAAAAACGAACTCATCTGTACAAATGGTAATTAGGAATTGCGATTAAATTCAGATACAATTCAGCACCAATCGTCCTATCTACAAAGATTTTTAAAAATCTGGAGAAATACTGTAAAAGAAAGGCTCTATGTACAAAAAGGTAAGTCTATATCTACACGAATTTTAGTATTGGTGGGTCAACTGCGCGCCGTGAAGCTGCTTCAAAAACCTTATCTGGTAGATATAGGTTTTTGTTCGTCAATAAATTAGTCACTTGCATCAAGTAAAGGAAAACCCATCGACTTATTCAAGAATGATAAGACTTCTTCCGAAAATCGATCAGAAATTGGAAGGTGCAGATCGATGAAGATGCCAATATGTTTTCTTCAATATCTCCGTTCGAATCTAAATGTAGGTAGACCCTTCTTTGAAAGTACGGCAGTATTGTGGTATAGTGAGTTTAAAATTAATGTAGGGTACAGTTTTTTCCGAACTTCATTCCTTTTCTGTTGATCTATAAAGAAAAGCCGATTTACTAGTACCGCCTTCCATAACAATAATAAAAGTAAATGAACCCGGAAGAGATGAATTTTCGTTTTATTAGCTATTTCGACGAAACGTCTATGGACATACAAATACATGAAATATGAAATAGCCTGTTAGCCCACGGCTATAAACACTGACCAAACTATGATGACTGGTCACTCGTATTCGGATTTCGGTTTGATAGGAATCAGTACGAATCTAGTTCAATGATTAATGGCATCACAAATCGCTCAAGGCACGCACCTCATTAGCTATAAGTGATTCCTGCTTCGATAGCAAGCTTCCGGTTCACCCCCTTTGCTTTGTTATGCCTGCAGGTTGCATAAAAGAAATACCTTCCTCACCTTAATAAAAAAATCCTGAAAAAATAAGCGAAAATCACGCTGAGAAGTCACGCACATGCAATGGCTTCTTAAAATTTTAATGAAGCTTAGTTCCTGCCAAGGAGGAACCAAGCTGCTTTTCTCCTTTTCTCAAGAAAATTGAATTTTTTTATGAGAAAAGTCGATGTATAATAGAATGACTGTTTCTGAAGGAGGCTTTATATAAAGTATCTTTTTATGACTTCCAGCTCCTCAAGCACCTCTCGCTTTGAAGTTATGAGCAATTGTAATAATTGAGTTCAGTAACTTCATCACAGTCCCTTTACGAACATTTCATATGATTTTCTCCCTCATCAGTGGCTTTATTTTGAAGATTTATTATGAGTTTTAAAGATTTCCAAATCTGCCGAAAAATAATCTGAAGAATCGTAAGACGCTTTTTTGTTTATTTTGCAGAATTTAATTTTTTTTAGGAAAACTGAATTATTTCAAAAGATATTTAGAAGTTTCGAAAAAATTTGAAAATAATTGAAATCTTTCGATGATTTCAAAACGTTTTAAATCGATCAATTTTGCAATCTTACAAAATTGTAGAAAAAATTCGAGTACGTTCAAGAGATAATTCGAGGGTTTTAAATAATATTCAGATAATTTTAAACTTTGAAACAATTCGAAAGAATCTATAACACAATGCAATTTTTTGAAAACTTCGACCAAAAAATTTAGAAGCTGCTAAGGAATTTTGGAAAGTTTCACGAAAATAAACAAATTTTTTTGTTACAAAATTAAACAACTTGGTTAAAAATGGAACTACTTTGTTGAAAATTTGTTTGTTTGTTAAAGATACATCATTGTAGTTAAGAATTAATATATCTGGCAGCAATTATTTTTCTTAATCCACAACTTTTGGATCGATATAATTCGACTCTTTTGGTAAAATTGTTATATTTTTTTTGTTAAAAATCAAACTTGCTTGAGGAAGAAAAATAGTTGTAAAATAAAACTGTTTTGCAGCAAAATCGTGTCTTTTGATTAAAATTTAATCTTTTTCTCGTTCAGAATGCAACTGGTTGAAAATTCACCTTTTTTGATTAAGAATTGAAATATTTGGTTGAAAGTTAAATTCTTTGATTGATTCTTTTCTTTCTTGGTAGCAGATTCTTCTTTTCAGTTATTAAATTCATCTATTTTTACATAAACTGCATGTTTTTTTGGTTGAAAATGGAACTGTTTGTTTAAAAATTAATTTTTTTTTGGTTGAGAATTCAACTATTTTGTTTCAAATTCATCTTCTTTTGAAGAGTTCAACTATTTTTGGTTTAAAATGAAAATCTGTTTTACCCAAAATACCAATTATGTATCACGTTTTTCGTTGTTAATTAATTTATCTGATTGAAAATTGAACTACTTGGTTAAAAGTGATCTTTTTTTAAAATTTTGATCAGACATATCTGAAATCTTCAAAAATCTTTTTGAATTCTTTTGAGAATCTTAGGACAATCATTATTATATAATCTGAAATACAAATAAACATAAAAAATTAACAATTTTACGAAATTTGTTATTTCTTTTGAAAATTAGCCCCCACCCCCTCTTAAATTGAGAAACTACACGCGCACGCTTGATGATTCTAATAGAATAAGGAATCTGTTAAAATAATTTAAAATCATCTAAAAAGTATTTCCGGATATTATATGAAGTATATCAGAAATCATGGCAAAATATATAAACATTATTATAATAAGATGAACCTAAGTGAAATTAAGCTACCCAAGCATAATTCTTCATTCATCAATTTCAAACTTTCAACAGTCCATTTAAAACTTTCATCGCGGTTACTCGCTTCAAAGTTTCTGTCTTGCACTAAGAATTTTTGCCGTGGAAAAAGTGAATCGCTTCTTACTTCTTAGCCTCCCCTCGCTAAGTTTCTTTCACTTTTTCATTCACGATCAAATAACTCGTAAACGTTAGCGAGTAGGAAACTTTTTTGAACAATTTTTTTTATGATATACATGCTTTCGAGTAACATTGTGTGATACTTTATTTGCGAGAAGTGAATGAGTTAGATCGAAGGAAAGGGTTCAATAAACTTCGATATCTAAGAATAGGAGTTGATGGAAGGAATTGCATTTCACACACTTTCTGGAATTTATTTATTTATCCTCTATTGTCTGCAAACGGATTTTTATTAAAAGAGCACTCGTTCGTCTGAAAACTTTGGCGGAGAAGTGGAAAACTGCAGAAAAGCAAAACTCCTCAGCACAGCCGGTTACCGACAGACAAGTTTGGATGTAGACATTCGATTGCATCAAAGTACCCACATTCATCCCCAGCTTCGAACCAACCGGGCTTCCGTTCAACACTTGTTGAACAAAGTAAAAAACAAGATTGAGCGAGAATCACGAACGGTCACCCATCCAGGCGCTAACCGCACCAATGCGTGCTTAACATTCCAGACATCGACAAGTCTATAATCACCACCTCCTTACTGCAACCGGTTTGCGTTTTGATTGTAAATTGTTAAACTTATTTCAAATTTAAAAATTTAATTTCATCGTTACATTTGTAGTTCGTTTTATATTTTTATTCGCGATTTAAAAAATATATCTCAGTAACTGAGATCTTGCTACAAAGTAAAATAAAGTGGAGTTAAAAATAAAACTTCGGGTCGGAATTAGAGTGAGAAGCGTCGCGGAAAGTAAAAATTAAATTATGAAATCAAATGAGCCAACTGTGTCACTGCAGTGTCGGCTTAAATTCTCAAGTAGCATAATTTATGAATACCGTGAGACCATATTAATTTCCACTATTTCGTGAATTTTTTATCGTGCCAATTTTTTATACAGTTCATACATCGAATCTTTTATGAAACGAATCGAACAATAAAATTTTAGACTAAACTTTTTTAAAATTTTATTCATTTATTTCAATCAAACAAGATTACTTTTCTACGATAAAAGATGAATTTTCGATCAATAGAAATGAATTTTTAGAAAATAGATCAACTTTCAACAATATAGTACAATTATTTCCAAAAACATGGTTGAATTTTGAACCAAATTATTATTAAACTTTTGTCGTACAAATATAAATTTTGAACCAAATAGTTGAATTTTTAAATAAAAAAGATTAAATTTTATTAAAAAACAGCAGACTTTTTTAACAAAATAATTATATTTTATAGAAGACAGTTGAATTTAAAAAGGAGAATTTTCAATCCCAAAGGAATAATTTTATGTTTAAAGAGACGAATATTCAACAAGACAGTTTAATTTCCAACCAAAAAGATGACTTTTTAATAAAATAATTAAATTTCCAACAAATTCATCAAATTTTGAACAAAAGATAGTTTAATTTTTAATCAAATTGTGGAATTTTCAGGAAAAAAGACGAATGTGCAATCTTAAGTGACTGTTTTCTGTCTAAATAGACGAATATTCAACAAGATAGTAGGATTTCCGAATAAAAAGATGAATTTTTAATAGAATACTTGAATTTTTACCAAATTGTTGAATTTGCTACCAACAAAAATTAATTTTAAACCGAATACTTGAATTTTCAATTTAAAAATATTTAACATTAAACAAAAATAGTTACATCTTCAACCAAATAGTTGTATTTTTAACCTACAAAAGATGCATTCTGAACCAAAAAGGTAATATTTGCATTTCTAACAAGAAAGATGAAATTTCTACAATAAAAAAAGAATTTAAAAAATACTAACTTTCAAACCAGAAGATTCAAACAAATAGTTGAATTTTCAACTAAAATTCTGAATTTTTAACCAAACAGCTGCATTTTTAACCAAAAAAGAGACAATTTCAAACCAAGAATCTCAGTTTTCCATTAAAGTAACACGAATTTAAAACGAAAAAAAATCAATTTTCCACCAAAAAAAGTGAATTTTCAACTCGTTCGTTTTTCACATCAACTCGTGCTTAGTCAGTCAGCTCTCGGAATTGTGGAATGAAATATTCAGGGATTCACTTCGGAATATCCTTCGACTGATAGAGCAAGAGGAATTTGAAAATTTATTTTTAAAAAATCTATTAATTTTTTTCTGACGCTCTGACGCTCTCTTTTTGACTTCTTTAACTCAGGGAACAGTAACATTTCGGAAGGCATTTTTCGGATAGAAAACGACGATTTAGAAAAAAAATTTCCTAAAAAGTTACTCACTTTTTATCGTAGAATCGAAATCAATAAAGAAAAATATGTCATTCAACTTTAAAAAATGACTTCCGGTCTGAATAGGCCACTTCCGGTGGGAGCCGGAGGTTGAAAATATCTCCAATCGATCGGGCACAGTCCATTTACTATCAGAAGGTACTGAACTTTCAATTTTATTAGGTATTTTAGATTTTTAAAGCGGTGGACGGGTGGTCTGAGACACCCTGTATATTGTTGAAAAAGTAAAAGAAGATAAAAAACACGAGGAAGTAGAAAAGCACTTTTATAAGATGTGCAGAGTAATAATTTATCTTGCTTTTATGAAATTCGCAAGAAAGTATATAAGGGGAGACCATCCTACAGTAGATAATCATTAATTAGAACCACAATTAAAAGTGGAACCACCAATACTAATTTTAATATATTAACGGTCTAAAATAGAGGTTTATCTTTTCCTAATTAGATATATTTATCAAATTTATTATTAGTTCTGAAAACATGTTGAAAACACCAGTTCTCGTAAGATCACTGGAGTTAAGCAGTGTTGGGCGCGGTTAGTACTTGGATGGGTGATCCGTCGGGAACACTGCGTACTGTTGGCCCGTCGTGGGTGTGGTGAGCCCACACTAGTAGTACTAGTAATAAATAATCCACCTAGAAACACTACCCGAATCGGGTAGTGTCACGCCTACCCCGAAAGGGAAGTGGCTTCATGGTATAAAAAAAAAAACAAAAAAAAAGTATTGTGTCTTAGCTATTAATTACAATATATTGATTATTTTACATACATAAGTATATTAAATTGATGATTATCTACTGTAGGATCATTATTTACTGAAGGGTGGTCTCCCCTATATAAGCTGAACTCTAGGGGTAGACTGGAGGACGCCTGCACTGGAAAAAATTGTTCAGCTATCCCAGCTAGATGTTTAGCTGGATTTCGTCTTCTAAGAAAATCTAGCTATGTTACCTGAATATCTAGCTGTTTTAGTTAATTTGGTCATCTAGAAATTATGTAGGTAATTTATCTAGATGATTTCCAGATGGTCAAATTGATCTAAAACAGCTAGATATTTGGGTAACACAGCTAGAAATTTGGGTAACACAGCTATATTTTCTTAGATTACGAAATCCAACTGAACATTTAGCTGGGACAGCTAAAAAATTTCTTTCAGTGTAGATATATGATGAGAGAAGAAGCGCAAAGGATAAATTAAATACTAGAGCGGGAAAGAGGGCATGGCAATTTGAGACAAAGCTGAGGGAGTTAGAAGAAAGTAGCGGGACGGCGATAGAATTACCAATAAGAGAAGAAGAATGGAGGGAATTATTTAGTGCTAGAGATACAGTAGAGGGAACTGGAGCAAGCTATGAAGAATTCGAGAGTAGGGACAGGGAGAGACAATTAATAGAAAGAGAGGGGATGATTGAAAATTTAAAATATAATAAATGGTACAAAATGATAAAAAGGAAGGAATACCAAAGTATTTATAAGAGGGGTGGGGAGAGGGAAGATGGGCCAGAATAGCAAGATTTAGATTGGGAAACAAGGTAAGGAAAGGGATTTATTGGGAAAATAAAGAGAACAGAAAGTGGAGAATATATGATTGGGAAGATCAAATATGGGAGCATATATAGAAATGATGTAGGAGAGGAATGCAAGATAAAGGAAGCTGTCAAGAGAATGCGATAAAGGATCAAGATTCGAGGGGAGGTTGGATTGGGTAAGGAGTTGATGGAGGAGTTGGAGGTGGCTAGAGGATTGAATGAGAAAGAATGAAAGAATGGATGTGAAAAATAGCCAAATTAAGGAAAAGGAGAAGTGAAAGTGAAAGAAAAAAAGAAACGGAAGTCGCTTAGATTAAAAGCATAAAGATATGTAATTAATGGTGCAAGAAGATAAAAAAACGTGAGAAAACAGAAAAGTATTTACAAGCTGTGGAGAAAATCAGGAAATTTTTTTTGCCGACTGTCGCGGATATCTATAGATTGAAAGTATGCAAATAAATACTTTTTAGCATATGGAGCTTGGTGGTTGATGCATCAACTGCAGCCGAAACTATTTTATCATTCATACAGCGAAACAGAAAGTTAAGTGAAAAATATATAATCTAGTGGAGCACGTGGAGAGAAACAGATGCGAAGAAAACTCGAGAAAAAATCCATCATGTGGAAATTTGATACACAAGCAACCATGCCATCTTTTCACATCGGTTGAGATATAAATGGCGCATTTATCATACATCAAGTTTCAAAAAAAGTTTGTCTGCATTTTGATAAATTAATGAAAGACTGAAATTAAATCTAAAACTTCATTGAATGAAAAAATTATTAGTTAATGATAAAACTTGGTAATTACGATTTTAATATACATAGTGGAAAAATAGCTTGACCACTAAAATGGAAGAAAAAAAATTCCTGGTCTTGCAGACATCACGTACTACAATGTGTTTCCGTCTATAGAAACTCAATACGCAATAATAAAAATTTCCCATTCAAAAAAAGAAGTGTAGCCATATTTCTCGAAAATTTCAGTCATTGTTGTTGAAAAACTGATAAACCTTTGATTTCTTGAAGTTTTTTTTGTATCTTGAATTTTAAATTTAGAGAGATTAAATTTACAAATAATTTCTTTGAATAGGAGAAATCATCGTAAATCTTCTGCGGATTGACAAAATTGGCGATTTTTTAAATACTCTTGAGCGCTTAAATTAAAACCTTAAACCCCCAATTACCTAATAAATTATTGAAAATATTAGACATGCTTAACGTTATTGCTTTTCGCTGGAAAATATAAATCAGACGCTACAAAATTATGTTTTTCTGTTTCTAACACTTTAGAAATCAATACATTAGTTTTGTTTCAATCAATAACATTTAAAAGCTTAAACAATTTTGCATTGTGTTAGTAATTTTTGTTGGAGAATGAAATTTGTATCAAAAAATCATTAGATTTCAGAAAAGATGGATAATTTTTGATTAATCTTAGGTTCAGCTAACGTTTAAAACAAAATTTTGTTTTTTCAAACAAAAATTATTATAATTTGAAAAAGTCTTAGAATCTTTTAACAATTTTGGATTATGTTAGTGTTTTTCGTCCGAGATTGTTATCTTTGATGTAAAAAAAGTTTCAAACACTTCAAATTATTTTTAATTTTTGGGTTTTGTTAACATTTAACACCAGAAATAAATGATTTTGAACCCACATTAAGTTATTATTTATTATTCAAAATTTGTTCGTTTTTGGCGTTTTAAAAATGGATTTATAATCTGTAATAATAATGTGTTATGTTTTGTTAGTGTCTTTCATCTAAAATTTTCATAGTTATTAAGAAAGCATTAGGTTTCAAAGAATATTTACAATATTTCAACAAAAATAGGGTATAATAATACGTATAATAATATATAATAATAAGCCAGTAGCGGAAAACCCATTGAATTTCATCTGCTTAAAATCTCCCATATACCATAAAATTTATAATAATAAGGTAAATCAGCGTAATTCGCCGGAAATCGGTTGTTAACAAAAAGTATTTGAAGTTATCAATTAAACTGAAAATTTTAAACATACTTAGGTTTTGTTAGTATTTTTCATCGGAGAATGGTATTTTTTCAGGGAAATTTAACGGTTTGATTGTCTGCAGTCTATTATACAAAAATATTATTAATTGATTCTGAAGATAAGATATATCAATTTTCATCAATTAACAACAATACTTTCTTTGCTATGCTATTATTTCAGATGCGAGGAGTAATTAAACAATATATGACAAATTTATATCAGATGATTCTTTAATAATTAGAAAAATGCTGTATTTAAAAGACACCTGAGATAGTAGAAAAATTCAAATAGTATCAAATCGAGGAAACCATCAAACCAGTTGTCCAACATTATCGTATTATTGAACCCATAAGCTTGGACCTTTATCGGTTTTAAAGCATATTGAACACTATAGTATAAAATAAGCGAATTTAAATAAAAAAATTTTGAAAGTTACAAAATTTCTCACACAATATTTTAATGTGATAGAATTTTTTTTGTGAACCGAGGACCAATAATCATATTCCGTGAGTACTAAAAATTCTAAAACCATGCGTAAGTTATTTTTCCCAAAAAATGGATCGATAGTCTTTTGTTCGCTTACTCGTGAGATAATAAATACTATGAAATATAAAATTTTTGTATTGTTAATAATTTTATATTGTAATTTAAAAATTGTAGCGCATCTTTTTGTTTTCTAGTTGAACTGAAAACCCTAATTTGGACCCTATTACATCGAAGTATCTTTAACTGTACTAAATGAACTAAATTACGAAGTAAATTGCGAGGCAGGGACGTTCTTGCCTAAGAACTTCGTCGCTCAGTTATGAGTCTCAGACACCAACTATAAAAAAGTGCTATTAATAGTTGTACTATTCTTTGTTTGCTCCGTACTAGACCTTCCTAAATGATACTCTCAGCTCCCAGAGGATCAAGACAAGACAGTTGCAGAAATTGCTGGCAGCAATTAGTGGTCTTCAGGAAATGCTGAAAAGGGAGTTTGAGAAACGCCGCACTTGGTCACAAGACTTCCTTTGGTATCAAGCTTTAAACTCTATAAGATACCAACTTTCAACCCAGAATGTAACATCTGCGTCCTTCCTAATCCAGAACATGTTTCACTTCACATACGAATACAAGAATTAATTAGTGAACATTGAACCCATAGTTCAGCATGGTGTCTATTAGATGGATGATTTTAAATTCCCGTACTGCAAAAGATTCTTGGTACATCATCAACTAAATTTACTTGAAAGTGATGAAAAAAGTCAAAACGACTACTTTCAAACAAATGTAGTATAATTTATTGTGTCACGTTCATTACGGAATTAAAATGTATAATATTTCGAAACATATACCAGTTTCCTCATCAGATTAAAATTGATTTAAAATGTAAATAAAAATAAACAATAATAGTAATATATAAATTAGTTTAACAAGATAATGGAAGCTCTAAAAAATTAAAAGGTGCTCACAATTAGAGTCGAGTTAGAAAAATTCAAACTGAGTTAAAAAACAATAATCAGGGGTTATTGTGGTTGCTTGTCCCTATGCAAAAAATTTAAAAATAAATTCTTGAATGAAAAAGATTGTTGAGTCCATAATTTTGAGTATTGTTATGAAGAATTAGCCTGTAATTAAAAATAGTAATATATGATTAGATTCATAAGGAATTTACAATAGCATAAACAATAAGACCATAAACAAACTAGCATAATTGATCAATAATCATTATATAAGATTCTTTGAAAGTATTCAAATCCGAAATAAGATTCATGCCTTTATCTCTTCTCTCTTAATAAAAACCATTTCAGAAAAACAACGTTTATAATAATTAGGTTCCTCGTGTAGAATTTTAATATCATCCCATTTTATAAAATTAATATCACCTGAATGTTTATTAATTACATGCTGATTAATAGCTCTATGACATTTTTCTGCAAGTCTAATATTATCTTTATGTTCCTTTAATCTTATTCTAAGTGGACAACTGGTTTGGCCAACATAAGTCATACCACAAGAACAAGTAATTCTACAAATAAAATTACAACGGTCTTAAATATTAGGTCTTTCTTTTCTTAATTTAATATATTTATCAAATTTATGATTAGTTCTGAAAACAGTTTTTAGGTTGTAATTATTAAGAAGTCTATCAAGATTATTTGATATTTTTCCTGAAATTGGAATAGATATAATCTCTTTTTTAACATAAATAACATCATTATTATTATCTGTTTCTAAAAGAAGTCAATCCCTGGATTTCAATTCTCCTCAACTTTTTATAATGTATTTATCAACAAAAATATTACGATAATTATTGTAAAATAAGTACTTCCTAACGATATTTAAATTGTCTGCATGAAAAATAGAATTAGATAAGATGATAGCCATGCACATGATGATTTGATAGAAAATTAAGAAATCTACCTGGATATGTTTTTTTGCGGGACCAATTCGTGATCATACTATTGTAAATTTCGGTCTAGAATAATAGGAATTGAGAATTGTAAGTATAAATTGGAGTTTATCACTGGACTTATGGACTCAACAATCTTTTTCATTCAAGAATTTGTTTTTAAATTTTTTGCATATATGGACGAGCAACCACAACAATCCCTTCTTATCATCGTTTTTTGACTCAGTTTGAATCTTTTCAACTTGACTTTATGGTTAGCAACTTTTAATTTTTTGAGCTTCTATTGTCTCGTTAAACTAATTTATATATTACTATTATTGTATATTTTTATTTATATTTTGGATCAATTTTAATCTGATGAGGAAACTGGTATGTTTTGAAACTTCATACATTTTAATTCCGTAATGAATTTAGCATAATATATTATACTATATTTGTCTGGAAGTAGTCATTTTGACTTTTGTCACCACTTTCATCTATATTATAATCCCAGACGTTAAACATAAGAAGGATTTAACATCACCTACCTTATTCAATATTTTTAAGTTTACTTGGTTGGCGAATATAGTTAATACTGCTTTTTTATTTGCGTTTAACTAAGTTTCTAGTTAGTTTGACTACTGAAACATTTCAAGTTAACTAAGAAAAATACATTGAGGCTTCAGTCACTAAAATTAGTAGGTAGAATACCTGTTGTCATTTTTTCTACTTTCCTATTACAGTTATGCCAAATACTCATCTTAGTTCCTAAGGCCCCAATTTATTTTTCTTAGTTAACTTAAATGGTTTGAGTAAATAAAGTAGCAGTTGTATTATTTATATTTTCCAACCAATCAAATTTAGTTGACAATTTACCAGGCATTTTTTCAGTGCGGCCATTTCCCTGTATTCTCAGGTTAATTGAATTATAATTCAGAGTTGGAACATCAGATAATTTTTTTGGCATAGAGGCATTTCATTTGAAAAGAAAATATTGAATCATGAATTTCCTTTCACTTTTCATTTTGTATTTAGTGTTTTTAGCACTGAATAATCTAGTCTGACTATTTAGCAAAATTTAAAATATTTTGGCAGAAATTGTTGATTGAAAACTGAAATTCTAAGAATCAGACCATATTTAGCCAATTTGAGTTAAAATTAAAGAAAATTTTGGAGAATATATCGAAATATCAGTTTTCATATTGTTGATTTAATAAACGATTTTTTATTGCTTTTTACGCATACATATAATGTGTAAAGTGTCCCTGAGTTAACCGCGAATTACCAACAAACGTGCTTTTTGATATTTGAAAAGAAATTTCAAAGTTTTTCGGTCACGAAAAAATAGGTATTCTCGAAAATTCCAGTCTCCTATTTTGTTCAAACTCTTTGCAATTGCTCAAAACTATTCAAAATCAGTGTAAATTGTTTCTAGGAATGCTCACTAATATTGGTGAGTAAATATTAAAAAATGTATCAGTTATAAACAACTTAATGAGAAAAAATGGTTTATTAAGGATTAACAAATATCAGATATTTTTTTCAACAAAAAACAACAATTAAAAACGTTTCTCGAATAAACAATATAAAAGTTGATATCTCTATACATTTGTTTTTATTTTCTTCAATTTAAAAACTGTCTGCATTTTGCACAACACTCCTACCACATTGTTTAATGCCCCAAACACTATACAATATCAAAGAAGAAATAAATCGATGACCCACTTTCTCCTTTACAGATGGAATGCCGCCCCCATAAGAATACTAATTCTTATTCGGCCCAGTGCATTTTGTGAAAGAATGATAATATCGAATTGAGATTAATTAATTAATTAGGATTCGTTTTAAATCCCCTGCTTCTAATTCAAAATATATTGTTTTCTTCAAATTCCCCGTTTCATGTAACTTAACGGTTTTGAGGAAAGATTTTTTAATATTTCATTTACTTATTTCGAAATTCTCTGTTTCAATTCAGAATTATGTATATTTGTTAAAAAAATTTCTATTATAATCGAAAAATATGGTAATTCCCTTTTTCCAAAATTTGGAAAAGGGGAGTTTCAAATTGTGAAGAATTCTGAATTGGAACAGGAGTTTTTTCAGATTCCCTTCTTCTAACTCAGAATTGAAATTCTTTTCCAAAATTCTTTAAGGAAATTCCCTCTCCCAAAGTCAAAATTGTAATTCTTTACGGAAATTCCGTGTTCCAAGTCACAATTACATTTATTTAAAAAAATTCTGATTTGGCACATAAGACTTTTTTTTAATCTGACGAATTCAGACTTGGATTATAATACAGCTTTACGTACCGAAATTACGGCACAAATAGCCCCGTTTTCAGCAACCCCCTTTTCGTAAAGACAAAATCTGGCTACTTGTACCAAAATTTCGGTTCACGTAGACACGGCCTCTTGTAAATTTCCTTCTTTAAGTCAGAATTAAAATTCTTTTCCGAAATTCTCATTCCATTTTAAAAATTCGCTGTTCCAAGTCAACTTCTAATTCTTTACGGAAATTCCCTCTCTTATATCTGATTTCACTCCAATGAAGACGTTTCCATAAAATAGAATTTTACAAGAAATATCGAAGGTCCATTCCATTATTTTCTGCGGTAGTAGCAATTTCCTTTTCCAACTGCATTTGAAGAGAAATTTTTCAATCACAGTCGTTCAAACTTGGAACCAATTCCAAAACGCGTAAGCTTCTAAGTTGGAAATTTTTTACGCTACCGATTTTATTATTTTGCAATATTTGTTTTTCTAGCAGAGTACAATTTTCTCGTGAAAATAAAACTGAACAAGAACATTCCATATTTTTTCATTTTTATGCTGGAACGAAAACGGTATATACATCCAAAATAACATATACCTATTGGCAAAAAGAGGTAAATTACAGAATTTCGGGGTTTTCTACTCTAGATAGTCATCTGTCCAAATTTTAGCAAACACCACTGCGAGTAAGTAGGGTTGACGACGCATAATCCAGCAAATCCTGGTTAAATCCACCCTTTGGAGAAACTGAGGAACGGTTCTGGTCTGCAAATGTTCCATGAAATCACCCACAAAGCTAGGATAAGAGAGTTCACCTTAACCTGGTATTAAACTCCATGTACTTAAAATTGATTTACTTCCAGACCCAAATATGAATGGCTTAAATAACATATAAACTTATTTTATCTTTTTGTTATTATTTTACTATTCAGATCAGTGAAGAGATAGGGACCGATTTAAATTAAATATTTAGTGGGTAACTGGTGTTACCACCTGCACATAAGAAAAAGTCGATATTTACTTGAATTCTAAGTAGCAAAGAAATTAATAATGGATTAGTCTCACATTTGAGGAATTTAGGAACTTTAAAGGTTAATAATTAAAAAGCTTAATCTTCAAATTTCTCACAATTTTTATCACTTATCTGGAAGACTGCTCATTTTATATTGTTCAAATTTCGAAGTGCTCAATTCAAAAGATTTCAAATTCAAAATAAATATTGATTCATAAAATTTTAATTTTTAGATATTAAAATTTATAAGCAATCAACCTTAAATGTTGAACGTTTGAAAACTATAATAAGAAGGCTTTCGGCATTTACAAGAACTAGAAAACAAACACACGCGCGACTATTTTTTTTTCTTGCAATTTTTAAATTAATATATAAAATCAAATCTGATACAAAATCATGTATCGAAAATAATAGAAAAGACGAGCAAGGACAGTATTTGTGATAATTGATGAAAACTTATATCTTAACTGCAAAATTATTATATGTATATTGTTTTTTAACAATGTGTAGACAATCAAACCATTGCATTTTTGTTGAAAATTGTAAGTTTTATTTTTTAATTGTATGATATTCGTTTAAAATAACCGATTCCGATAAAAAAACTCTTACACTATTATTATTAAATTAATCTGAATATCTTTTGAAATCTTATGGTTTTTTTAAATATTATTTAAGATTATAAATATTATTTTAAACCCCATATTTCTTGTTTGAAATTACCGATTTCCGCAGTGAAAAACGCTGGCATATCTTATTATTTTTCAAATATTGTAAATATTATTTGAAATCTAATTTTTTTACTAACAGTAGTAATTTTAGACGACAAACAATAACGTAAAATAACAAAAATGGTTTAATATTGTAAATCTTCTTTAAAACCTCATGTTTTTTTAAATCTGATGTCATGTGAAAAACACTGACATATCTTATTGTTGTCCAAATATTGTAAATATTCTTCGAAATCTATGTTTTTATTAAGAATATCAATTTTAGAAGAAAAACAA
This sequence comes from Andricus quercusramuli, assembly GCA_932178445.1. Taxonomy (NCBI): domain Eukaryota; kingdom Metazoa; phylum Arthropoda; class Insecta; order Hymenoptera; family Cynipidae; genus Andricus; species Andricus quercusramuli. Next base: position 45,345 of record CAKNXH010000252.1, on the reverse strand, counting down.
TATCATAACGAAAAATGGTTTAAGATTGTAAATCTTCTTCTAACCCGAATTTTGTTTTACTTAAAATAACCGGTTTCCGACGAAAACCGCTCAAATATCCTATCATCATTTAAATATATTAAACATTTTCTTTGATTCGATTTTGGCTTTTATCAACAACAGAAATTCTAGACCAAAAACATTAAAATCACATTTAAAAAATGTTAAAAATTCTAAATCTTCTTATAAACCTAATATTTTTCATACGAAATAACCGATTTCCGGTAAAAAATGTTAATATAACCATAAATTGTTCTAAAATTGTCAATATTTTTTGACACCTATATCGATACTTCCGGCGAAAAAAATAACACAAGCTATAAGTCTTAGAAATTTCAAGTCATCATCGAAGCTTTATGATTTTATAATAAAATTCTTTAAAAGATGCTATTTTCCATCTAAAAGCATTAACATCAAAGATGCATGATATTTTTAAAAATAATTTATGAGATGTTTTGACATTTTTAAATTAATTGAGTGAGAGTATTAAAAAGCACTCAATTATTCTCCTCATATTTTCTACGATTTTTCTTATTAGAAGGTATTATTTGCAGATTTGATTTTCAAAATTGACTGAAATTGGTTTGAAAGCCTTCGAAGTTGAAACCCTCAAATTTGGAAAGTTTTAATTTTAAAGCTACCGATAAGAAAGCTTCTCTCATAAGAACCTATGCGTTTTTAAACTTTGAATTTAAGGTATACTTGAACGAAGGTTTTGATTCTGAAGTTAATATAAAAGCTTTTGAACGACATTCTAGAAAATTAAAAGTGATAATTGATTGAAAGCCCTCGAAGTTAAAATCTTCTCATTGTATATGTTCCAACTTTAAAGCTGCCAATCAAAAAGCTTTACTCTTGAGAACCTTCAAATTTTTAAACTTTGAATTTAAAGAACACCAAAACGTAGCTATGAATTCTAAAGTTGAATTAAAAGCTTTTGAACCGCATTCTAGAAAAATTAAAAGTGATATTTGAGATGAGGGATCAGTGAAGAGGAATAAAAGAGCTAAAAGAGTCAACAGAGCGACCGCCGACCACTTTATTGCATCTTGCAGTAACCTTGAAATAAAGGAAAAATAAGAGGTTGGAGGTAACCCAATCTCAGAGTCTTTAGCGTTAATAATGATGGCCTATCGATTGTATCACAAAGCTAATGGCGACCTTTTTACCACAAATACTTCACCCTACCGGCACTTTGCTCGTCGACGGGTCCCTAATTGTAATTACATTTTTTCCCTAGATTTATATCAAAGAATGCCTATCCGTTATATATACGTATATGTTCTCTAGTTTGATTCAAATTATAAGCTAAAAAATGATTATTGAATCAGAACACTTAGTCCATGAATTTTTCAATTAAAAAACCAGAATCGGTTGTAATTTAGAGGTACCCTATTTTTATTGTGCTCTTTTAATAGATTATTAATTGTTTTTATTTCTTTAATGTTTTGAAAATGCCTGTATTAAATTTTCACATATATAAAATTAACCCTCATATGTATATGTACTAAATTCGTTATCATATTACATTTTTACATAAATAGACTATCCTGAACAATTTTTCTTGCAATTTTATCGACAATAACTCTGTTCATACTGTGCAAAATTATATATAGCGATAGACTCACGGTGATCAGGCGATTTTAGAAATAAGAACAATTTATTTCGTCTCAGAAACGAGAAAATACACTCAACTCCCGATATAAGCAGTTTCGGGCATAGCTTGCAGTGGCCGTCTACCCAACTCGTGGGAATCCAAACGTAAACAGGCAGGGCCGCTAGAACCATTTCTGTTGGATTTGAATGCATGCTAACAGCTTACGCAGCCTGACGTAATCAACGCACTGAGAGAGCGGTTGTCACGCTTGACTAAGCACCGCCTTTCTCCGGTCCCGCGGCACCTCTCATCGTGAAACTGCCGAGGACATCAATTATCGGAATAGCGTAAACCGGGGTTGCTTTTATCGAAAGTTGAGTTTTTGCATGATAGACTAAAAAGTAATATATTGTGTGCTTAGAAGGCAAACTTAGTTTTTCTATCCTCGCGTGCTTGCAATACTCAGCTTCGTCTCATGCTTCGCGTTCTTCTACTCGGTATTGCAAATTCACGCGCACGTGCAAATAATGAGATTGCCTCCTTGATGCAGATGATAATTTATCAACAAATTTCTGATTTAAAAGTTTGTCACATCTGGCATTTAAGGTTAGGTTTATGGAGCCTTAATCGAACGCGAGCGATAACAAATGCGCAGATGTGCACAGCATGATTACGAGGTCTGCCCGGAAAGTATCCGACCTTGTGGCCCAACTTTGTAACTAGTTGTGCTATTGTCAAAAACAGGTATCTACTATTTAGGGGGGACCTCTATGAGGTCTCCTATGAGTGACATGGACCTGCGAGTCTTTAGTAGACTAGTGTACGCAGTTACGTAAACAGCTGAACACGCACGCGCCGCAATTCTGGATGACGGAACGCACCGAAGAAATATTTTGAATTAAAATTTTCCAAAAACTTAGCTATTCATGTTCAGAAATCATTGCTATGATTTGGAAATTATGGTGATGATTCTATGAGTAATACTCAAATTAAAGAATGGTTTAGGCCAAAACAAATCAAAATGTTGAACCAGGAAGTAGTTGTGCTCCTTCATCACGACAATGCACGTGTCCATTCATCGCAGCTTATGCAGCAATTTCTGGAGAAATACGTCCTTACAATGTCGATTTTGTATGCATTCCTCTATATTTTTGTGAAAAAAATATTCTAGGCTCAGTATCTCTTGGATTTGATGCGTATTTGTTGTAAGCAAATGCTAATATCAAAAGCAAAAATTGTGGATGGTTTGTTTTTAAAGTTATAGTTTGGCGATAAAATTAGTTGCTTTTATCGAAAAGGTGGTAATAGTTGATCATGATACTATTTGCTAATTTTATAAATAAATTATATGAAAAATGAATACTTTGATTATTTATAGCCAAAGAAAAATTCATATTTCTTCATTTTTCCTGATTTATATTGCCAGTGATATTTTGTTTGTTTATAAAATTAACGATTGATGTAAAATTACAAATTGTCACTACTAAGCATCACTGATTAAATCACTTAAAAATTATTAAGATGAAAAAATATTTCTTTCCATTTTTAAAAATCCACATTGCGAATTCGTTTCTATAATTTGTTCATGAAATTAGCAAATCATACTGAATGACAAATTTGCACATTAATATACTTCATGGCACACGTAAATGGCAGATAATTGAAAAAAAAGTTTTTTTCTATCTTTAGCATCTATAGTTTGTATCCATTTATATAATTTGTTTTTTAAATTTAACAAATAATATCAAAAATTAATTTTTATGGTCAACTACACCGTGTCCGTAAAAGAAAGCGTTTTTCCCGCAAAGTATCACTTTAAAAACGAAGAATCTATAATGCTCACTATTTGATATTTTAATTTGTTTATAACAAGTAAATTTAATTGTCAAAATTTTTTCGCTTCCGCATACGCCTGCGCATTAAATCTGAGAGATACTGAGCGTAAGAAAATTTTTTTCATAAAAAGATCAAAGAATGAAGAAAGAATTGACATTTATTAGCTATTGGCATTTACATAATATTTTAAATAATAACAATTCAAAAATTGCTTCTACATATCAATTTGAAACTTAGTTCTGAATTTTTCGAAAAAACAAAAACTAAAATTGGTTAGGAATTCCGTTTTAAAATTTATTTTTAACGTTGGTCGATGCGCAACCCAATGCTAAAGTTTAACCGAGTTTCATAAAAAGCTCGAAATGGACAATATTGGTAATTGATATGGAATGCAATTAGCACCTTCATTAGGTTTTCCAACTAGACTCTTTTTAAAGTCGCTACAAAAGAAGACCAAACAATGTACATATTTTTCTACCTTTTATTTGTGGGTAGTAAGGAACTTTTAGTGTTTTCTTTTTGTTTGAAAATATCAAGAGCACAATACGCTTTGCAATTCAGAGAAATAATTAAATATCATGGTTGGTTTGCGCCTTGCGGTGAATACAGCGTGAAATGTAATAAAAAGATCTTACTAAAAAATAATGGTTTTATTTAAAAAAAGTAGAGTGATTCGAAAAATGCTTGGTAAATGCCACTATTCATCTGACAAGAGTCAACGCTTGAAAATTTGTTTGAAAAAAAAGTAGAAATACTTTTGTATGCTTTTAAAACCACTATAACATAACGCGATAAATTTTGAAAGCATTGACAGATTGGATTGGCCTTTGGTATACTTTTTTACTGCCCTAAAAGGAATTTGAAAACTATATATACGGCTTTTCGTAGTATTCAGAAAGATGAACAATTTATCCCGATGCCTTTTTTTATGAAAAACGAATTAGCAGTCTTATAGCATTTACATAATTAAAAAAAAATAAACGGAAATGACAATTTTAAGCCAAACAACGCACGATATGAAAAAAAAGTAAGGAGGAGAACATTTCTTTTTGAACATTCTGTAAGATTGTCATGACAACTTTTCGGATTTTCTTGAAAAATCGAAGATACAAATTTGGATCGCACAAAAAAATAATGAGAAATAAAAAATTCCATTTTGCGGTCAAAATATACAAGATACAAAAAAAAAGATGAATAGACAAAAACTGTGCATTCAAAAAAGATCTACAAATTTTTATTCATAACTTTTTGATATGGCGCGTATTTTTTGCTTTATTCGTAAAAAATAACATAAAAAAAATCACATTTTTTGGGAAACAGCAAAAGGTACGAAAAAAAATTGATGAACTAAAATTGTTCACCCAAAAAGGATCTACAAATATGTGACTGATAATTTTTATAGAACGAGTAGATTTTCTTCAATCGTAAAAAACAAGATCAAAAATTAAAAAATCAAACTTTTAGAAAAATGACACACTAGACGAAAAAAAGGAGAAGACAAAAGTTGTTCAACCAAGAAAGACCTACAAATTTGTTATGAACTCTTGTTCTAAAAATATATTGAAAATAAGAAACTCACCTTTTTGGAAAAAAGATACAAGCTACAATAACACTTTATTTAACAAAATTTTTCGCCTGAATTATATCTACAGATTTGCTTAGAACCACTTTACGATACGATGCGTATTTTTAGTTTGAATTGTAAGAAATAAAATTAAAAGTAAACAAATTAAATTTATGGAAAAATGACTCAAGTGGTGATAAAATATTCAATAACAAAATTGGTTTGTCTTCTTACAGTATGCGCACTTTTTTCAATCATAAAAACAAGGCAATGAAAATACGTATGTTTCAATATCAATGCATAGTATGAATTGTAATAATATAAATTTATTAAAATTATATATTTTTCAGTCTAGCCAAGAATGAAATATTATGCAAAATAAGAAACAAATATTAAATTAATTATGATGAATAAAATTTGTACTTCATTTTGCAATATATGAATAAGCAATTCCAGGCCAAGATACATAAATAACTGCAATATACATTTGATATAAAAGTGTGGAACATAATGTGGAAAAGTTCAGATTTTTGGCAAAATCGAGTGCGGAGCACGAGATGCGTGATGAGAGTGTGTTCGTTAAAGCCAAAGGAGCTTTAACAAGAGAGAATTCACAATCACCAAATTACAGTTGTCAATGCTACGACCTTTAATTTTAAAAGGTCTGTGCACAAATGTGGGGGAAATACAATCACCGAGCGCATAGCGCGAGGTAAATACAGTATCAGTCGCGAAGCGATAGATAAATATATTGTCGAGCGCGAAGAGCGAGAACCAACAGTCGCGCCCCGAAAAATGTCCTATCATTTTGAGTTTTTCGGTCCACCCTAGTGGCTATTCTCCATAATAATGAATTGATTAAAAGATTCCAGCCCCTGTTTTCATGAAAAAACAACAAAGGTCATTTTTTTGGGATATAAGAAGAGTGAATTTCTTCTAATGATCTGGCTTCATGTACCACAAAAACTTCTCACGTTTTTTTTACCAATCGGTGATTCGATTACCCATTTCCGTAGCGATCTATCAATCTTAATTTTGTCCTGCAAAGAACAACGATGACACTATTTATCAGTGCCGCAAAGCGTGATAGTACATTAATCACTCGACTTTCTAAGCTCTTCAAGTGGGAGTAGACTTCATTGTCGAGCGAAGCGGGCTGCTACACGTAAACATCTAGGAAATGAGCGAAAAAGTGAATAACACGAGAAACGTATTCAATTTGAAAAATATCAGGGAATAAATAAAAAACTTTACCCAAAGAAAGCTTTAATAAATGTCAAATTACTACGATGCTCATTTTTTATGTTTGAGATTAAAAGATTTTATAAGGGAAATGTCCCCAACAGTGGAATATTTCCATTCAGCAATTTCAAATTGTCGAAAATTTTATAATTTCCTTTCGGAATTTTTCGCACCTGAAATTGTATGTTACAAGACGAAACCTCAATCGTTAAAAAGATACATCGGTTGATTAGAACCAAAGACATGGAATATTCGAACATAAAAGTTACCAAAAAATTAAGTCTCATACATCAATTTTTTCAAATTAAAAAAAAATTGGTTGCGTTTTTTCTTCACTACCAAAGGACGGAATAAACCAAGTAACACCTAAAATTTATTCCTACGCGAAAATTTTTGTGATAACTGGAGATGGCCTCCACCAATTCTACATTGAATTTAGACTAGTACAAAGAGATCAATCATAAACTTTAAACTGGAAAACTTCCAGGCTTTTTAAGGATTTTCAAAATTTCTGAGTTGGCTATAATCATGTTCTGTTAACTTAATAACGTCCAAACAAAAAAGTCTTAAATTCAACTCAGCCAAATTTAAAAGATGTGACCAAAAACAGCTACGATGTAAAAAATTTCGCCGGGTAAAAAGGTATCAGTACAATCAACATATTTTGTGAGAACAAAACAAAAATCCGAAATTTTAAAAATGTACAAAAGGAAAAAAATAATACTTGAAGAGATTTTTCCTTTTTCATTGTTATCAATAATAATTTCGCCCAGTTAAAAATTTTTTATTTTGAATTTAAACATTCTCAAAACCTATGTATTGATATTATAAATTAAAATATAACTATAAACCGTTGTTTTCATTTTCCAATTTTCTAGATATTCAGCTAACGTAGTTATGCTGAAAAGTTTGTAGAAGTCGATTTAATAGTGCAACGTCCAGGTAATCTCAATTACTAAAAAATCGAAAAAAATCGAATATAGCATATTGAAATATTCTTTCGGGACAGTATGTATGCACAGAAGCTATTTTTTTGCGATGTTTTATTGATTCCAAAAGGCTTGATGCAAATCGGGGTCTTTCGAGAAAATATATTCGCGTTTTTTCTTTACTTGGCGCCAATTTACTACCGCGGATCTTGATTTCAATTTTAAAACGATTGAATTTTTTACAAATAAAGGTTCAAATTTTTTGGGATCTAAAATTCAAATTTAAAAGCCTTTACGCTTTGAAAATATTCAGGTTTGAATAGCTTCAAGTGTTGACACAGAACTTCTTGGCTAGAATGATGAATTGTGGTTTTTGAAGTCGCGTAAACAATAAATATCAGATGTTTATGAGATTCTACAACTGAGAGTTGGTTTCTACTGTCCCTGACTCATGAATTAAGTCAAGATAATAAGGTGTGCCCCTTGAAGCCTCAGCTTCCGTTTTCGTCCCTAAAAGCGAGGAAGTGTTGGAGAGGGATTCATCCTGATAGAACGGCAGGAGACAGCGTCGGCTCGTAAAATGTAGGAACCAGCTGGTTTATGATCTGACTTCCTCTCAGGTTCCTGCCAAGTCGACACGACTAGAAATTTACGGATAATCCTCATATATCAATGTGCAATGCTGGCCAGGACTCATGTTGAACACTCTCTACACTGATTTTACTCTTTGTTCCACGATCATTAATTAGATCCGAATGTAACCAACTTTTTATTCAGTATATTTAGCAGACAGGCCTCGGACTCACTTTAGGAATCAGCAATACACTCAACTACCGAGATAAGCACGGATTCGGGCATGGCTTGCATTCACCTTCAGCATATCTCGCGGAAATCCACGCGTAAACAGGCAGGTCTGCATGAAATCATTTCTGTCTGATTTCGACGTATGACGCAACCTGATGCATCTAACGCGCTGAGTGTACGGCCGTCGAGCTGTGTGTCACGCTTGACTAAGCACATCCCCTCTTTCGGTCGATGTCCACATCATCAAATTCCGAGGACTCAAGTTCTAGGAATAGCGTAAACTGAGGGTGCTTATCTCGAGAAATAAGTGTAGTGTAAATAGTGTCACAAATTTCAAAAAATGGTGTGAAAAGTGTCATAAAATTTTTCAAGAATTAGGAATGAACATCAATGTTTACTTGAAATGTTATTCTTTAGTTTATGAACTGTCAAAATTCCTATTTATTTATCGCAGGCTTCACAGTCTTTCCCCTTTTCTTGCACTTTAGCTCCAACTGAATTAATAGAACCCAATAAGAAAATCCAAACTTTTTTGGTTGAAGGTTCATTCTTGATTGTAAAGTCTACTATTGCATTTTTTGTTAAGAATTCATCTTTTATATTGGAAAATTTTAATATTTGGTTCCATATTGAATTATTTTGTTGGAAATTCAACAATTTAGTGAAAAAAGTTATACTTTTTGGTAGAAAATCCCACTGTTTTGTAGAAAATTCGTTTTTTTCGGCTCAAAAATTAAACAATTTGGTTCAAAATTGTACTATTTGGTTGTGTCTTTATGTATTCGGTTGTGTATTTATGTATTTTGTTAGAAATTTATTTTTTTTGTTTGTTTAAATCCAACTGTATTTGTCGTTTTAAATTGAAATCTTTTTTGTTAAAATATCAACTATTTCAATTTTTGTTGAAATTTCATATTTTTAGATAGAAAATTCAACTCCCTAGTGGAAAATTGAACTAGCTTTTTGAAAGATTTTTGTTTGTTTGAAGATTCATAATTTTAGTTTAAAAATGTTTTTTTTTATCACAAATTATTTTGTTCAACTGAAAATGTACTATTTTTTTAATTTAACTGATTGGTTGTAATTTAACTTTGTTGTTGAAAATTCAACTATTTTGTAGAAAATTTATATTTCCGTTCCGAATATTAAACAATTTCGTATAAAATTCAACTATTTGCTACAAAATTAAACTGTTTTATACCAAATTCATTTTTTTATTGAACATAATTCACCTCAATAAAAATGCAACTACATAATTTTGTTGTTAAAATTGATATTTTTCAGTTTAAAAATGAAATTATTTATTTGAAAATTAAAAAAAAAAACACAGAAAAATATGGGCAAAAAATTAATCAAAGGAAATTTGAATTAACATCACATTCATTGTTCGGAATATTTATTCAAAAATGTATGTAATTTGTTAAAAATTTGTTTTAAAATTCATCCTTTTTTGTAGAAAATTAATTTTTTGGTTAAAAGTGCAACTGCATGATTGTAACCTAATCTGTTTTATATGAGGATTTAAGTTATATTCAACTGTTTATTTTATGAAATTCCATTGATGTACTTTAATAATGTGACTATTGTTCTTTTGAATTAAAAAGCAATTCAAAAGAATTCGATGACATTGATAAAGATTCCATTTAAATTTGTACGAATTCAGGATAAATTCATAAGACTTCATAACAATTGAAATTAGATTAAAAGACATTCAAATTAATTGGGATAGAATCAAAAATTCCATTAATTTCAGTAGAATTGAAGTGAATTTGAAAGAAAATAAAGGAAATGAGAAAAAATCGATGACATTCAAAAAAAGTCAGGATGAATTAAAAAAAATCAATGAATGTCTTAAAAATATCTTGACATTTTAAAAATTCTTTGAAATCCATTCAAATTATTGAAATTTATTCAAAATTCTTCGGAATAATTGGAAATTCTTAAAAATCTTTGAAAATCGTGGAAATCCTGTGAAATATTCCTTAATTATGGTGAATAAATTCTTTGATCCATTATATTATCATAAAATCCCTTGAAATTATACGAAATCTGATTATCAGAAATCTTATAGAATCTCTTGGAGTTTTAAAAATAACACAAAATCTTTTGAAATCTATTGCAATTTTTTCGAAATAATTTTGAAAACCCGAAAATATTTAAAATCCTCTGAAATCTTTTGAAATCCCTTGTAACTTTTTAAAGATCTTGAAAATTTCTAGGAATTTTCAAAAATAACATAAACTTTCAACACTCGTTGAAATACAAAGACATATCCCCTAATTCTTGTGAATCCATTCCTTGAAATCCACTAAAATGTTATAAAATCCAGTGAAATTATACGAAATCTGATGAAATTTTCTCAAATCTGGGATTGAAATCCTCATAAATCTTATAAAATTCCTTGGAATCTTTTAAAATACACAAAAATATTTCAAACCGTTCCAAATCTTTTGAAAAAGTTTGAAACTTTTTAATACTCTTAAAGAATCCATGAATGTTTTAAAAATAACCTACAATCCTTTCAAATCCCTTAAAATTATTAAAAACTTTTGAAAACTCTTTGGAATAAGTTTTAATATCGAAAAATATTTTAAATTCTTTGGGATCTTTTGAAACCCCTTGAAACTTTTTAAAGATCTTGAAAATTCCTGGGAACTTTAAAAATAACATGAAATTTTTCGAATTCTTTGAAATCCTTTCAAGTTATTGAAATAAATTGAATTCTCCCTGGTATTTCTTAAGACATCTTAAAATCTTACAGATTCTCCACAATATTTCGAAATACCTTGGAAATATTTGAAAATCGTTGAAATCTTATGAAAAATCCTTTAATTCTTGTAAATGAATTAATTGAGATCCATTAAATATTAGAAAATCCCGTGAAATTAAATCAAATCTAATGGCATTTTCAGAAATCCTGCACAATTTATTGAAATACGTTGGGAGCTTTTGAAATCCCTTAAAATCCTCAGTAATCTAATAAAATCCAGGAAATCCAGAAAATTACGGGAATTTCATGACTTCTATGACCCGCGGTCTGCTCTGAATGTTCTAGTTTATTGTCTACTATTTCACGTTGTTCTCAAGCCGCTAGTGGCCAAGGTATCTTCATTAAATTCTGTTTATAACAGATAAATCATGTGGCTTGGTGTTATCGGAGAAGGGATTCAGGAATTCGATAAGATGTTAACGATGAACATTAATAAAATTTCATTAGAGGCTATTTTAATTTAATGATTTAAAGATGCTACCTAAAGCTTCTAAGTTTATTACTAGAGCTCATGAACTGTTGGTATTCAAGTAAAAGCGAGAGTAAAAGTGTATTTTCTACTACAGGAGTGCAATCCTTTCAGCATTTTACCTCTAGCGGAAAGTAATTTTGATTAAAAGCTCTGCAGTCTCCATTCTGTGCAAGAATCAAGTCTGTTTTATTTTGCATCGTTTGAGAAAAGTGGCGAGTTCACAGCTCATTATGGGACACAATTATCCTGAAAAGGGCGTTTATAGTTCTAAGCCTTTGATAAGTCACCATGTTTGAATGAAAGTTTAAGATAAATAATATGTAATAAACAATCAGATAATTTTTTAAATTTCACTATTATGTTTTCAAGCTTTCATGATTTTTAACTTATTAAAAGCTTCCGAATATGAAATTTGATTTTTATCTTGAAAGTAACATTGGTGAGTATTAAAGTTAAAAGAATTTTGATTTTGAATCACTAATTGGCAAGCTTTTAAATTTTCAAATATCAAATTGAACTCTTCAAAAAAATTCTCAGCTCGAGTGTCTTCAACGTAAAAGCTATAATGTTCAGAAGTATTCACATCGATAATTCTTTGTATTAAACATTTGAACATAGAAGGTTTTTAAACAAAGATTTTCAAAATTGAAAAAGTTTGATTACCAAAGAGATTTAAATTTTGCGGCTTCCAAAATGAATCTTGAACACTGTTGAAGTTAGTTTTAAAATAAATTTTTGGAACGGAAAGTTTCAATATTTAAAAAATGTTGAATTAATTTATGAAAGAAATAGTTTGTGATTGAAAAATATATAATTTCCAGACAAATTGCCATTTATAGGTCAATTTGGGAAAATTCGGATTTTAACTCCTTTTAGAAATGACAAAATTTTCTAAAAGATCTTCACTCAATTTTTGAAAATTCGGATTTTAACTCTTCCTAATAATAGCAGCATTTTCTAAAAGATTCTCTGTTCTTCTTCAGAACTTGCAATGCACCAGAAAAATGAATTGCAACTACGTTAATATACAGGAACACTTTTTGAATGAAAAGATATAATTTGTAAAGTCATAGTGATTTTTAGGCCAATACTGGAAAATTGGGATTTTAACTCCTCTTTTAAAAACCCAAATTTTCTACAAGATTATCTATTCTTCCTGCAAACGTGTGTACCTTCCAGAATAAGAAACTGCATTAATCTACAAAAAAAACTGTATGAATTGAATAAAAATGTAATTTCTAGAGCCATAGTGATGTATAGGCCAATACAGGACAATTGAGATTTTTACTTCATATTGAAATTCAACATTTTCTGAAAGATTTTCTATTCGTCCTGCGAAATCGTGTATCTTCCATAAAGGGGGCATGGAATTAAGGCCATCTATAGAAACACTTTTCAAATGAAAAAATGTAATTTCCAGAGTCATTCTGATTTACAGGATAGTACATGACAAATGGGATCTTCACTTTATATTAAAATTCCAAATTTTCTCAAAGATTTTCTGTTTGAGAGAAAGAGAAAGGTAGAAGAAGAAAGAAAGACATCTTTTTAAAAATCGTTTTACTAACTCAAGGGGTCTCATTCACAGAAAAAAACGAAGTGTAAACTTTACGCCGATTTCAGGGTAATCTTTACCTGCTACAAAAGTTACCTTCGCATGGTTAGATTTACCCATCACGTTAGGTGGGTATTAACTTTATCATAATTATTAATTATATTAACTTTATTGCATCTTCTTTGGTTTCAATGCAACATAATAAAAATACACCAAACTCCCGGTTTAGTAATAGTGTCGGGGGTTGCCTGCAAATAGTCTTCTTACTAAATCGGGAGAATCGAAACGTAAACAGAGAGGACCGCCTGTACCGTTTCCAATTGAGATGCATAATATTGCGCAATATACTCGACTGAGTATTTGCGCACTGCGCAGCTCTCGTGTAATCCATCATTACTCAGTTGAAAATTACCCGCAGCGAAAATTCGCTTCTCTTTTTTTCTGTGTTCAGATGAGAATGCAAAAGGACTTTCAAGTTCAGGGAACCAAAATATACTCTCTATTTCAATAGATTCGAGTTCCAAATGCAAAAATTATTGTGAGGCATAAATCTGTCGAGAACGGAGATCTATTATACATTTTAAAAGCTCTTCTTACAGAACAATACCTAAATAGGTAAAAAAGCGACTACGCTTCAGATTTTGCATTAGTTGATTAAATAGAAAAATGATAAAAGTAAACTAAAATTGTATATACAAAGACACTGAAAGATCAGAAAGGGATTTCTCGGCGATTTTCTCTTACTTTCAATTTACTCAACCATTTTGTAATACATGATTCGGTACTTGCCATCAGCTTATCAGACTTTCCATCGAGCTTCTAGCTTTACGTTTTTCCTATCACATTCACTTGATATAGCTGTACGTATTACTCTCGATGGCAATGGCTATTATTGTCAAGTGTTGATTGGTTCCAGGAAATAATGTTTTTCTTTCTTATATAGAGGTTATAAAAAGAATGATTTTATAGAGATAACACGATTTTATGTATTAGGCACCAATAGCTACGGTATAATTTTTATTTCACTAAAGGTTTAAAACCCAATGACAAACCATTTTTAATTTCTGTATTAAACGTTTTTACACGGCATGAAGCTTCCATTTTTGGAATTCTTTTGGCACTTCTAAATTTTACTAATTTATATTGGAATTATGTTTAAAATTTAGTGTTCTGGATCAAAATTACCATTTTTTTCATTTATGTACAAATGAAATTGTTCTATTGTCTCCTTTTCTCTGTGAGTCAGAAGGCACTTAGTGGAGTGCACGTCATCTGATCACGGCAATTATCATGTAGGACTGGGATTTGGATTCATTTCAGGATATGGGCGATTTGCAAATAGATTTCAATTTTGATTCCCGAGATGCGAGTAAATTGAAGTTCTAAATTATGCAATAATTGTTATCAGTTTTCTTAGATATATGTACCAGGGTGTACTTTATAACGTGGGCAAGCTGTTGGATCTAGACTATTGATTTTTCCCACTGATTTGTGTCTAAATTAATCTTTTACTTAAAGTACATTATTAGAAAGGTTTAAAACTGGGTTTGTCAGGCTTAGCGGGTCAAAATAATTCGAAATTTTTTTTAAATGTGCAAAAAATTGTCTGCACATTCTAAAAAATTTTCCAAATTATTTTCAAATTTTTTTTTAATTTAAAAATATTTAATAATAAAATTTTGTAAAATAAGTGATTAAAACTGTATTATATCAATATATTATTTTTAAATGCTGTCATGATCATTATAATTTTTAAAATATAGGAAACGATTAACGAAGTTAGGAATAAGTCACCAGTATTTGATTAAATAAAAACAATTATTATAATATATTAGAAAAATCATTTCCTTATGATGGTCCTTGTTCTCAGTACTCTGAACTGAGAGGTATTTTCTTTTTAAAAATTATTTCAAATTTTTTTTTGAAAATTATTTCAATTTTTTTTTGAAAATTTGTTAGATTTTTTTTTGAAATTTTGTTTTTAAAATTTCTTTGAAATTCTTTTTTTTTAATTTTTTCTTGCATTTTTTTCTATGTGTTTGTTAGAAAATTGTTTAATTTTTTTTTCAATTTCTTTACAAATTTTTCTCAAAAATTCTTTTGAAAATTTGTTTCTAAATTTTTTTTGAAATTTTTGTTCAAAAATTTTTTCGAATTTTAGTTTTCAATTTCTTAACGAATTTTTTTGACATTTTTTGGATTTTTTTCAATTTATTGGAAATTTGTTTAAATAATTATTTACTTTGTTTTTACAATTTAAACTTATCGCCGTGACGTAAATTTGTATAAGAAGAGTTTCCGTGAAACAAATATCTATGAACAATATTTTATGAAGTTTAAGAAGAGCTTAAAAAAAAAGAACTTTCAAAATATTGCTTCCTTTCTCTTCAATGCGACTTAGAACCTTTTACCAGCGAGTACAAAAAAAGGCTTCGGAGTTGTTAAAAGGCTTCAGAGTCGTTAGCTTCGGAGTTGTTGTTTGCAATTTTAAAGTGATATAAAACACACCATTTTTGAAAAAATAATTCCAGCTTTGTGAAAGTGTTTTGCTCCATCAGCCCTTCGAATTTTATGGGGGAATTTTTTTGAAAAGAAAAATTATTTTGCGTTTATACCTCTTTTTTTGGGAGGCTTCGGAGTTGTTATTCAGGTTAACCGATAGTTTTTCCCGTGTTCTCAGACGACTTACGAGGATTTAATCAATTTTAAGATTCTGGAAACGTCAGGTGTTTTTAAATTTTGATGAAAACTACTTATTTTTCATGATTGTAATTGATTATAATACGAATTATCACCTAAAATTCGTTAGAATCATAGAGGCTTCAGAGTTGTTAACAAACCGAGGGACAGACATATAAGCATGGTTCTTTCAGTCAGTATTTATAATCTCTAGCAAGTTAGTATTGCAATTTGAACTGCATTATATATTTAAAAAAAGTGCCCAAGGCCAATATTATAAAAAATTTTTTACCAGTCCTGTCATATTTCAAGTATGTGAATCTGTAGGGAGGGACACTGTAGGGAGGGTAAAAAACCCACCACTTAATGACAAAAAATGTATGCGTAACTGTAATTTTTTTGTACTTCTTCTGTATGCACTAATAAAGTAGGCCACCGTATGTGCTATAATCCCCTTAGTATGTCAAAAATGTTATAGGAACATCGAATAAACATCGAGGGACATACAAATTGAAATCTATTTGCAAATCGCCCATATATGATTGTTTTATAGTTAAAAAAATCGCATCAAATATTTTTCGAAAATTCGAAAAAATAGCGGACTTCTGGCACTTTGAGTTTTCGGGCAACTGTTTTTTTCTTTGGTTGCAATTGACCACTTTAACTTATTGACGGGTCAATTTACTTGCTGTAAGATATGCTTCAAAATAAAAATAAACCACAAAAATAAAATAATTTATAAAAATTTGGTTAAAAAATTTAATTAAAAACGTGATACCCAAAAAGGGTTGTCGACTAATTCATTTCCATACCACAATTTTTATCCGATTCAAACATTTTTTAAATAAAAATTCATAAAATTCTGAATATATAGGTACCAGATGATTGAAAAAAATGAAGTAACTTCTTATTGTATAAATACAATGCCCGTGCAGAAATTTCGCCGTGGCCCCGACCGGGCCCAGACTCGTCCATATCGGGCCCTGATGGGGAAATCGAGTCAGGGCCAGACTCATCATGAAACACGTGGCCACCTTGGAGCCATGTCTAGGGGCCCGATCAAACGCCCGATCTGTCCCCGGTCTGGCCCCTATTAATTACCTGAGTCTAGCCACATTATTTACTTTTTTATCAGGAATTAAAATCCTTCAATATAATTATAACAAAATATTAAATGAAACGCCAAATTAATAGAATTGAGCTTTATTTTGAATACACCTCAAAAATAATGAAAAATGGTTATTTGGACCTCTGCTTTCGAATAGGGGCCGTACTTAAATTACGTAACGGATTATAGGCCCTCATTCAGACCCCCTCCCCCGTCCTGTAACAAACTGTAACAAAATGTTTCTCCCCCCCCCCCCTCTTTACTTAATTATTAGTTTCCGTGAATGTTTTACTAGTTATTGCTATTAGAATTAGACAGGGGGCCCGAGAACTTCATTTACAAAATTCCCTTATTTTTCCTAATCTAATTTTTCATTTTTCTTGATCATTAATATTCAAATACCAGAATTTTAATCTTGAAATTCAATTGAATTTTCATTCGAAAGGATTTCAATAGACTTTTCTACAGAAAAATAAAAATTTTTAACAAAAAGTCAATTTTCTAGGAAATATTTGAATTTTTAACAAAACAACAGAATTTTCAACCAAAAGTATGACTTTAACAAAATAGTTTTATTTTCAACCAAACAGTTGTATTTTTCTCCAAGAAAGATGAAATTTCTCTTAAAGCAGATGAATTATTAATAAAAAAAAAGATTTTTTTTAATAGTTGAATTTTCATCCAGAAAAGATTTCAGTTTTCTTTTAAACACCAAAATAGTAAATTTAACCACAAAGTAAATTTTCTACGAAATAGTTACATTTTCAACGAAACAGCAGAACTTTTAAGTAAAAAGTATGACTTCTCAACAAAATTGTTGAATTTCAAACCAAACAGTTGCATTTTTATCCAAAAAGATGTAATTTCTGCTAAAGCAGGTGAATTTTGAAATGAGAAAACAAATTTTCAAAAAAGAGATGAATTTTCAACAGAACAGTTGCATTTTTATTCAAGAAAGATGAAATATTTCTTTCAAAATAGATGCACTAAAAAAAACTTAAAAGAAATAGTTGAATTTTTAACCAAAAAGTATGACTTTCTAACAATATTGTTAAATTTCAACCAAACAAATGCATTGTCCGAAAAAAATGAAAATTCTACTAAAACAGGTGAATTTTTAAATCAAAAAGACAAATTTAAAAAAAAAAGAGTTGCATTTTCATCGAAAAGGATTTCAATAGACTTCTCTACAGAAAAATACAAATCTTAAACAAAAAGTAAATTTTTTGGAAAATAGTTGAATTTTCAACAAAACAGTTGCAATATTTCTACTAAAAAAAGATGAAATTTTAAATTAAAAAGACAAATTTTTAGAAAAAATATTTTTCATCCAAAAGATATTTCGGTTGACTTATCAGCAACAAAATATGAATTTTAAACAAAAGGTTAATATTATACAAAAACAGTTGAATTTTTAACCCAAAAAGAAGAATTATCC
>CAKNXH010000252.1:0-27212 GCA_932178445.1 Andricus quercusramuli | reverse complement strand
ACATTTTAATCCACAAATATTACCCCTTATGCCGCCACTGGAGCGATAACATGCATAACTTCAAACGTAGAAATTCAAAATATAACCTCAAAATTGCAACTACTTGTTTTACAAAAAAGCGCTACCGAGCGAAGAAATATTGAATAATAATTTTTTTGACTAAAATGAGGAAATCGAATGTTTAGGTTAAAACTTGGATCCAGCACAATACAATTAAATATACCATAAAATTTAATAATACCATAAAAGACTTACCTTCGTTGCTTTCGTTTTCATCACGTAAATACAGAATTTTGCTGATGGCACGATGTTTGCGAACTCGCGGTGTGCTCCTTAATTTTGGCATTTATTATTAATGTGTTAGGAATATATTATACGGGACGAACACTCCCAGCACATTTGCAACACAGCACCACGAAGGAAAACAAAAATTAAGGTTATGATCGTGGTTACATTACATCTAGCGCATATGGGTTAAAATGGCGCTGCGAAGAGGCTATATGACGTCACAGTACATAGCCCGGTCTGGTACGAGTCAGGGCCACAGAATTCTTCCTATCGGGACCAGATAGTACACATCGGATCAGGCCCTAGTCGGTAATCGGTAATATATATGGCGATTTCTGCACGGGTGTAAATCAAAATTGCATGATTCTTGAATAGTACCGTCTTCTATGAAACATTCAGATTTCTTCAAAAACATCTAGAATAAATTACACAAATATTCAGAAATAAAAATTTTCCAGCAGGGCTGTATATGGTGAAAAAAATTATGGAGTTCCTTATAAACAAATACCTGGATGACAATTGATTAGAGGGGATTATAATAAACCCCCTACATTTTTTAACTTTTACAGTCCTACTGAAAATATTTCTGAACAGTTTTTTGATTGAATCGAGATAATTTGGAATGACTGAATATTTTATAGAAAACCGTACTCTTTAAGAATTGATAAATTCTTATTTGACATTTTATTTATTAAATAAAAAAGTACTAATGTTTCTTCAAATGCTGATAAAGATGTAGTTAGAATTCTATTAACTATCATTTTAAAAATCATTCAAATCAGATTAGGACTTTTTCAATCTGGAAATGAATGTCCACACATACACTGTTTAGGGCTTTTACTGCACACTACAACAAAAAATGCCTTTTTTAGGTATCGCGTTTTTAATTTTACTTTTTTTCGAAATTTTCACAAATTAATTCATTCTTTCGTTTCTTTTTTCATTTTTAAGTGTCTCTTATGTAACAATAATATATCCCGAATTAGAGTCAAATCCCATTCCGACATGAAAATTACCGTGACCAGATAACTTGGACTTCACCATTTCCAGAAATTGATTTTTGTAATAGAGACAACCGTAAATAATTGCTGCCTTAAAAATTTTTTGTATTAGAAATTTGATTTCTTCGTGAGAAATAATTTTCATTACGAAGCTAAATGGGTAATAACAGAGGGCACGAGAGCAAGTACACCCACAGGTGGAGAGAATGCATGTCAGTCACCATAGTGCCTCCAGAATAGGATGTCAAAGCCCTAAGTGCAGTATGTCGCGCTTTGATCAAACTGATGGATTATCATGGTTTCAGAATCATTAAATAATTTGAAATTTGTAGACGGGTCAAGAGACATAATTAGATTGCCAATTTTCGCCTATATACGTGTAATTAAATATTCCAGCTTCAATTTGCATCTAAAAAAGCTTCAATAAAAATCATAATTTTTAAAAATAATCTGTTTTACTATAGAAAAAAAATATAGGAACAGTAATATGCATTCTTAAGGTGGTTCTTATTTATACTTGATGGATTTTTTTCTTGAATTTCTCTGCCCTCACCCCCCAGTTTTGTTCGAATGCCCAAAAAAAAGATCTCAACATTTGAGCAAAATCGGTTAATATTTAGGCGTGGCGCAAAGACCATGAAGTTTCCCATTGATTTAACATGGGAAAAAGTCAGCTTTTTGTAAATCTAATATTTAAACGCGATAATATGTTACAAATAAATCCGTGTTTCAGTCAATTGTTCAAAATTTATTAAAGAATAAGAATCAATCATAAATGTTGGGGTTGGATTATTTTGTGCCATTCTTATGGGTCCCCAAAGAAAACCCCATACGTGACAAATTTCAATTTTACATAATATTGCGGTTTATCGACGCTTTTTGAAAGTTTCAAACAGATAAATAATCATTAATCGGTACCTTAAGAATACCCAGTCATAGCAAAAATAAAATACGTTAACAGAAAAATTGTTTAAACAATTTTAATTTGTTTGAACATCTACGAGTATTCATAATAAACAAATTAGTACTTGAAAATATTGAAATTTGTCGAAAACTTAGTGAGATAGAATGTTTTTCGTGCTCTTTTTTGAGTGAAATATATACTAAAGAAATACGTATTATTTACATGATTGTAAAATTATTTAAACAAATTATTTTACTGTTATCATTGGATAAATAACTCACAAAGTCTAGAAAATATGTTCATTTCGCGAGTGAATTGAAAAAAAAACAAATATTCAAATAAATTAAAATTGTTCAAACAATCGAATATTAGTCAAGAATGACTGGATATTCTTAAAATACCGATCAATAATTATTCATTTTCAAAAAACTTTTAAAAAGCGTCAATAAGCCGCAATATTACGTAAAATTCAAATTTGTCACGTATGGGGTTTTCTTTGGGGACCCATAAGAGTTGCTCAAAATTGTTCAACCCCAAAATTTCTGATTGATTCTTATTCTCTGATGAATTTTGAACAATATACTAAAACACGAAATTATTTGTAACATATTATCGCGTTTAAATATTATTTTTAAAAAAAGCTGACTTTATCCCATGTTAAATCAATGGGAAACTTCATGGTGTTTCCGCCACCTCTAAATATTAACCGATATTTCGCTCAAATTTGGAGATTTTTTTTTGGCATCCGAACAAAACTGAGGGGTGAGAGCAGAGAAATTCGAAATTGAAAAATAAGGGCCACCCTAATGCATTCTGCATCAACGAGATGAAAAGCTTTCAAAATATAAAAAAATTAGTTTCAAGGAAAACAATTAAGAGTTTTGACTTCTTTTTTAATTTTAGATTTTTAATTTGAAAATCCTTAACGTTTTAAACTGCCTATATGAAAGCGCTCAAAATTGGGTAATAAGTCTTACTAGTAAAAAACATGTGTTCTAAACTGTGAGAAATTGAGTTGAATTTAAAAGTTTTTTAATTTAAAAATTATAATGCACTTATATTTGACTGACTTCATGATCACTTGACAGTTCGATAGGATTCTTTGGGGCTGATATATATTGTTTTCGAAGGCAAATTATGAAAAAACAATATTCTTCGTTATTTACCAAAAATTTGTCATGAACTTAGAGCTACTTATATATTTGAGTTTTTACACTCATTCGAATTCTTTGAAAAATTGGAAAATTAAAATAATTACTAAAATCGCTTGAATTTTTCCAGAAAACTAAAGAAAATTTTCTCAAAAAGGCCATCTTTGATTTTTTTCTTGATTTTTTAAAATTCAAACGTCCTAACCAAACTATTCCTTTATATGAAAAAACTTATTTTAATAATATAAGATACATTTTTCAGTTTTATGTTTCAAAGAAGATGAAATCATATATGGGATGACAGAACATTGGCGAAAAATAAAAATCCCGAATGTTAAAAAATATCGAAAATATATTTACCTAACCAGAAAATTTCCAGTTACTGAAAAAACAAAACTACTGAAAATATTTATGAACAAAATGAAAATATTCTGAAAGGAAAAATTGATAAAAGAACAATTAAGAAATGTCAAATTTCAAAATTTTTTGTAACTGAATTTTTGAACTCCTGAAATCTCAACTTCACGAAATAAGTAAATTCCTGAAATTAGCAAAATCCCAATATTTCTAATTACAAAAATTGTAAGATCCCGAAAATTTCCAGTTCCGTGCAAAGGAAAATACTTAAATTTAAAATTTTATTTTTTATCATGCATACTGCAAATATTCAAAATAACAGATCTCTTCAAAATTTTAACCTATGCACTCATACCTGTGCAATAAAACATAATTGTGATCGATGAAAATATTAAATATTATTCAAATGAAGTTTCCTTCAATAAATTAACATTTGTTTAGATTAAATAAACTGAATTCAAACAAATTTGTTTGTTGTAATAAAACAAATACCTTTCTCAGTTTACATGTAACAGAAAATTACTAAACTTTTTCGTGATTTAAGGTAAATTTACGAAAAAACCAGCTACGTTTTCGTAACTTAATGAAAATTTTTAGAATATTCCGTTACAAATTTCGTAAATTTAAGATGCGGTTACGTGAAAGTATCGAGAATTTCGTCAAATTTTTCTTTTACTTTTTAACGTTATAACTTCGTAAATATTTGATCTTTTGGATTTTCAATAAAAGACATTAAAATATGAACACTTATAAAAAGAACAGATATTTTGCAAAAATTTTTTTTGTTATTATAAAAAATAAGTTTTTCTGCATGAAAGAATAGTTTATCGAGGAAAAAAATCACAGAATATCTCCCTTATATCATTAAGAATCTTGAGAAAATCAATAAATAAATCAAAGATGGTCTTTCGAAGAAAAATCACTTTTTAGTTTTTTCAAACAATGCACGTCACTTTGGTTATCTTTAAAATCTTTTAAGTTTTTCAATTGAATTTGAAAGAATAAAGATTGCACCTCGGATTGCACTATAAGTTGCCACAATGAAAATAAAATCATGTCCATTTCTTCCCAAGATATTACTTTTTAAATGAAAATTTTCCTTACTTTTTTTTTATAATTCATCTAAATATTCGAGTAGCCCTCAGTTCATTGAAAACATTTTTTGGGCAAAAACAAAAGATATACGTATTTCACCAAAAAAAGTAATATATTTGAGCCCCAAAAATTCCGTGACATCATCAGGGTCAGACTGTCCAATTTCATATGGAATCGGTCATTTAATATTCTTTATTAATGAAACATTTTAGCAAAATAAGCATTTCAACTTTAATGAATTACCTTGAAATCCCGAAAGGATCAGGTTAGATAAATTTCTTGGCCAAGTTTTTGACTTGAAAATAATTACATTCACTGAGGCGTTAACGGCAAAACTTATAAAGATCATTACCATGTAGCCTGCTTGATGAAGCGACTTGGTTATTACCAAAAATGCACTTGTGGTAAACCAAGTTGTTCGCATCGATCCCAGATGTTCTAAATTTCAGTCCGAGAGTTGAAATTTCGAAATTCTCGCTAAAAATTCCTTTTTGTTCTTCAACAAAAAAATCGTTTTTAAATCGATCGGGCCGGATTCAATAATAGATTATAAACTTTTTGGCTTCTTTTAAAAATATATATTTGAACTGAAAATTCAATTGAGCGGCTTTTATCTCTAGCAAATAAAGGTTTGGCTTTTTCTCTTTTGGTAGTAAACCTGAAAACCCCGTTTTTTAGAAAACAAATTTTTTTGTCTGGTTTGACTTTAACTCGCCGTAATTTAGCCAAGTCTCAAAATTTTTGCATGAAATTTACAGGAAATATTCTTTATGATATTCTAAGTAAGACTTGTAGAGTAAATACCAAATAAACATTTTTCCTTGAAACAAAAGTTTTGTACCTGATATATTGCATAAATCATACATCCAAATCTTTAAAATCATGGGGAGTCGAGCGAAATTTTAACAATAAAATACTTCCAGCGGGAGAGATGTACAGAAAGTTATAATTATATTTCTTACGGCAATTAATATTAAAAATAAATCATCGTTATAAAATTAGGTACATGGGTTTTATTTCGCCCAAGCGACTCATTTATCAACTTGACGCGTTCACCAGGAAATTAATTCACTTTATTATATTCCAACTAATAAACAATTCTCCGTCTCGAGAAAAATAAAGCTTTTTTAAGAAATCATGGCAAAAGATTATCATTCAATTACAAAAATTGAGTGAAGAATTAACAGTTTTTCCATTCTAAAGAACATTACAGCAAAGAGTGAATACCGAAGCATTCGTATTTAATTCCGAGAAAAAATCGAGCCTATTTATGGAAAAAAGGTAGAAATAACTATTTTTTTATAAGAATCGTTCAAATAATTAACACTTGCTGCCGACCTGAAAAATATGACATCAAAAAATAATTGCTATATGACATTTTTAGTTGACCCGTTAAAAAAATGAAACTATTCATCGAAAAAAGATCGAAATTGGGACTTGTTTATAGAAATTGTTTTAAAATATTTAAAACAATAGCACATTTGAAAAGTTGAATGAAAAAATGTTTATTATCAAATAAAATATGTTATACCTGGAAACCTTGCAGTCATTTAAAAAAAATTCATAAAAATCCGCCGAAATAAAACCTTCCAAATTTTCTAATGATGATTTATTTTAAAAAATGATTCCCGTAGAAAACATATCAATATCTTTTTGAATAACTTTTCGCTAAAACTTTTTTTCTTGCTCAAAATTCGTTCGACTCACCATGAGCTTAAAGATAATAATGCAGGATGCATGCAATGTATTAGGTAACAATAAATTACTTTTTTTTTTAAACAAAACACATAACTTTTTTATCCATAGAAGAAAGATGCGCGATTGAATTTCCTATAAGAATATAAACTTTTAAAATTACAATTCGAAACTGTTTTGAAAAGTGTTCAGTAAGGTGGTCAAATTTTTTTTCTCGAATTTTCATGCATATTGCCCCAAAATTTGTTTAAGCCAACACGTATTTCCCATAAGGAAAAAAGAGGATTCTGACAATTGCATTCAGAATCCTCAATATTAGGTCAATTAAGTTGCAACTCGAAATTTTTCATTACAATCAGCCATATAATACAAATAAATAATTATTTTTTTGAATATCACCCCCATCAGTTTGTTTTTCAGGGTCTGAAAAAATACCCTCCAGTGAAAATTTAGTTTTTGCAAGTTTTCGACACTAATTAGGACTTTTTTTGCGGTTTTTTGAATACAAATTGTTCCTATTACATAAAATACTACTTCGTATTGATAATTAGATGTTTACATATATTGTTTAAATAATACTACTTTAAAATAGTAGAAAAAATTATTATTAATCATAATTAGTATTATTAATTATTACTATTAAGTTAATTAGTATTTTAAGTAGAATTGTTCATAGACTCTTATATTGTTTAAACAAGTTATTATTGGTTTTGACAATTTGTTCTCAGATTAGAGTTAGAAAGTCGCAGTTTTGTCTGCATTTTTCAACTTATTTTCAATTTTTCAATTATAGTGAGGCAATAATTATTTCGAATTAACAAACATAATTGTTAAAACAGTGTCTTATTATTTTTGATAATATTATATTTGAATAATGTTAGAAAGTTGCGGTTTTTCTGAAATATTCAACTTTTCATCCACCTTTCAATTAAAAGTAAGTGATAATTGATTCAAGCTACAAAAAAAATTGTTTCAAAGATTTACTATTGTTTATAAATATCTTCTCCTATAGTAATGCTAGATAGTCGCGGTTTTTTCTGAAATTTCCACTCTTTGTCAACTTTTCACTTATTGAGATAATAATTAAGGAAAACTAAGGAAAATTATTATTTAAATAATTTATTATTGTTTGTAACTATCTTCTCTCAGATAATATCTAGAAAGCTGCGGTTTTTTCTGAAATATTTTATTTTTTGCCCACTTTTTACTTAGTGAGATAATAATGAATGCAACTTAACAAACATAATTGTGTAATCAATTTCTTATGGTGTATAACTATCTTTACAAAAGGGCTCTAAGTAACTAGTTCAAGGAAAATTTACATCTAATGTGATCCATATAGAAAATTTTAAGAATATTTCAAACGTATGTTTTATTTCAGAGAAATATATTCACAAAAAAGAAAGACATTGTTTATAAAATGATTCTCTCTATTTATATTTATTGTTTGTTCATAACTAAAAAGCCAATTTATTGTTAAAAATTTTGTTTTTTCACTTATGTTAGTACTAGTTATGAACAAAAATAATTTGTTGGAACAATTAGGTTTGTTAAATTTTATTAATTTTTAACTTGCTCCAAGTGAAAATTGGACAAAAAGTTGAAAAGTTCAGAAAAACTGCAACTTTTAAGCATTATTCAATGATAATAGTATTTAAAATAATAATAAATTATTTAAATAATTATTTATGTTAACCATAATTCATTGTTACCTCACTCTAATCGAAAACTGGACATAAAGTGGAACATTTTTGAAAAAATGCAACTTTGTAACATATTATTCAAAGATAATAAATATTGTTATGATTAATAACAAGTAGTTTAAACCATTATTTCCGTTGAATTTAATCATTACCTAGTAATGTGGGGAATGAAGTATAGATTTTTTAGATTGATCTAGAATATTCGTGTTATTTATTTAAATAACACGATCGTTCCGCAACACTGCTTCGACCCAGGCTGATGATCAATCTCTTTAGCGATCATTCCAAGTGAAGAGCCTCAGAAGCTTGTTATGTGAGGCTTCCCACTCTCACCCATTAGCATCCAAGGTATTTTTTTTCAAGTGTCATCCACTCTACTCACATTCTTTTTATAAACTATTTTTTGCCACACTTTTCTGTCCTGGCATACTTCTCTAACTTCCTTCACGTCCATGCATTTTTTCATGCGAGCTCTCCTGTTTCTGTGGCTTCTTATTTATTTTCGGATTTAACTCTTATTCACACATTCTAAGAAAATGACTTGAAAAATTCGGAAAAGTCCGCGAATTTGTAACTGTATTCTATAAGAAAATTACTCAAAATAATAATAACTCATTAGAAAGTACCTAGTATTTCATGTGTTAGGAATAATTTGTATTAAGAAACCGCAACAATAATTAGCCTCATAAACTCGCAACCCCCAATTTTTCACTTATGGGGTTTTTTGAGACCCTATAAAACAGACTTATGGGTGAAATATTTAAAAAGTAATTATTCATTTGTATTCTATGGCTTAATTTCAAAAGAAATATTGAATTTCAACTCGATTCACCTAATATTGATGATTCTGAATAACATTTATAAAATCGTATTTTTTTCTTATGGGAAATACGTGTTAAACTTTAAAAAAAACGTATTGATTTTTTTCTGTATTCGAACACATATGAGCGCGATATGCATGAAAATTCGAAAAAAAATTTCCAATGCATTCCTGGACCACCCTAGTGTCCATGGTTCAACACCGTTAAGCAAGAACAATGTATGGGTAGTTATAGAATCCGGCTTTCAATTATTAATTGAAATGATGAAATTTTCGAATTTTAGGCCTTTAAGGCCTTGGCCATTTTTTAAATAATATGAATTCAAAGCTGAATGCTCTCAATTCAACTTTTAAAAAATTAGAAACTTTAAGAATGTCAAACTTCGAAATTCTGAAGCTTTACAGATGAAATCTTTTAATACAAAATAGCTTACACCTCAAGCAATTATAAAATTTAAGGAGTCACAATTCCTCAACTTTGAAATATGAAAAATTTCTTGAAAATGGACAATTTGCACAATAGTTAGATTGTCGATTAATAAAGCGTCAACTAAATTATCATATAATTTAATTTAATCAGATCATATTTTGCGAATCTTTATAAAAAAAGTTTAAAGAATAGATAAGGGGTGGTATACTTTCGGATCTAATTTATAAAGTCTGCTATCTAGCAATCAAATGAAAGTTTATCCTTTCCTTATCACGGAGACAATTTTCAAAGAATCATCTCACTCAGTCGAATGATGGAGGTTCGTGTACGGGGAGTAAATGGGAAAAAGCGAACGTAAGCAGACTTCACTTTTTGAAATAAGGTCGCCTGTTTCAAAAGGAGATTAACTGGATTTTGTAAGGATCGAGCGACTGGGATAAAAAAAGCCCCAGCTCACATATAAATACGGTCTCTCACGTAATCACCGAAAATATTTTTTTAGGTGAAACCAATTTTCATTATCTCTACCACGGCACCATTTTTTACCTCTTTTGTGAAGTGCATAATTTCTATTCTGACATTAAACGAGCGACAGAGTTTATGTCATATTTTCAAAAGTGATAAGCATATTCCTTCAAATTTGGAAGATTTAAAATTGGAAGTGTGGATGAACCGGATTGAGTCGGATTTATTTTGAACCGATTTGCATCGAACGAAATTGTGAAAACTTTTTTTGGATTCCCGAAATGGAACATTCCCGAAATTATAAAATTTCCGACATATAAAAATCATTAGAAATAAAGTAATAAAATATTTTTATAAAGCTATATTTTTTTTAATGTTTAGAGTCTTTTAAAATTATTCTTCGAATTTAAAATAACAATAGTTGAAAAAATATATTTCTGAAAGGAAATTATTTGTTTGAAAATGTGCACAGTATTTTGAAAAAATTACAAAAAATATTCTCAAAACTCAAATTGTTAATTTATGAAAAAAATTGAAAATGAACTTCGAGATGAATCAGTGCTGAATTGAATCGTACAAAGTTTGTTTGGAAAATGTTATGTACGGAGAAAATTTCCGGAGAAATTTCTTCTTCCGTTTGAGGCACACGTTCTAAATTTATTTGCTCATACAATTTCTATACCATTATTGTTGTTTTGAATTCAAACAATAATTTGTAAAATTTTTCAACATAAAAAAAACTTTCTTTGGTAAAAATATTTGGTTATTGAATAAAGAAATAGTATTTATGAAAAAAACATTTTTCATTTGTTTAAATTCGGAAATTTTCGAATTCCGGAATTTTCTAGTTCGGATATTTTATTATTCGGCAATTTTCTATCGGGAACTTTATTATTCGGGAATATTCCAATATTGTTCGGGAATTTTCTGACTCGGAATGATGATGTTTTATCAATTTTATAATTTCGCGAATTTTAATACTCAGGAATTTGACAGTGTCGGGAATTTCATTTTTGGGGATTTTAAGGCATCCCAAATTCGGCTCAGAATTCCTATCCGAAACGTTGGCCAGGAAAGGTTTGTTTTTCAACGCTGAAAAATAATGGAATTAAAAAAATGAATAGATGTTTCCAGGGTATCTACTTAACTTCTGAACAAAAAAATGCACTGAAAATTCCAAGTTTTTTCCAGGTATAATTTTTGATAATACGGAGTCGTTCAAGCATTTTCAATTTTTAAAAGGAATAGACTCGAAATACGTATAAGAGCTTATTGCGAGTTTATTATAAATATTTTTTTTTCGTTTGTAAAAGAAACTTTGTATAAGGAAAAGTAATTTCTAAATGGCACAAGTTGTTAGATAT
Organism: Andricus quercusramuli; assembly: GCA_932178445.1. Lineage (NCBI taxonomy): Eukaryota > Metazoa > Arthropoda > Insecta > Hymenoptera > Cynipidae > Andricus > Andricus quercusramuli. Next base: position 15,939 of record CAKNXH010000252.1, on the reverse strand, counting down.
TTAACTAATATTTTCAATTTTGCAAGCTTTGAAAAATTATTACAGGATATTCTGAAATATATTAGTTATCAAGAGCAATTGATTAAATAAATACTACTAAAAACACAATTGATCATGTCTTTATTTTTTTACGAAACAGTTAAATTTTCTACCAGAAAGTATGACTTTTTAACGAAATTATTGAATTTTACCTATCTTCTGACGTGTTTTCTAGTGTTAAAAATATGCTGCATTAGTCGATTAACATTAACAAAAAAAAAAAAAACAATTTCTTAGAAAAAATGGTCTGCATTGCTTTGTTCATGAAGATTTTTTACAGTCATTTTAAAACTGATAAGCGAGTTAAATGTTTATTTTTTAACTCAAATTTCCAATTTCGTAATCCTCATTCTAAGTAAAAATTATAATTCTTTACGAAAATTCCCGGTCATAAATTCCAGTTTCAGCTCAGAATTTTGTTTAATTCGAAAATTCCCTGTTCCAACTTAGAATTTCTTTAAATTAGAAAATTCTCTCCGCCAAGTCAGAATTAAAATTCTTTCGAAAAATTCCCTGTTCCACTCTAGAATTTTAATTATTTTGTTAAATTTTCAGTATTTAATTTTAAGTCCTATTCAAATGCGAGTATTGTTTCAGTCTAAACTATCTCATTTATACCGCATTCAAATTGAAATTATTTAATTTGAAAAAGAGAGTATTTCAATATTTAGCAATTTTGAGTGTTTATTCCAAAATGTTAATTACAAAACAAATATTCAAAACTAACCAACTTGAAACTGAATTGTTTTAAATAGAAATCCTTGAATCGTTAAAATTTCAGAGTGCTAAATTTAAACTTTGAAGGTCCGAATTTTTTGAATTGCAAGCAAATTTTTTTATGTATAAATAACAATTGGACAATTATGATTAATTTTAAATGGCTAACAATAAAATTAATTTATATTCTAATTTAAAAAGTGTTTACTTAAAACGAAATCTAAAATCGACAAATTTGTAATGTGTCTAACTCAAAATTGCTTTAAAATGATATAATTTTCAAAATTCAGAGATTTATTGATTCCTTCTTCAATTTCGAGTATTGCAACTATAAGAGTGGATTTATATCTTCAACTAGACATTTTTCAACTTTTTAATTCAGAGAAGTTTAGAGTTTCAAGTTTTGTAGTTTAACGGAATTTAATTTAAAGTTGTTAAATTTGATAGTATTGAAAACTTCCATTTCATTGACCGTGAAAATTTTATTTTGAACCAGGGAAAAACCGGGAATTGAACAAAAAATTTTTTCTTCTAGTACAGCAGCCACTCTTTAAAATTTAAGGATCGAAATACGATCTTAAATTTACTAGATCAAAATTCTTTTTCCCAAATGCCGTGTTTGTAAAAAGAAACTTATCAAGCAAAAAAGCAGAAAAAAACAGCACAAGAAATTTCTCTGTGTTTGAATTTAATGCTGGCATTAATAGACAAATTTATTGCCTGCGTCATGATTTGGTTTGTAAATTTAAGAGATTTCTCAGATTATGATTGACTGGTAATAAATATGCGACGTTTAACTCGAAGCACGCTTTCACCATTGAATCATATAATTTAATAATAATAATAATTTTACGCAGAAAACAATTTTGAATTTAAATTTCCACAATTTTCTCATGAATTCCAGGCAATTTTCAGTATATTTCAAGGAGCCCGAAATTTCCGTCAAATTCCCTGTTTTCTCGGGTCACTAGAGAGTATATAGGGTATATGAGATGTTTCTTTGTGGCGTTACGAAAAAATTTGTTAAAAAATCTTAATTTCTCACCTATGCATGGCGCAAGTTTTTGAGTTTGAGACAACTATTTTTTTCTATTTCTTTTATAATCCAAAAACATGAGCCATTTTTGCATAAAAATTAACCAAAATTGTCGATCTCCATACTACATCAGTAATCATCGGAATCGCCATAAGAAGGTTGATATGCAATCAAAAAATATTAGCAATGTAGAAACAAAGACTTTACAGTAATACTTAATGATTAATTATTTACATTAATTATCAACTAATGTAATTTCCTGATTACATTAATTATTAATGAATGCAATTAATAACTACCGACAACCGGGGCGAATCGCTATAGTATTTTTATGAATGATGACTTAAACGCGAGGTAAAAAGTGTCTAAATTGTTTAAAATTTTTAATTACTGTTGGAATGTGTTCTGTACTACAGACTGTTCTACACTTCAAGTTTTCAACCTATTTAAAGCATATAAAAATGTTTTTCATGGTTACGACCAAGTGCTGTTACATGTGCGTGTATTCCACACTAAAATTAGTACAAAACTAAACCAGTTTACTGCAGTTAAAAAAAGAAAAAATCAAGAATTCCAGTCGACTCGACTTTTTTATTAAATATTAATATTGATCTTATAAAAACTTAATAAAATATCTTTGTATAGAATAAAGAAGAAAATAGTAATAAGGAAAGACACAACAATTAGCTGTACCGTATCAACGTAACCTATATTTTATTTTTTAGTTGTTTAGTTATTGTTGACTATATAACTGTATAAGAATTGAAAAATTATGTGCTTATATTTCTTCAACGTTATTCGTCCATGTAAAATGTTTCTCAAATTTATGTATAGTGTATTCCAGTTGTAGCGATTGTTCCCGGAATCTTTGGATTTAGGTTATTTGCGAATAACTTTAAAAACGGGTCTCAAAAAAACCTGATTTGGAACGACGATTGGGTGAGACGTTGACATTTTTGAAAATATTAGTCTTTTACGAATCAATATACATTTATTTATATGGACGATAAATTTATCATAAAAGTTATTGTAGCGATTCACCCCGGAGTAGCCATTCACCCCGGTTGACGAACTGTGGGAAAAAGGTGACTTTTTGGTTTAAAATAACATACAGCCAACAAATATTGACAGGTTTCGAGGCAAAAAATTTGAAAAAAGCTGATGAAATTTCAAGGAAAGTTGTCAAGCTTTATTTTACATTTAGTTTTCCAATTTTTTATAGATAAACAAATATGCCAAAAAAATTGCAATTTTTTCTATTCGACGTTCTCTATGCTCGACAATGATAGGAGAATCGTTATAATCAAACAAGTTTAATAGATTTACATTCCTTAAAGATGTGACATCACGACAAAATAAACAAAAAATTTTTTTGTAGAAAAATAATTTGTTGAATTTGTATTTTCTATGATTTTCAATGATTTTACGTTTTTTAAGTTATATTGCGAGATATATAAATGAAAACAATATTATAATAAAGAAAATTTCATTTAAGATTATTCTTATCAATATTAACAACAAAAATAAAAAACCTCATGATAATTACAGCAAAATGCAACATTAGTTGATAAATTTTATGATTTTTTAACGAATATAATAGAAAATTGTATTATTCGGGCACTTGCCGATGGAAAAATACGTTTCTCTTTTTCAACAGCAGTCTTTTTAATTGGGACCTTGAATATAATTTCAGCAACATTTATAACTAGATAAATTTTTTAATTTTTTGAACAAATTTAATAAACAGATGCTTTACTCGGAAACTTACCACAGGGAAAATTCGTTTCTTTCGATGTGGCTACTAATACTGATAATATGTAATAATAATATCTTAGGCGAAAAACGTTGATTTCCATTAATCCAAAAGTGTATCATAGACAAAAGTGGAAGGAAAAGGTAATTCTACTCGATTCTGAAGCTGCAGCCGTATTAAAAGAATGAAAGTAATAAGAATCTAAAACTAAAATGACTGAGACTGAAAAAAGAAACTTTTTCTCGACAAATGTCGAATAATGCATTTTTTTATTAAATTTGTTTCAAGAAGACATAAAATTATTCAACTAATTATGAATTTTGCTGAAATTATAATGAGGTTCTCAAGTAAAAGGACTGACATTGAACAAAAATAGTTTTTCCATGGACAAATGCCCAAATGATGCATTTGTTAATCAAATTCATTTTTAAAAGTCATGAAATATATGAACATATTATAAATGGTTCCAAAATCATCATTAGGTTTCCAATTAAAAGGACTCATATCGAAAAAAAAGAATTTTCCCGTCGACAGATATCCGAATAATACATTTGTTTATTAAATTTGTTCAAAAAATGATAAAATTTATCAACTAATTATAAATTTGGCTAAACTTATTATAAAGTTACAAATCAAAAGGACTGGCATTGATAGAAAACTAAGTTTTTCGCCGACAAATGCCCGAATAATGCATTTGTTTATTAAATTTTTTCAAAAAATTCAGGAAATTTATAGTAAAATTATAAATTTTGCTGAAATTATCATGTGCTTTCTACATTTTGAGAAATGACATGCAAAAAAATGAATTTTTCTGTCGACAAACCCCTGAATAATGCATTCGTTTATTAAATTTGTTTATAATATTAAAAAGAATAATCTTGAGGACATTTTATTTGATTATAATATTGTTTCCACCTAAATTTCATGAAATGTAACTAAACAAACTTATAATGACAAAAGACATAAAAAAAGTCATTTTCAAAAAATAATTTGTTCATGGAACTTTTTTTGTCGTTTATTGTATTATGATGAAATATCTTTATCGAATGTAAATTTATGCAATGTCGGCGATTACAACAATTTTCGTATTATTTACAAGCACCGGGAACGTCAAATAGAAACATTTGCCATTTTCGCGGCATATTTGTATTTATTTATTATATATTTATATTGTATTTATATTATTCTATTTTATTTATATTTGTATTTATTATTTATAAAAAAAAGAAAAACTGAATCAAAAATCAGGTTTGACAACTTTCATTGAATTTTTATGAGCTTTTTTGATATTTTTTTCGTACCAATCGGTCAATATCTGTACGCTGTACGTTATTTTGCACTAAAAAAGTAATTTTTTTCTCACTGTAATTACGAAATGTAATTTTAAAATTATTAACTATCATTGTTCAGGTGACAAGGTTATGTAAAAATGGCTCGTGTTTCAGGATCCATAAAAAATAGAAAAAAATTTGATTAAGTTAAAAAATATGTTCGCGTTTCTTTAGTTTATTGAAAAAAGCATCAAAAAATGAAAAAATAAATGGAAAAAAATTTTTTGGTATCTTTAAGTGCAAATAAAAAAAGCATATTTTTCGTCATTTTCTTAAATATTATATTGAGACGAAAAAATGATTTTCTTATTTTTTTTTTAATTCAAGGTTATTTAATTCCATAAACATTATCAACGAAAAATTGAAAACGCCCTGATTGTTAATATGCCTTTTTCTCATTTGCTTTTGTTTCAATTTCTTTCAAGTGCATGTCGCTGCACTTGAAAACGTCAGTATATTATGCAACGACTATTAAGCTGACCTGTGCGTCCATTGTAGTCAAATAACAAACATTAACACCAACCTATTTTAATCGATCACCCCACTTGCACACACGTTTAAATAATCGGATGACATTCGCGTCACTCGGTGGCTCACAGCGAGTTAGGTACTCGTACTCGTTCGTTCGTAGTTTCGTCGAGTTGCCGCTTCACCTGCCACATTTTAACGCATTAATTCGCCACACAACACATTCAGATTAAATACGCATATTTCAACACAATTTCATTTTCATGCTACGTCCACTCCATTCGTGAACACGTGACAAATTACCTATTTCATTTCAAAGCTTTATTATCCAATTCCACTCCTGCTAATTCCATTATTATAAAGGCATTCAAGAACCAACCTGAATAGATTCAAATCATTTTTTTGAACATTTTTTTTGCATTTTGTGAGGAACAGTGGCAGGGGGGAATTACCCCAACTTTTGGTGTACACCAGATTGCATATATACTCCGAGAAACTTGCGGTGAAAATACAGAAAGCGGTCGTCCTTGTGTCGCTCCGTGTTATCAGAGTGCACGAGACTTTTGCCAGCCGTCGTATTGAGTCAATCGCAGACTGTGCCACCTATCTCACGGTCATGAAACGTGGTTACGTTTTTTCCGCATATTACTTTGAAATCCGTTAAAAACTTTCGACATTTCGCGAAATCATCAAAACCTTTTCAAATTTCTTTAATCCTTGGAAATCCTGTTTGATGAAAAGAAATCGTTCTTAAGTCCTTACAAATCCTAAAATCCTTGAAGTCCTTAAAATCTTGTAAAATCCTTTTTAAAAATTGAGATTCTCTCTGATACGGAACTAGCCGATTTCTTCAAACTCTTGAAATATTTTTAAATCATTTGAATTCTGTAAAACCTCTCGCAATTCTTCAAAATCGTTCGAAATACCTGACAACATTTGTAATCCCTTGAAATATTTTTAAACCCCTTAAAATCGAATGAAATTCCTAATAAGCTTTAGAAATCTCGTAAATTCCGTAAAAATGTTGTGATTCTTTCAAATACTTTGCAATCTATCGAAATACATGAAAATCCCTCGAAATATGTTTAAATACTTTCAAATCCATGCACATTCTTTTAATCTTTTGAAATCCTTGAAATCTTTCGAAATCTCTCGTTTACTGTTAAAATAATTAATGTATTGAGAAAAAATATAAAATCTTAGATAAGAGGCGTAATAATTGGATGTTTCCTAAAGAATATATAAGATATTAATGACACTTTACCTTGAAGTTCAGAATCAATTACTTTAGTATAGTTTTAATTTTGCACCAATTCTTATCTACATTTTTTGAAAATCTACAGGCATCCAAGGATTTCAAATTTATAAATTCTGAATTATTTTTTTCTGGGAAATTGCCTAGAAGAATTATTTTGTTTTTAGATTTATATTTAGATTTTTAGATAGAAAGCAATTTTTTGTCTACAAAAAAGGCTTAATAGGGACTATAATCTGGAACGAATTTTACATATCAAAATTCTAAAAAACTCGGACGTTAACTAATAATTAAAGAAAAAATATGTTTTTGAAATAATAACTTTTCATTTATTATTATATCATTTAAGAATGTCCACAATATATCACGAACTGTTAGGAAATTTCTACTTCATATATTTTATTTTTCGGGAATTTTCCAGGGTCAGAATTTTATTTTTCGGGATTTTTTAGTCGTTCCTGAGAAGTTACTATAAACAAAAAGTGTAAATCCAAATATGTCCGCCGTAAATTATTATGTCCTGAAATATTAAAAATTTTTCTTTTTTTTTGCATGGTGTATACTCAAACCCGGAAGAATAATTATCTGATAATTCCAGGTGTTTCCCAGGGTATGTCTATAATTTTTCCTGATACTGAGCAATTAAAGTATTACATGAGTATCGCATTTTTTAAAGACATCGAACCAACACCTTCTTAAAGTATTACATAATACTTTTAAAATCATTTTTTAACGTATTTTTATGAATAAGGACACATAATTTATCAATGATGCCAGTTTTTGAGAATTTAAAAAGTGTCAGAATCGTTACCAATTGGAATGCATAATATTGCGCAATATACTAATATTGCGCTCTGCGACCCTTCCGAGGCGAGAGTCGCCACCGTTCCTCGCCCTGTGCGCTGAGAAACTGCGTGGTCCAGCAATTATAGCAAGACCGAGACCGGGGGGACAGAATCCGAGAGCTGGGTGTAGATCGAAACTCCTCGAAAATTTCAGGTTTTCTATGTGAGTAGACACCCTGATTGTTTATTTAAAAATTCAATGGTATTCAATAAAAAAAATGAGCGAAAATTAAAAAATTTTGATTTAAAGGGCATGAAATTTTCCAATACCATCTTTTACATACCAATACGATCATCAAGTTCTATTTTGAAGTAGAAAATAATCCACTGTATGAGTCATACGTACCTGAAACATAAAATAAATTTACGCCTTAGTATTCAGTACAATAATGATTTTTTTTAAAGGTTCGAGAAAGAAATATATAATTAATTTAGTAAGATAATAAATTTAATTAGGTATATCCTAAAATATTATTTATTACATTTTTAGGATGTCTTATTAAAATCTAAAGAAAACTCCCTGACAATTCCAGGGTTTTCCATGTATCCCTAGACTTTTCCAGGCATAATGTTTGTTAATATACGTAAAAGTAATAAGTATTGCATCTTTAAAAAAATTTAGGCAAGAAATTCCTCATCGGTACAAGCTTTTACGAATTTCATGATCACAGGATATTTTTTAAATAAACTCGTAGTATCAATTAAATTTTTCTTATTGTTTTCATAGGTATTTAAAATTCAATTTAACACCATAACATTTTTAATACAATATTTTCCTGAAAATAGTGAAAATGATAAATAGAAATTTGATATTTGAATAAATATAATTGAAGTACAAACATACATACATAATTTATTTGCATTTTGTAAGGAATATAGGATAATAATTGAAACTTCACTTCAAATATAAGAATCATTAACTTCAGCAGTTTTGATTCTTTAACGATTTTTAAATAAAGTTTTCTAATTTGGCAGACATCAAAAAATAATTTTCTATGAATTCGGAATTATTAAAGTTAAAAAGCTTCCAAATATAAGATGCGAAATTTCAAATTTCGAAATATTGAATTTAAAATTTCAAAAGTTACAATAAAAAGATAGGTGAAATCACCCGAAAATAGATAATGATCCTACAGTAGATAATTATTAATTAAAAGCACAAATGTAGCGAAAACATTCATTTTATATTATTTAGTATTTTAAATTAATAATTACCTTCTGTATGTTCATTAGCTACTACCTAATAACCTACCCTAAATTCTACAGTTTTTAAATTTGACAAAAATTCAGTTTTAGAAGCTTCGAACATTGAGATTGTCTAATTTGTCCGTTTAGATGATCAAATTTCAAACATGAAAAATCCTGAAGAGTCTTATTTACTTCCCAATTTGAAAAACTGAAGGTTTGAAGATTGAGAAGAAATATAACAATACTTATACATTAACCCATTTCTTCAACATTTCGAAGGCCTCAATTCTTCAAATTTCATATTTGGAAGCATTCAATTGTATAGCAGTGAAAATAGAAAATTGTAAGCACTAATAACATAAAACACTATAAGATTTGAAATTTACAAATTTTTCAGCTAATTTCAGCTTTTGAATTTTTTAGCGATTAAAATTTTAAATTCTGCGATTCTTTTCCAATTTCCTTTTGTTAAATTCAGCCATTTCATAACAACTTTTATTTCCGACTATAAACCAGTTTAGGTGTTTCACCTTCGACTCTTATTTAGTACTCTCGTTCCGATTTTTATTTGATTTGATCCATTACATATTCAGTTAAATATATTTTTCACGCGTATGTCGAGAAAAAACCTTTTCAAGCTTCGTTATCCCCCAAAAATATGTATAGGATACACAACAATATTGTAAATGCGACATAAAACTGAAATGGATTCATTTTAAATACCCACTTGAAAAAATTTTTAAAGCACCTTTTTCACGAGAATGCGCAGAAATCGATTTTATGACTTCATCAATGTATTTCCTTTGAAGAAGTTTTATGGAGTTGTGAAACTTATGGAATATATAAAGGGGAAAAATGTTTTAAAAAAAAGTGTTTTTAACAGTGTTTTTGTAGAGGGAGGAAGTGGCGAGAAGAGACATTAGCGTATATATCATCTCAATTTAGAATTATAGAATGCTTAAATTCTAAAATGAAGAAAAGATTTTTAGCATACTAGAACATTATGCGCGCTTTTATTACCCTTATTCAGAGAATTTTTTTTTTCATTTTCAATGAAAGTAACAGAATACATTGTTTTTATAGATTTTATACAAGATCGTATGTTATATTATTTTAGTATGTTGTATATGATTTACAGAAGTTTCTCTAATTATAGCGAAGAAATTACAGTAAATCCAATATGAATAACATAATTTTTTTTTTGCATACAGTTATTTAAAAATAGCAGATTAGTTTTCCTAATTAAAAAATGTGACTCGCCTCGTGTGATATAATCCGGCACCGCACATTCAATATTTTTTTAATATTTGAAAAACATTAAAAATACATTGTCAAGGTATTTTCGGAAGAATTAAATTCGACTATTTGAATTTGATTCGAACTTTGTATCAGATTTTATTTAACACGTTAATTAAAATCAAACTGAAATTTGGAACAAAATATTTTTTATTTCTCAACATCTTAGTCGAATTTTAGATAAAGTTGGCGAAACTAAATTTTTAGTTTTTCGCGAAGTGCGTATGAAAATAAAATAAAAAATTGGAAGATATATTAATAAGCTTCATTTTTTATACAAAATGTGAAATAATACCTATCATACTTTTAAAATAGACAAAACTATAAAGAATTAAATAAAAAATTAGAAGAAAAAAAATAGATTTGAAGCAACCTTTACCATCAACAATATCAGCAAATTTTAAAACTCATACTCTTTTAAAAACAAAAATAGACTTTTCTCAAAAACGACTCAGGCGATGATTTTAAGTTCAATTAGAAAACTTCAATTTGTGAACATGAAACCATAATTCATCAGAAAATAGCATAAGCTTACAGTTTTCATTTAAAATTGGTTCAGCTCCACCGGGGTTTGGCTTTGTTTTTTATTTTTGAACATTGAGTATAATAATATTATATAAGTTTCTGGGGCAATTTTTCTTTATTTTCATTGCATAATCTAAATTGATATAATTATTTTTGAAAACCAATTCTTTCTACGAACGGTTACTTTTTGCTTTTTCTATTAAAAATTTGAGCCCCTTTTTACATCTTGATCCTGTTAAATGAAAAATTTAACTTTAAAACTCGATACTTTGAAGTTGTTCTATATTTTTCGAGACGAATATTGAATAGTTTTTAGAGAGGAAAATGTAAAAATATTGGATTTACAGGGTAATCAAAAATGTGAAATTGTATAAATCTGCTTCCGAAATCACTTGCGTATATTACTTTTAAAAAAATCTTTTTCTACCACGGGATTACTTTATTTGCATATGTCAGTAACAGTGTTTATTTTGTATAACGAATGTTTAAAAGAGAGTAAATAAATTATTTTAGAAGTTTAGTATTTTCAAGCTATCGAATAACGAAAATCAACTCCAACTTGGTCGTACCAAATTTTCAGACGTCAAAATATCAATTTTTTAGCAATATTCAAAATCGTGATTTTGTGTCTTTTATGATACTAAAAAAGCCCGAAAGCAATGAAAAAATTACAGGGTTATTAAATTAAGAACTGATTTAAATACCATTTAAATCTCACATTTTTCCATTTATGTCTCTGAAAGTTATTCATTACAGAACTCATTAGTTGAATATTTCAATCAGTAAATTTGTAAGTAGTGACATTTTTGTAAAGAACATTAAATTAGCCAAATGTTTCAAATTTAAATTTAGCTCTGTCAATAAAACCAACATCAACCTAGTCATAACCAAATGCTAAATCTCAAAATAGAGAATTTTGAGCATGGTTCAAAATTTGTATTTTAGGATAAAAAATATTGGGACGAAAGCGAAATTTATAGGATAATTAGATGACCTGCTGATTTAGAAAATCTGTAAATCTCAGAAATTTCTCTATATCTCTTAGAAAATATTGAAAACCAGTCTGAAGTGTCCATTTAAACTGAAAATTTTCATACTAGAGGATCAATAAGTAAGAATAAACATCTAATTTTTGATATTAGAAAACAACATCTAACTTAGAAGTAAGTTGTTGTTCACAAAAAATTGATACTTGACAATAACGTTACTTTTGCTTATGTCTAATACAAATTTTAATATTGCTGAGTACGCGCTTAGTTTCTCTAAAATGAAATTTGACGTTCATACATTATCTTAAATTTTTGTCATTTTCATCATGCTCATAAATGTGACATTCACTTCTTGGAGTTTTTCAAATTACCCACTTGGTGTTGTAAAAAAAGCGACAACAATGCTTTCAGGATTTTCATGATACACCTATTTTCTAGAAGATTTTTTATTTTCGAAACTAACTTTATTCGAGAAATAGTTCATAGACTGGTGAAACCGATATGCACAAATCTCATCAGAGAGTGCAAATATAATAATCGATAATTCGAATAGAAGTTTAATTCCTCCAGAAATTTCATAAGCTTGCATAAAGCCTCACGGGAAATTTAAAGTCTGCTCCCGGAAGTTGGATGTTTTATTTGATTAGTTCTGATAGTTTTTTATACCTGCAGGATTGATTGATGATATCACACTGGATGAATAAATGGTCAGCAATCAAGAAAAACGAATGAGTCAGCGTTTTTTTGGTTTAAAGAAGTCAATTTATCCCCCAAGATCGAATGTTCGGTCAGTGAGCAGATACTTTTAATTGATTAACTAACCTTAATTGACGCCACAACTTGTTTTAGTTAATTAAGCGATACAATTTATTGGCACGAAAATAAAATGATTCAGCTTAAAGTTATTTTTCCTACTTTTCAAACGTATTCTTCCAGATAATTCAAAGTCAAATATAGTTAATATTCATCTCAGAGTGTCTACTAATTTATTTCCCCTAAATTTCCAGGTATGTCCCGATTTTTCTCAGTTGTAAATATCAAATTTTTCTTGCCATAAGCACGAATAAAACGCATCTAAGAGAAGGTTTTCTTATGTGTAATTTTACGTATTGTGATATCTTATTATATTTAAAAAAATATATATTTTTATAATTTATGATGTCAAATAAAAATCATTAAAACTATAATGCAATTTCGATATCTTAGTTACTTGGGCAGGTTCTGTTAACACGGAACTTATCATATTTAATATAATATATCTCTTGAGCTTACTAGAATTTATTTTTAAAATTTTTTAATCTTGAAAAATCCACATTTTCTTTCAAATTATTTGTGAACAATGATGAATTTTCAACAAAATAGTTTAATCCTCACAGAAAAAAAGATTATTTCTCAACAAGTGGCATTTTTTATCAAAAAGTGTGCATTTTCATCAAAAGAGATGAACTTTGTTGGAAATAGTTTAATTTTTAACCCAATAATATACTTTTAATAAAGTAGTTTAATTTAAAAAGGAACAGATGAATTCTCATTCAATAATGGAACAGTTGTTATTTCAATTGAAAGATATTTTCATTTCCAATCAGAGATGAATTGATTAAAAAAACTAATTTTTAACAATATACTTTAATTATTAACCCAACAGTTGAATTAAAAAAATTAAACAAATAATTGAATTTTCTAACAAAACATGAGTTATCAACGAAAAGCAATCATTTTCCGCAAAAAAAAAATAATTTCTAACAAAATACATGAATTTTCCACTGAAAAGGGTCGATTTACATTTGTAACAAATTAATTTTCAACCAAAAAAAAACGGATGTTCAAAAAAATAGATCAATTTTCAAACAGAAATAAAGGTTTAACAACATGAATTTCTAACAAATAACAGTTGAATTAAACTAGAAAAGAGGAATTTTTAACAAAATGATTGAATCCTTAACCAAAACAGATACATTATCATTCAAACAATTGCATTTTTAACCAAAAAAGTGAAATTTTCTGAACGCTTTCAAAATTCTTAAGAAGCTTCTAAATTTTCCGGTCGGAATCTGCAACAATCTAGATTTTATTTTAGATTTTTTAAAACAATTTCAAATTTTTAATTATTTTCAATTGGTTTTTTAACCTCTGAATATCTCTCAAACTCAATCAATTTTTTCTTAACTTTTCTAAACTTTGAAGTGATTCGGGTTTCTTATAAAAATCTAAAACCCTGTAACGTGAAAAGAATTGCCTTATAATCTTCCACTTTTTTGTTCAATATATTTTGAAAATCTTAAAATCTTGAAATTAATATTTTAGAATAAAACATGAACCATTTTGAATTTTCTTAGAAATCTTATTTCCGGTAACGGTAAGTTTGTTGTTACCCATAACCACTACAATTTGTTAAAAAAAAAGATATACATTTCAAAGTATTATTCTTGTCATCAGGATTAATAAAAAATATCACACTTTCCAAAACTTTAAATTTGATTCCAGATTCGAATTTGTATTCCCGGTTTTCCTGGGAATTATTATTCACGTTTGAGCAGTAAAGTTCGCAATAAAATATGCCAAAAATGTCGTGCACGCTCGTTCATTATGTTTCCAGTGTCATATTATTTCATTACGAGAATTCATTTGATTTTAACTCTGAATTTGTAACGAGACATTAATCAATCCCTCTTGTATTACAGTTGAAATTCAATTAAAGACCTCAATTGAAACGACGAAGAGATTAAAATTTTATGGATCAGGTGTTTGAAGAGGGATGTGTTCCCTTTGCTTTCAAGAGAAATTTTATTGATTGGAATTACGTACCAATTCCAATTTCATATATGATTTGGTCGAAGCATTATCTGAGCAGTAGAAATTTTTGGATTTGAAAAGTAACACTTCCATAAGGATTTACTAGTTATGAGCAGCTTTATAATGTTGAAATGAGTACTGAATTTTATTCTTAAAGCTTCAAGTTCAGAAGCTTTCAAATTTGAATTGAAGAATAGTGTGTACTGAATTCCTAAAAGCCTTCATAAATCCCTTGAGTTTGTTTTGAAGAATATTGAATCCACAGCAAAAATTTATAATTCCTAAAGCTATATAATTATTCCAATAAAGAATACACCAATCAGTTTTATCGCGAAACTTCCTATCTTCGATTTAATCGAGAAGGGGAAGAAATCAGCCTTTGTCAAGTTAGGCTTCTAACAAACGACTGTCCTTTCGTAAGCTCCTTTATCGACAAGCAAAACAAGAGGTTCAGAATCATTGTAGGGCCGTTTTGTCTCTGGAAATCTAGACTAATAGGAAGTTCTTGGCAATTCAAGTTTAAATGAGATGGCGATAAGCTTAAATAACATGCCAATCGGACAGTGAAAGGCAGATTGACGAGACAAAACGAAAGCTTTTGAATTAGAGTCTTCCAAATTTGAAACATAGTAAGTATGAGGTAAGAAATTTGGAAATATTTTCAAATGAAACATTCTTATTCGAAAATTAAGATTCTGTGAAATACCACAGGTTTTCAAAATCAGAGCATTCACATGAAAGCCGTCGGAAAAAAATTCTTTTGAAAAGTTTTCATTTTTAAGCGTTTGAATTTTAAGGCAAAGTTTAAAGCGCCAGAATTTGTAATTAGGGTCTGTAGCCGGTCTTCTAACGGTCAATTTAAAAGAGTTCAAATGATTTTATTGATTTAAAACGATTTTTAAAGTTTTGAAGAGATTACTAAACATTCTAAACGATTTATTATTTGGAACGGGGAACTTTGGAAAACGATTATAATTCAGAGCTGGAACATCAAATAATATTTGGTCATGAAAATTACAATTCCTGATTTGGTACTGATATTTTTTGAAAATTATAATTCTAGATTTAAAGAGGATGTTTTTTTAAATTCCCTTTCTCTAAATCAGAATTCAAATTATTTTACCGAAATCCCGTTCCATGACAACAATGCTCAGTTTCAAGTATAATAATAATTCTTTACGAAAATTCCCAATCTTAATTCTACATTATAATTCTTTACGGAAATTCTCTGTTCCAAGATATAGCTGAATTTATTTTGAAAAAATTCCTGTTTAAAGTCAGAATTATATTTAAAAGATTTTGTATTATGATTCAGAAATATAGTCACTTTTTCTAAAATTTGGAAGAAGGATGACCTAAATTCTGACACATTTTCATGTGCGAAAAAAAAGAATTTTTCCATTAAAACAAAATTCTCATGTGGAACAAGCAATTTTTAAAATATGACGAATTCAGACATGGAACAGGGATTATTTTTGAAAATTCCTTTTTTATGAATCAGAATTAAAATTACTTTCCAAAATTTTCCATTCGATGTGAACAATTACCTTGTGCCATGACAAAATTATAATTTTTTACGGGAATTCCTTGTCCCAATTAAAAATAATAGTAATGTGAAACGACGTTCTGAAAAAAATTGTTCGTATTGCTTTGTTAATGAAGATTGTTTATAATAATTGTAAAGCTGATTAGGTAGTTAATAGA
>CAKNXH010000251.1:744857-832077 GCA_932178445.1 Andricus quercusramuli | reverse complement strand
AAGACTCCATTCATGCTTAAAATTGAAAAAAAATTTGTAAAAATAATTGTAATAGATTTGATCCATTTCATTATTTTTGCTGAAACCACTGACACTGACATCAGAAGTCGAAAAAGTTAAAGGCTTCTTCTTTATTTGAAAAATATTAGTTAGCAATTATTAATTTCAGTTTGTTGTAAAATTTCGAAGATTTAAAATGTATTCCAAAGAATTTCATATATATTACAGAGTTAATGAAATGTTACGTCATTTGTATCTTTTAGGGTAACTAAGTTACTTCTTTAAAAAGTAACTTTTAACGTAACTTGTTTACGATTTTTGCAGTAACTTGGAACTATAATTTTAGTTGATGTGTGTTTGTTGTATATTATGTCCTATTAAGAAGGGTTTATGGGTCTTTCATGGGTAGAAAATTAATCTTTTTTAGTTGAGGATTCAGCTTTTTTTGTTGAAAATTCATCTTTTTTGGTTGAATCCAACTGGGATTGATTTCAAATTAAAATCTTTTTTGGTTGGAATAATATCATCCATTATATTTTCCGTTGAGAATTCATCTATTTTTGGTTGAAAATTCACGCAATTTGTGAAAAATTCAACTATTTTATTTGGTTGAAATTGTATTTTGTTTGGAAAAAATCATATTTTCGGTTTGAAAGTGCAACTGTTTTGTAGAAAACTTAACAATTTAACAATTTGAATTTAAATTCAATTTTAATTTAAAAAAATTTAAAAATTGTTTAACAACTTGATGGACTTTTTTTCTTGGTTCAAAATTCGGCTCTTTTGGTAAACAAAACGAATTTTTGTTGGTTAAAAATTTAATTTGATAGAAAATTAACTTGATTTGGTTGAGGATTCAGCTATTTTGTTAAAAAAAAAGTATTTTTTAGTTGAATTCCACTTTGAATTATTTTTTTGTAAAATTTTGATTTTGGTTGGGAAATTGTTTTCTTCTCGTAAAAAAAATTCTGAATAGGGTTCAGTTATTTTTTTCAAGTTTGTCTTTCTGGTGGAGAATATAACTACATGTTTGAAAGTTCAACTACTTTGTTAAAAATTCTGTTGTCTGGTTGAAAATTCATAATTTCAATTGAAAATTCATCCTTCACCGAAAATTTAACTATTTTCTTTCAAATTCGTTATTTTTATGGCGGGATATTCAAATATTTAGCTAGAAAATTAAACTATTTGGTTGAAAATTCAATTTCCTGTTGGAAAAACTGTTTTGTTGCAAATTAGTCTTTTCGGTGTGAAAATGGAAGAAAAATCAACTATTTAGTTGGAAATTAACTTTTTTATTAAAAGTTAATGTGTCGGGTATACAAATTGAACCATTTGTTTGAAAATTCATATATTTTGTTAAAAATTTAAGTATTTTGATAGAAAGTCCAAATTTGGTCGAAAATTAACTTTTTTGTCGGTAATTTAACTCTTTTGTAGAAAATTCGTTATTTTGGTTTGAAAATACTAGAAACCTCAACTACTAGGTTGAAAATTTACTTTTTTCACGAAAATTCAACTGTTCTATTGAAAATTAGTCGTTTTGGTTTTAAATTGGTAGAAAATTCTACTATTTGGTTGAAAATTAACTTTTTTGTTTAAAATTAATATTTTTGGTATGAAAATTCAAATATTTGGTTGAAAATTCATATATTTTGTTAAAAATTTAAGTATTTTGGTAGAAACTCCAAATTTGGTCGAAAATTAACTTTTTTGTCTGTAATTTAACTCTTTTGTAGAAAATTCGTTGTTTTGGTTTGAAAATGCTAGAAAATTCAACTATTTGGTTGAAAATTTACTTTTTGGTTGGAAATTCTTCCTTTTTGCGTAAAGATTCTTTTTTCAGGGCAAGCAAAATTCATATTTTTTGGGTAAAAATACAAATTGTTTGTTTAAAACATGTGACTGAAAAATGTTACTTTAACTCATGCCTATTTCTTTTTTAATTAAGTTTTTATTATTTATCATCTCAGTTATTTTGATTTTCAAAACATAAAATTAAGGAAGTGAAAAAAGTAGGATAACTTTTTAGGTAACTTGAAGTTACTTTATGTAGTAATTGTAACTAGTTTCTCAAAAAAAGCAACTTATCCAACACTGCCCTAATAGCACGGAACGTTCCGGGAACGTGCCTGGAACGTTCCGCGGGCACCTTTGGAACGTTCCACTGGAACGTTCCAGGAACGTGTAAAATGTCCGCCCTTGGGAACGTTCCAGTGAAACGTTCCAGGAACGTTCCACTGGGACCTGAGGGGAACCTTCCATTATTGTTGTTTTTAACAACAATTATCTCGTAAACCGTAAGAGATAGGTAAGAATGGATGTCATTTTTGAGTTTTTGAGTACCGCATATACTACACTATAATATGATATCTGTATCATAAATTGACATCGATTTTGACCTATCACTCACGGTTTACGCATTATTTATTGATAATAATAACAATAACGTTAATTTATGTTTAGAACGTTCCAGTGGAACGTTCCTGGAACGTTCCCAAACGGCGGGCATTTTACACGTCCCGGGAACGTTCCGTGCTATTAGGGTGATATATTACTAATTGAATAAGATTTCATTTTACACGTATGTGTTTCTAAACTGTAATTAATGAAACGGACCAACCTAATGCTGTGAGCAGAATTTATTATCTGTGAAAACTTGTCGATTATTATTAATAATAATAATTAATTTTCAAAGTTGAACCGATTTGAAATTTAGTTGGAAGCTAAATACGTTGGTAAGCCTGCTAAGTTTGACATTTTCCATGTTGGCGTCGCTGTTGTTGTACATTGTACAAGAACGAGCGCAACTTCCGAAAGAAGCCGCTTCAGGCGAGCCGAGTTGAGCCACCAAGTATGGATTCTAGTTTGTAAAAATGATGGCTGTATCGATTCCACCGAGTGTTCATTCCCTAATTCAAGTAGTTAATGAATCAAATTTAGGTAAAATAGAAAGGTACGTATCGCCTCCTTACATCCTCATGCAAATTTTCACCATCTACTGTCCTCTAAACCTAAAATTTTCTGTTTCCAGTTTCCTGAACGACACCGCGTACAGGGAAGCCATTGAAAACTCATCTAATTACAACACCAGATTATGCAGGGAACGCAGGTTACGGATGCCTTTTCTAGACTCGCAGACTGGTGAGCTACATTCCGATTTCAAAATTGCATTTTTCTGTTCTCTAGGCTTCTGCAAAATTTCTTATTTATTTCTCAAGCTGGATTTAAATTACATCCTCCTGTAATGGTGACGAGTGTTGTAAAAAAATAACTTTTAGCATTCAGTCATGATTGACATCACCGGATTTCGGAAGACTTAAGAATTTCGCTTTTAGGGGACATTTTTTTCAAAGCTATGGGTTTAAATTTCTGGATATTAAAGATAGGGCCCCAGCCATTTGTATTCTATAGTCGTCCAGTTAGAAAATCAATGAAGAGGCAGTGACCTAAACGTACGCCCTGCTAAAAATAATGGCTGGATCTTTTTTGAACTCGCTTTTGTTCAAGGGGACTTTTTACTGCTCCAAAATGAATCGATTGTCGCGTAATCAAAGTGAATATTTTTGTGGCTCCGAAATGTTTCAGAAAATAAGAAACTTTTTTTAACATAGTATTTACAATGGCGGTTTAATAATCTTGTATTGGTTTTTACTCCAAAATAGGTTATGTTTTGTTTTCAATCTTGGAGCAAAATATGCTCTAAATATATACAAATTTTCACAACATTAGAAATGTTATCTGTGTTGCTCCAAAATATTTCAGCTACTAAGTATATTTTTTGAAGAAATAGCAATACTTTCAGTTCAATGACAATTTTCTAAACAAATTTTATTTAATTTGTCCAGAATAAAAAACATAGAAACGTCATCGACATTATTTTTTTTTTCACTTACAAAATGAGGATGGCCGCAGGTCAGAGAATTTTGTTGGTCAGGGAAAGTCTGGGATTTTGAAAACAAAAAATGCAAAAGTCAAGGAATTTCTGTAATTAAATTTAAATTAAAAATTTCTCTAATTAAAAAATAATGAGGGCTGCTACACAGTCACTTTTTTCAAGTGGTGTATATAAAATTAAAAAGATTTCAGGGTATTTTTAAAAATTTTAAGGAATTTTCAAGAGCTTTAAAAAGTTGCAAAGGATTTAAAAAAAATGTGAAATATTTTAGGGTATTTTAACAGATTTCAAGGAATTTTTAATAAATTTAAATAATTTGCAGGCGTCCCACATTATTTTTAAAATTTTAGGGTATTTTTAAAACTTCCAAGGCATTTTAAAGCTCTTTAAAAAGTTTCGCAGGTATTTCAAAAGATTTTAAACGCTTTAGTGTATTTTAAAAGGTTCCAAGGCATTTTCAAGAGATTAAATAAACTTCAAGAGGTTTACAAAGACTCAGGGATTTGAATAAATTTTCATGCGATTTTAAATTATTTCGGAAGTTATGAAACGATTTTACGAGATCTTTAAGGTTTTAAGAAATTTTACAATATTCCCAGATATTTGATAAGATTTCAAATATTTTAAAGGATTTTAAATGCTCTTAACTTATTTTAATACATTTTTCAGAATCTCTGGAAATATTATAAAATTTAATAGGATTTCACGGGATTTTATCATATTTTTAAAGATTTAAAAAAAAATCACAAGAAGTGAAGGATTTCGTAAAATTTCAAAGATTTGAAGAGATTTTCAAATTTTGTTTACAATTCATTTGGAATTGATCCTGAAATTGTATTAGTTTATCCTTATTTTTTTGGAATTCTCTTGATTTCTTCTAAATTATACTCAATTCCATTCATTCTTTTATTTAATTCCGTTTGAAGTCTTTTAAACTCACCTTTAATTTTTAGGTATTGCATTCACCCCTTTTGATTTCCCTTGAATGTTTTTA
This sequence comes from Andricus quercusramuli, assembly GCA_932178445.1. Classification (NCBI taxonomy): domain Eukaryota; kingdom Metazoa; phylum Arthropoda; class Insecta; order Hymenoptera; family Cynipidae; genus Andricus; species Andricus quercusramuli. The sequence continues at coordinate 827,185 of CAKNXH010000251.1, read as the reverse complement.
AACTCATTGCAAAATGTCTGAATTCAATTCATTTTTCAATCTTTTGAATTGTTTAATTCCATTTCACTTGATTTTTCATGAATTCCATCAAATTCTTCTCATGTTCCTTAAATTCATTCCAAATTTACTGAAATCAATAGCATTTTTTAAGATTTTTTCCCCATTCATATGAATTTAACTTGAATTGATTTGATTCTTATGAATCAAATTCTTTGAATTTCTAAAAAGCGTTGTCACATTATGAATGCACATTCGTCAATTTTGGTCACGTTTTCGGTTTGAATTGGTCACTTTATAAGTAAATTGGGCTGTTGTAGCCCAGAGAATAATAAATTACAATATTTATAAATTTAACTTTAAAAGGGGTTTGTTCCATTTATAAAAGATTGTTCATTAAAAACATTACAAGATTACAATTTTGATCTTTAAATATTATTGGTCAGGGCAAATGATAAATTAGTCAGGAAAATGTCGCTTTAGAATTGGTAGGATTAAAGTTTGCACCTTCAATACACTTTTTTATTAACTATAAATATCAAATTTCTTAAACCTAATGTGAGATTAGTTACTGAAGGAAATAGCAAAATTAATTTGAAATTTGTAACTACCATTATCTGAATAATGAAAGAAAAATTAAATGAGGAATTTAAAGAATTCTAGAGTTCAAATATTTCATCTTTATGATTTCAGAATTTAATTTGTCAAAGTTTTCATTACAAGTTTGGTTATTTTAATTTTATAGGAGTGGCGCAGAATCACTCTGCGCTCTTCATGAACGCGAGGGAACGAATTCCTGGCCTTTTACATGGACAAATCTACACATATCCGAGCAAACGATGGAGGAAAAAACGTCGACAATACTTGATGCACTACATGCATCCGAAACGAGTGAGAGGTGACATCGAAGATGGCATTGAACACGTCGAAATACCTGTTGGTATCAATGATGACAGCAAAGAATCTTTAACTCTTAAAGGTAAAATATTCTCCTGAAAATCCAAACCAGTTATCACTCTAAATTGAAGTATTTACCAACTTTTGATCCTCCAGAGCCTTTATATTTCTCTAATTTACTCAAAAATTTTAATACGAAAAGGTTTAAATGCTTCTAAATCCATTTTTTTCGAATTTAGAAAGATTCTCCTTTTAAAGTAGTTTTGCAAAAAATCAGGTCTCTGGAAAAAACGACTTCTGTAATTTTAAGACTTGAAATGGTATTAGTCATGTCTGAAAGAGATTAAAACTTCCGAAAAATAATATTTTTAACCATAATTTTCGTAATTGAATTTCTTCTTACTGTCGATTCTTATCAGTGTTTAAAAAATGGTTGAATTTTATTCAATCATGGCATATTTTTCGGGGGAAACATTTTCTACAACTTTACTCGTTTCAATTTTGAAATTAAGTCAGTAATCTTCAAATATAGTTAATTTGTTTCAAAAAAAAATTTCACGTTTTCAGCCATAGAAAAATTTACTTTCAAAATTAGAAATATTAGAGTTATACGGAATGTTTTCCTCGAACAAGGAAATCATCAGTTAATAAAATTCAACCATTTTTCATAAATTGTTAAGAAGCGAAAGTAATAAAAAAAATGCGATTGCAAAACACATTGTAAAAATGAAATTTGTAAGTTTTAAAATCTTTCCATATAAAATAATGTGTTTTATTTGAAATCGTATCAATAATATTATTTTGATTCCTCAAATTATAGAAAACATATGCATTTCAGAGATTTAATTGTTGACACAACTGCCTTAATTTAAAGAATGTTTCTGAAAAATGGCGATTGGGTTAGGAAAATTAGGAATTCTTTCGTGTTATTTTTTCCTAATTCAAAACAGCTTCGATGCTTAAACTAAATTTGATTTTCTCCTCGAAAGATGAACACAGCAAAGATGGTTGGTATTACGATGAGCAAGACATGTTAGATATGGAGGCTTTCGATGAGCCAGATCCAGATAGCGATTTTGACTATGAAGAAAGCTACAGCAGTAAACGAAAGCGGAGAAAACCTCGTGGTGGTGGCCATCATCCTACTAGAAGTCACCCACCTGTTGTTGATAGTCCGGGACCAAAGCGTACGAAGGTATAATCATAATTTTAATATTTAAAAGAAAGCAGGGTGTCTACCTCACCGGGAGACTGGTAATTTGATCCAGTAACTGACATTTTTCATTCAATTGCACTAAATCTATATTAAAAGTAATTTTATATTTCATTACTCTCAATTTTTTAAATCACAAAACGAACAATGAAAAAGACCTCATTTTCGATAATGACTATAATATGAGATGTTTGCACTTTTTTTATATTTTAAATTCTCCAAAGTCGTTGAAATCTTGAAAATCCGATATACACTCAAACTAGTAAATTAGTATTTATCTGAAATTGTAAATATATATTTCTTTAAGGCAAAAAGAGAAGAATTTACGTTTTAAAATGAAAATATAAAAACTAAATATGATTTAGAACAGTTCAGGTTCAGTGACAGTTCAGCGAATTTTTTTAGTCAGGGAAACTTTCAGTAACTGTCATGAATAATCAGGACTGCCACATAGTCACTTTTTTAAATGAAAACCCTTTTTTGTCACTCTTTTAAATCAAAAGATAGCTTTTGTCACTTTTTAGAATAGAATGATCACTTTAGTCTCTCTTCTTTCAATAAATTATCCCATGGGTTACTCACAATTGAATTCAGGTCTGTGCCCATTTCTGAATTTTCTTGAATTATTTTGAAATCTTTTAGATTGTTTTAAAAGATTCTAAGAATTTTCTTAATAGATTTCAATCGATTTTTAAGATTTAAGTGCATTTTTAAATATTCCAAGGGATTCTTAGGCGCTTTAATCAGTTTCAAAGGATTTGAAATATTTTTGGATACTTTGAAAGATTTCAAAACATTTTCAAGGAGCTTCCAAGGATTTAGAAAAATTTTCATGAGGTTCACGATTTTATAGGCCGTATAAGGATGTAGGATATTTTAAGAGATTCCAAGGGATTTTAGACGACTTCCGAGGATTTCAATGATTTTAAGGTATTTTCAAAGCTCCCAAGGTATTTTTATCAATTTTTCAGGAAATACCGTAGAATTTTAAGGGATTTCAAAGAATTTATTCACAAGAAGTGAAGAATTTCGTAGGTTTCAATGACTAAGAGATTTCAAATATTTTTGAAATTCATTTGAATTAATTTGTAATTTATTCTCAATTCTTTTAAACGTTTTGAATTTATTCAGTTCAATGGATTATTATTTTTTTTCTTCAATATTTTGTTTTTGATTAATAAAATCACCGTGAATTCTTATGCATTTCATCAAGTTCTTTTGAATTCCCTTGAATTTTTCAGAGCTCGTTTCAGAATTACTAAATTTTTTCATATTTTGTCATGGTTTTCAATACACATGAATTTTATTATAATTCGTCTTGATTTGTGAATTTAACTTTAATTGGTTTGATTTTTATTAATCGAATTCCTTTAAATTCTGAAGAACATTCGTCACATTAACGCACATTCGACACTTTTGATTACTTTGTCGGTTTGAAATGGTCACTTTTTTCAAGTGAAAGTTTTTATATTAACAATGTTACAAGATTACAAGTTTGTTCTTTAAATATTAATGGTCAGTGAAAATGAAAAATTAGTCAGGGGAATGTCAGGGAATTTTGAAAATGAAGTTTTGCGTTAGAAAAAAGCGTTACGTATTTTTTGAACGGATCCTTTCGAGAAAAATGATAATTTTGAGTTAGAACAGGACATTTTTCGAAGCACTTGTGTGTAATTCTGAATTAGATCAGAGAATTTTCGAAAGAAAAAATTATACTTGAGATTTGGACCAAAGAATTTTTCAAAAAAAAAAAATAATAATATTACAATTCTGACTGAGCGAGGATTTTTTTAAAGTATGATAATTTTAAATTGATTCAGGGAATTTCACAAAAGAATTATAATTCTGAGTTATACCTACATATAAAAAAGAAGTAAAATGCAGTATAATCTTGACTTGAAACAAACAATTAGCGAAAAAATTATAATTCAGATCTGAAACAAAAAATTTTCCAACAGAATTATAATTCTGTCTTGGAAGAGGAAATTTTTGAGAAGAATTATAATTCTGACATTGAACAGTAAATTTTCGGGGGGAAAAAGTTATAATTCTGAGTAAATTTCAAAAAGAAGTATAGTTCCCAGATCGAGCAAATAAAAAATTGATTGGTCGAAAACCGGAAACTTGAAATCATCCGTGGGGTTGACACTCTGAAAATCATAATCCAATTGAATGCGCGTATACTTTCTTTTTTACGATACTGATGAAATGATTGTTTAACTCAAGGGAGGAGGCCGAGGTCGCAAGAAGGCCAACTACGATGCCGTCACCGATGCCGATAAGCCGTTCGTTTGTGACCGTAAGTTCAACCATAGATACAACTACAAATGAACACTTATTATTTATTTTCCATCACAAGAAGTTGTTCAAATTCGACCATTTAATTATCCAATTACGCCACAGACGCACTTTGTTAAAGGAGTTTTGTTAATGTTGTTCTCTTATTATATTTTTACACTCTCTACGTTCTAAACGTAGTTCATAAAGAATATTATATATATCTATATATTGAGAGAGTTAAATTGCACTAAATAAATTATTTAATTATTACGTTTAAATATTGAGTAATTGATCGACAGTAACCATCGTAGAACTTGATTTTCAAAGACAACGAAGGAATGATCATTATTCAATTATTCAATTTCATTCAAGATGGTTAATACGATGCAAATCTTGTCTTTAACTTAACTTATTTCGTTGATTTACATTTTGCATTAGAAGGAAAAGATTTCTAACGTAGTAGTAGAGTTTTGAAGGAGTATAATGGTCATTTCTGAGTGTATGGAGACAGTTAAAAATAGAGTCTATAGATTTAACTCGAATGTGCCTGCAATCTGTTTACTTTTTCCCAACGCTCCTGTTAGAGTAGCAGTACATCTAAAGAAATTTGGTCTTGGATTATAAGCTTCGAAGATCTTAATAGAGCTTTTCGGAGATCTTAATGAAGAATCAGATTCTTTATTGCTTCGTGGCGATAAAGAAGAGAGAACGGAGTTTGTAAGCCTTAGACCAAATATCTTCGGACTACCGATACCTGCCAATAACCATACAGAGCAAGAATGCCCTGGCTCACTCTGTAGCGAGCTGATAGTCTGATACTGTAGGTGTATTCGAGCATCGAGCATTGCATCGTATTAGTTTTGCTTTTTGGGCTGGAACTCCTTCACTGCTTGTCCACATATAGATTACGGATAGGGTTGTGCTCTAGTGCGGAAGGTGTGCAAATGCTTTCCTTTCCCTCTTGACACTCACCCAAAATCCCAAAATTCCCCAACGTTGTCCCCCTTTGAGAACTTTTTTACGATGGACGTTGCATTAGGTGGTTTGCGGGAAAACAGTATTTGCACTTTTGCAGTATGCAGCGCACGGTATAAAACCAGACCTGGTCTGGTCTACCATTACGGTCATTCCCACTCTACTTCCTCCGGTGATCTTGCTAAGGAACTAAGTCCCAGTCCTGCCGATGTTGAATCTCGGAGCACAGCAGACGCCGCTGTTTCGGACCAGTCAGGTTGGAGCCTAAAAATCAGCTCAATTTTCTCACTTACCCCTGAGCCAGCGCTCCACTTTCCTCATGTTCCTACACAAATTTTACAGCTATCCATCCATGTTATTTTCTCAGGGACTGTTACGAAAACAAAGAAAGTATCTCCTAATTTGGATTCGAGAAGTGAAACGAAAAGCTCTTTCCATTTCACTTTGCTATCAAAAAGAGTTAATTCTTGAAACGAATTTATTTTTCAAACCACGTTTCCTGATTTGAGGCCGCGATTACACTAAGTTAAAAGCAAATCTGCAGAGTTTGGGTTTGTTTCTGATACTGAAATTTAAAAGACTTGCGAAACGAAATGAAAGTAAAAGAAACTTTCGTAACGGTCCCTCTTTTTCATGTCCTGCTCATGCAATTCTTTAACCTTCGAGCAATATTCCAACCTAGTAAATTTCTGTAGAACATGTGTGCTTGCATCTATTGCTAATTATCTCGTTCCTTAATTGCAACCAATTTCACAGGGAGAGCTGGATAATAAATTATATCAGAACCTTTTTTATTAGGTGTACGCAAAATTTTAGTTGATTGATATTTGTTTTCTTGCTCTCCCTTGTTATTTTTCTAACACTTTGCGATGTTGACTTTTCTCTAATATTTTCTACAAACATTTGTTATATTAACGATTTCATATCTGATTTCATACTATTTGCAAAGGGTTAAAAGAATCGATTGTTACATTTCTTTGTCAGATATTTTTGTCTTGTGATATCTAAATGTTATATTTTATTTTATTTTACATAGGGACTTCAGTAAGTTGATGACAATTAACTTTTCAATAATAATGTAAAACTTCATTGCCAAGAAATTAAAAGTTTGATTGGATTTAATTATACAATTTTAAAGAGATTTAAAAAAACACATTATTTTTTGAAAGTTTTAAATTAGCATCTGTTTCTATTCTTGAATTTCGGGACCTTGTAACCAGAGTGGCTGCTAAACCGGGAAATGACAGTGAATTTCTTTTTTGCCCGGGAATTTTCCAAATTTTTAGGAGAAAAGTCTATCCAATCACTTGAAACTTCACAAATTTGGTATAACATGATATAATGTAATTTGAAATAAGTTGTATTTCAACTCCACTTTTTGTTAATTACTTTTGCTAACTTACAAGAAGACTTCAACAATTAAAAATTAAAAGTATTTGAAATGGAACATTTTTAATTTTTTAAAAACTTTTTGAGTTGATCAACTGTAAATATAGATTAATCATTGATTTTTAGAGATGGACTGCAGTTTCAGTAAAAAGTTGATGTATTCAAACAAAAAAGGTGAATTCTCAATGAAAACTTAATAGGTGATATTTCAACTAAATAAGATTTTAATTTTAAATCAAAAACAGTTGAATTCTACTAAAAAAAAAATAGTTTTTCAACATAATAGTTGAATCCAAAAAAGAATCATTTTTAATCAAGGAGTTGCATTTGTAACAATAAATTAATTAAAATTTTCAGGACTCGGACACACCTTTTAAATAAAAACAGTTTAATTCTACCAGAAGGACCAATTTTCAACATAATAGTTGAATTCTCAACCTAAACAAATTAATTTTCATCCAAACAGTTGCATTTTCAACTAAAACAGATTAATTTTGAAACTAAAATAGAATAGTTAAATTCTCAGTTATAAAAATTTATATTTCGCAAGAAACAAATTTTCAGGAAAATTCACGAATCATCAAATTTCCGAATTTAAACAATAAAGCAATTGTTAAATAATAAAATCAAATTCTTTTATTTGATTGAAATATTTGTTATTTTATTATTCTGCTAAATCCAGACTTTTAATATTTTAATTTTAATTTTGCTTTTAAAAGAAAAATGTGTTTGTAAGTGAAAGTGTTGAATTTTGATGATTTTGATGTTTAAATAACAATTTAGCAATTGATTATGTGAAATGACTTGAAATTAAAATAATTTAGTTTCTAATTCAAAGAGTGTTTAGTTTAAAACAATTTAAATATTTCAATTTTTAATGTTTTTTTACCCAGTGTCTCGTTGTCCCGAAATTCGGGATGACCAGTGCAATATTTTTCATAAGCTTGGCTAGTCGTCCCGAAATAATGTTGGTGAAACGCCTACCCCTTTTCCAACGTCTCGTGGGGGCGGGAAGGCACCCACATTAATAATATTGCCCCCCCCCCCCCCCTCCTATTTTTTCGGGACGACTAGACACAGCCTTTTTTTTATTATTTTGAACATTTACAAATTTATTTGATTCATTTTTCAATTTAGAACATTGAAAATGATAGGGTGGCTTTATATATTTTTAAATATAAAATGGTTCACTTGAAGAGTGTTGAAAGCTTTCATTTTATATGTGTAAATTATTGAGCGTTTAAATAAAAAATTTCTGAATTAAACTTTTTTAAGCTTCAATTATAAAAGTTTCAAATTTAACAGTTCCGGGTTGAATGCTTTAACCTGAAGTTAAGTTTTTATTACTTTGAATGCAAAAATTGTTAGCTCTAAGAGTTCGAATTTTTTAATTTCAATGATCGTGGATTTGATCTGACACAAATATCTTTTATTCATTTCATAGAATTACTGAAGTTTCTAAAGTTTATTTTATTTATGCATATTACGCAACTATTAATATTTTTATATTACCTAAATCCTAATTTTCCTTGAATTAAGAACTAAAAAGAAATACATCTTGTATTAATTCGACAGCTGTCTCAGTTTTCGGATAAATCATTGGTATACTTTTAAGTGATTCTTCAGATTGCTATAATAATTTACAAGAGCATGCAGCACTTTTATTCATATTCTACAGAAACCCTACATTCCAAATTATCCTTTTTTAATTAATCAATGTATTTTGAATACTCTTGATGCGCGAGTGTTTGGTATGCGTGTGATTCAATAGTCTTGACAAATTTCTGCAGCATGACATTTTTTTATCGCGTTAAAAACTTTTTATTTGTTGAAGCTTACTTATTCAGTAAGGTGAGTTTGATCTAATCTTTTTTGCCAAGGACTATTCAACCTTTGCTAAAGTAATGCAGTCTTGAAACTATATTGTCTAGTAGAGTTGAAATTGATTGCATTGCAGTTTGTTTGCCTCTTTCCAAGCAGAAAATGGAATGCTGTACTTTGAGTTTGGCTATTGGTGATGGATTGTATTGATCAAATGCACGCCATTCAAGTTTTTTGTTTTGTTTTTTCTCTATTTTTTCAACTTTTATTAGTGTTTTGTGTTGTTTAATTCATCCCGTTTCATGAAAGGGTGTAATTTTAGGGAAGTGTATTATTTCCAAAGAAATTCGAATTTTACGTTTTATGGAAGTAGGTTGAAAGAACCTCAATTACTTATTCGGTTTATAAATTAATAGCGTTCAAAAGTTGAATGCTCTAAACTTAACGTAATTTTAATTTAATAAAAATAAGATTCTTCAAATTTCGAAGCGATTGAAAACACTCTTAGAAAGCTTTTTAATTTAAAAGCCTCGAATTCTAAAACTTGATTATTTTTTTGTAAAAAGCTCTTCCATAAAACGATATTTTGTAAAATTACAAAACAACTTAGTATTATGAATAATTTTGAACTCTAGAGAAATTATTCTGGAAAATATACTTCCGCATAAATACACCTCGAATTAAGGAAAAAGAATCTAACTTTACCAGGGTGGCCGCCGGTCAGAGGAAGTCAGGGAAAAGTCAGGGGTTTTGAAAAAAAAATGGCCAAAGTAAGTTATTTTTAATAATTTGAATGGATTAACATTTTTCCCCGATTTTAGGGTATGTTTAAAAGTATCACAGAATTTTCTAGTACTTTAAAAAAGTTCAAAAGATTTTAAAGGATTCGAAATATTTTAAGGCATATTAAATTATTTCAAGACATTTTCAATGGATTTCAGTAATTTAATGGGATCTTAAGGAATTTGAAATGTTTTAAGTATTTTAAATTATTCCAAAGCATTTTCAAAAGTTTTATAAATATTCCAGGCATTTCAAAATATTTCAGAGGTTTGAAATATTTTATTGCATTTTAAAAGATTCCAAGGAATTTTGAATACATTTCAATTATATAATGGGATTTTAAATAGTTTGAAATATTCAAAGGTATTTTAAGGGACTTCAAAAAATGTTCGTGCGGTTGTAAAGCATTTCTTAGTATTTTGAAAGATGTGGAATGATTTTACAGGATCTGTAAATTTTTCAGAAATATTTTTGTAGATTCCAAGATATTTTATATGATTTCCGAGGATTTCAAGGTATTTTGATCAATTTTCCTGGGTTTGAGGAAATATCAGATTTAATAGAATTTATTTGAAATTCACCCCTTAAATTTTTCTAAACTCGTTTCAACATACTGAATTTAATGCATTTTTCCATATTTTTTAATTGTTTTTAATTCTCTTGATTTTTTTTCAATTCATCGTGAATTTTCATGAATAACGTCGAATTCTTTTTGTTTCCCTTAGATCCCTCTAAGTTCACTCCAATTTTACTGAAATAAATATAATTTTTTGGTTTATCTTGAATTCGTGAAAATTGACCAGAAATTCTGATAAATTTGTTTGAATTATTTTAAATTTAATCTTGTTTTATTTAATTCATAAAAGATTCTATATTACAAATGTTATAAGATTAGAATTTTGAGTTTTAAATATTAATGATAAAAAAATGTGAATCTAAAAATAAAAATGTTTCACTTGATTCATATTTAACCTAATTTGAAATTTTTTTAAATGCAGACAATTTGAAATCCTGATGCTATTGGGCCTTAGAAAAAAAATGATTTGGGAAAAAATTGTTAGTAGCATACTTTTGAGTTCAGCTGGCATTAATATATCCAGGGATAAAAGTCAGGGAATTTCAAGTATCAGGTTTGCTGGACACCCTGACAAAAATTGAGAATCTAGTATAAAAGTTTGGAATCATGAGACGGGATGAATTAGTGATTGAGGTTGCAAAAATGAAAAAGTTTTTGTCTTATCAGTCAGTGTGCATGATTGTTGGCTAGTTACGCAAAGCGCAACTGGGTATGTGGTCGGTTTGTGATTAGGTGGTACACGTCGGGGTCGTCAGAACACTGCTTCCTCAAGTACCTCGACTCCCTCTCCCGCAGCACCTGCTACACCTGCTGCGGGAGCGCCGCCTCAGCCCCAGCAGCAGCAACCGCTGCCCGCAGTTCCGATGAACACCGCTCCGACTTCACCTACTATCGCAGCTGTCAAGGAAGAGCATCCACCTGCTGCACCATCTCCTGGAATTGCAGTACCTTCTCCTTCGTCAGTGAAAAACGAAGGGGGACCACCAACTCCTGGAGGACCTGCTGGACCCGGAGGTCCTGAGAAAAAGCCTGGTGGTAAGGCTGCCCAACCCTCGCCCTACTGTGACTTCTGCCTCGGAGATGCCAGAGAGAATAAAAAGACCGGTGGGTCTGAGGAACTCGTCTCCTGCAGTGATTGCGGTCGCTCAGGTAAGCCAGAGGAAAAAGTCAAGCGCAAATACACGCGCAGAGCGAATCACAACTAATGTGAATTTTCGAAGAAAAAAACAAACATTTCATTGTTCGCCGATTAATCGTAACCTTCTAATTTTTATCTACAAAAGGCCTGAAGCATCTTTCAAAAAGAAATATTAAGGCAAACTAGATGATGACCCTGAGCTTTTGTTGGTATCAGGGGTGCCCGTTTTTTCAACCGGCTTGAAGGACCAACATTATATTGAGCATATTCATTTTGTTATTGTAACAAAACGCATTGAAAATTAGAGATAGATTACCTTACGGCCCCTGGAAATCATCCGGAAATTCCGATTTTAAAACAATATTTTGTAATGAAAGCTCATTACCTGAGTATTAATTTACCAATGCAGTAATATGAGCTTTTTTACCCTTTTTCAAGAAAATCGACTTTGAAATAAGCCACAGGTCATACATCTGAAGAGTAGTGTAATCTTATCTCTAAAGAGTACAAAGATTTTAGAAAAATGCCGTTTTTCCGGGTAGAATTTTTTTTTATTCAATGATCTGAATACACAAAAAATAGAATTTTCGCCGGAAAACGGCTTTTTCCGAAAGTATATTAGTATTTTTTTAGATTATGTATAATAAAAAAATAATCAACCAAATGGCTTTTTCGGTTGGCCTCAGTTTTTACAATCGGAATTTGCCGACGATTACCAGGGGCCATAAGAGCTTCTATCCTTCACGAATCGTTGACGATTCAAACCTATTCTGGTTTAAAAAATTTTAAGTTTTTGTTTTCTCGAAAATTCAAATTCTACAATAACTGAATGGATACGATAATTGTCAAGTCATAAGACACTAAAAAGAGACATTTTCGAAAAATAGAAATTCTATTTCTGAAGCATATCAAAATATTTAAATCACTTTTTGTAAAAATGTCTTCAAAGACTTAGGGTCATCAATTAGTTTCATCATTCTGTATATGAAACTTTCGGTGAGTACCGTTTCTAATCTTTTTATTAGAATCTCATTATTTTTTCATCTTTTTGTTCCGAGTAAATTTACTCAACATTACTTATTTATTTTTATGAATTATTCCATCATTAGTTCATTTTTTAAATTGAATTTACAAACTGATAGTTCAATCCAAGTAACATCATACTTGATTCAAAAATAAAATACAAATTAATTTGAAAATTAAGCGAAGCCACCGAAAGTTGAATAACGAAAGCGTAGAGAACAAAATCGAAACAAAAATGTGCAATAATAATCTGCACGGTTTAGGAGAAATGGTTATGAGCTTTACATACACAACTGAAGACAAGAAACGCAAAACATCACTTGCCAATCGTGCGACTTTTTATATCTGAGCAATAGGAATTTGCTATAATTCCTTTATTAAATTATTTATCTGTTATTTACATGGAAAATTATTTAAATAATTTAATGAAAGAACAATTTGCAATGAGAACAATTATTTAAAGATCAAATTATAGTTTAATAATTATTTATATTATTATTTTGAAAACTGGACCAAAATTTTCAAGGTTTGTGGAATTCCTGTTGCCCAGTGTCACTGGAGCACTTATTGAAAAAGATGATTTGTCTTCTGTTTGACTTTCGTGTAGAACGTCTACCATACAATTAACTTTAACAAAATATATATTCGCTGAGTGATTTTTTAAAGAAAGAAATCGGTTTCGAAATTCTTAAGGAATTTAATGGAATGAAGGAATTTGAAGATAATTTGATTTCAATAATCAGACTTTTTTTATACAAATATGAAATACGAGAAAAAGTAAACAACGTCAAAACATGGACGTTTATATTGTTATTCAGTTGAAAATATTTTTTTGTCAGAGCTTCGCATAATTGATCTGGAATCAAATGCTTCCCTTATAATTGATGAGAAAATAGTTCTCAGATTTATTTAGAACTACCTTGAAGCTCCGATTTTATCTGAAAATCAGCATAGATTTTTGTTTTATTTTTTCTCATAGATGAGGATTTTTTTTTCATGTACATTACACATTCGACTACAATTTCATAGTCGATGTAGTAAAGTTGCTTTCCATTTTGCAGTCGAGGAGCTCCGACAGTTTTATATAGTTTATGCTGGTTTGCTGAAAGCTGGGCATTATATTTTTCCTATTAATTAAATTAATATTAAATACTTCGCGTTAACTTGTTTTCATAAGTTTGTATTATAAGTATTTATTAGACGTTTAAAGGCATAAACTCTATAAAAACTAGCCACGATCATAAAAGTGAATTATAAATAATGCACTTTTTGCAATTAAGAATTCAATATTCACAATTTAGATTTTGCAATGATCAATTTACAATATTCAATTTACATTAATCAAACACGATATCAATCTTGTTTTCCTTCCATTTTCGAGTCTTCTTTACAATCCACTGATGTTCCAATTTTACCGTAAATTCTCGACTGGTAAAAAATACTTGCTTTTAAGTTCGAGATAAAACTATATTAGGGTTTAACGGAACCAATTTTTATTATAATCAGGATTTATTATGTCTTGTATAAATATAGTATTTAATATTCACAGTACTTTGATGTAGCTCAGTTTTATACAAGCTTTGATACTCGAACAAATATCAGTTTTCTACAACAAAAAAATCGAAAAAGAACTTCATAAAGCGATTAAATCAACGGCGAATTTTGCAGATAGAAGTTTGATATCGAATTAGTCAGTCTCGAAATTCAAGCTTTTCCTGTACACGTATTTAAGTGTAGAATCGTGTTTTTTAGATTAATCTTTTGTAAATAGCAGACATCAATTTTGGTTAAAATTTAATTTTCTATATTGATGTTTGCTTTTATCAAAAATCGACAATATGTGTAGAATCTTTAGAAGAAATCTAGTGACTTGAAATGTCAAATTCTGGAATATCGTAAACTTATAAAATCTGTAATCCAGCAGATTAAATATTAAAACTTCCATTAAGTTTGACGTTCATTTTTAAAGAACAATGATACAAAACTTTTTTCTATTTTTATGAATCATTCATTTTTTGCCTTCTCGTTTTCCACAAAGTGAACTCCTGTAAAAATAGAGGTTCAAATATAATCAAAAGAGGCCAAGAGGTCTAAAAAAATATATATCCTTTTTTATATACTGTTTATAAACAGATATTGCCACTAATCCATAACTAGCACTCGTATTTGATATGCAGTTGCACAAAAGGTTTGATTTCATGGTGGTTTTATCTGAATGTTCGAAAAATTTATTATCTATCAAAAACGAAAATTTGGGAACTCAGTTTCAAATTTTCCTCTCTTCGAACGTTTTTTTTAATGTGAAAATTCTTTTTAAAAAAAGGAGGAATTAAGTTTCAATCGGTCATATTTCAGGGTGACCGATGAACCGGGGAACCGGGATTTTTTTGAGACCGGGAAACCCCGGGAAATGACAGTTAATTTATTTTTTGACCGGGCATTTTACAAATTTTTGGAAGAAAAATCTATCCAATCACATGATAAAATGTAATTTAAAATAATTTTGATTATAATGCGTTATTCTACAATCTTTTACCTTAAACATTTTCCATCTTGGTTCTTTATTTTCAAGACATGTTAAATTTAAAAAATATTTAATGCAGTTTTGAAGACTTACGTTTTACAAGGAGATGAACAGAGTTGGTTTTTTTTTAAATTCATAAATTCGCTACTGAGTCCATTTGATGATAATTAATTTGCCAAAATATTATTTGACAATGGCGATACAATTACGGAAAAATCGACTTTTTCCAACAAAAATTAATGAACCTTTCATTACATAAAAAAAATGTTTGAAAAAGTCGATTTTCTCGTAAACTAGTTGCCATTGGCAGATAAGGTTTTAGTAAATTATTATTCATCCGATTGACTCTCAGATAGGGAATGTATGAGTTTTAAAAAGAAATTCCAAATCCGATAGTAATTAAACAAGTGTAAACGTCCGATTGAAACTATAAAATATTATCAATTTTAAAAAAGCTTTAAATTAATAGATTCATAATTGAACGCTTTTATTCAATTTCAAATCCTATCCAAATATCGTTGCCGTCTAAAATATTTAATTTTTAACCGTTCAAATTTTAGTATTAAATTAAACTTTTAACGTTTAATTCTTAATTATTTGTTTTATAATTATTAAATGAATGTATTGAATCTTGATGTATAAATAACAATTGAACCATTATTAATTTAAAACAGCCTAAAAAGAAAATAATTTAACTTCTAATTCTGTTCTATTTAGAAAAGTTAGGGAATTTTTTTCCTCGATTAAAACGGCCACCCTTTACTTTCAAGATTATATTTTAGTTATGCCACGTTGGTAAATAAACACTAATTTTGATTCTATGATCGGTTGAAACTTCATTTCCC
Source organism: Andricus quercusramuli (assembly GCA_932178445.1). NCBI lineage: Eukaryota > Metazoa > Arthropoda > Insecta > Hymenoptera > Cynipidae > Andricus > Andricus quercusramuli. The sequence continues at coordinate 811,723 of CAKNXH010000251.1, read as the reverse complement.
CTGTTTTTTTTGTTTTTTTTTTTAGAATGTTCACACTTTATTATCTAATGGAGAGACTGATACTTTATTTGTACATTCAGCGTTTCAAATCTGATTGTACTCTGTGATTTATGTTCGTTTGTCTTATACTTTCCTGCCATCAGAGTGTGTCCCGTTTTTAAAAGCTATCTGCAGAAAACTCATATTTATAAGATCCATAAAAATCCTTGAGAAAAGGATTGAAGTAACATTCTATCAGTATTCATAAAACATTTCAACTGAAGTTAATGAACGATATCTTATTTAAACAATTTATATGCGGATCATATCACAAGAGTTTTGCTTTTTGAAATCAAGAAACAGTAAACTTGAGGAGAAAATGATTTAAATTCCGAGTACAAAATAGTCACCATTGATTCGTGGATTGTTAATTTAAAAGGGAAAGTTTAAAAAAGAAATGGAAAGTTGAACCGAGCCGTGTTCATCCACTGAGCGAAGAAAGCATTTGCTTTGCATTAGCTATCTTTAGTTATGAATAATTTCAAGTATATTTAAGCGTTTTGAAGAGATTCTGTGAGACTGGAAATTATAAAGTTGTTCGCTTAATGGATTATAAAATCTATGTCTATAGAAGCTTTTTCGGGAAGAGGATTGATTTCTCTTTAATGTACTGATAACTTGCGTTTATATTTCTTTGGGATTAATATCTAACAATAAATTTTGATTTGCGTGAGAATGCACGGAAAAAGAATTAATATTGGATCAAGAAACTGTCGTTACGAGTACGGACGGTACTATATTTTCTTGATCCAAGAAAATATTTCTTGCTACGAGAAAATTATACGAGATTAAAGACACTTGTTTTTCGTCACTCAACAGGGTGGTCGCTGGACGCTTTAGATTTTTTGAACAAATTTCAAAAATAATTTAAAAGTTGAAAAGATTTCGAACAATTTTAAACAAAATGTAGATTTTTGAAAACTTTTAAGGATTTTTAAAGGTTTTAAGATAATACAAAAAATTTCTTGAGAGTCCTCTGGAAATTTAGAAGTATTCCAAAACAAAAACCAGTTTTGACGTATAAATAACAATTGAGAACTTATTAATTTAGAAAAAAAATCGAGTAAGTTTTAGAGATTTAAATAGAGAAAATGTAGATTTTTGCAGATTTCGAACAGTGATTGATAAGAATAACCAAATTTTCTTAAGAGTCGTAGGAATATTGAAAATGATTTTGAAAAATTAATTTTAAGAGAATATTTAAGAGGATTATAAAAGATTTCAAAAATAATTTATAAGATGAACAGATTTTTAAAAAATTCAAATAAAATGTAGATTTGTGAAACTTTGGAGCTTGTTAAGAATTTTGGAAGGTTTTAAGATAATAAAAAAATTCTCGAGATTTCTGGGAAATTTTAAAATTATTGAACAATAAAAAAAATAATGAACAATTATTAATTTGAAACAACTTAACATAAAGATAATTCAACTTCTAATTTAAAAAGTGTTCAGTTTAAAAAAATAATTGTAATCGTTCAGTTTTTAATGTTTCTAGCTTAAAATTGCTTTAAATAATATAATTTTGAACATTTACGAATTCACTGATGCATTCTTCAATTTAAAGTGTTCCACTTTGAGTGCTTTAATTTGCAGTTCAGTTTTTATGACTTCAAATGCAAAAATCTCATCTTCAAAAGTTCGAAATTTTTTATTTAATTGACCGTGAAAAATGTTTACGCGCCGGGAATTGAACGGGAATTTTTTTCTTCACTTAAAACGGCCATCCTGTTTTTTGAGACAAGGCCTATTTTCTTGGATCATGAAAATATTGTATCGACCGTATTCGTATCGATATTTTCGTGATTCAATGCTAATTTTTATGTCGTGTGGAGGGCAGTATTTAAGAAAGCTAATAATTTTTAATCTTCGATAGTAGAACTTGAAGAATAATAAATTCACATGGTATAATATGAAAGCATGCAGATAGTTCCTCCTTGTTATATATGGCATTGACTTGTTATTAGACAATTTTGAATTAAGCAATACACCTGAGGCTTGTGAACTCTAGTGTTCAAGGAAAATAATTTTAATTGCGTATGTGAAAGTGTGATATTATGATGATGATGATGTATGCGAGAGAGGGAGAGAGAGAGCTGATCTGCGACGTTTATATTGTGCTGCGCAAGAAAGAACGTGAACTATTCCAAGGTACGCCCTGCTATTACTTACCACCTATTACTCCAAATAATAATAATAATGATAATAACGGTATGTTCAAAAGGCAACATCAAAAATTGCAAGTATCATCAAATAAAATACTTTGTGCGGAAACATGATAGCGTTTCATTATTCCGGACGTTTTAGTGCTGAGGAAAGGTGAAAGACATAGTCGCGGTTGTGAACAAAATTTTGTTGAAAATTACATAATGATCATTAAAAAAGAATGAGAATGTGCTCTCTTATTTTGTTGAAATCTTTCGATGCTCGATTTTCATGATAAACAAATGATAATGGAAAAACGATAGCTTGGAGTTCACTGTTCTTCGGCACAAGATAAATGTCCTGGCACCTTTCTCGTCCATGAGTCCCTCCAACCTTTCCTGTCAGTCCCTTGACATATTCTACCTTCTTGTTATAGGCCATCCAACTTGTTTGCAATTTACTGCAAACATGATCGTTTCTGTCCGCAAGTACAGGTGGCAATGTATTGAATGCAAATGTTGCTCTATATGCGGAACCTCGGACAACGATGTAAGTATTTATTTCAATTTTATTTCGGAAGTTATTTCGATCGCAGGGATCAGAGTTCGTCCCCTGTTTTTCAACCAAGTAATTGAATTTTCATCGAAAAAGATTAAATTCTAAACAACAAATGTAATATTTGATATTTTAGCCAAGAAAAGATTTTAATTTATCATCAAAAACAGTTGAATTGAACCAATAAAAGACGAATTTGCAACAAAATAGTGGAATCCTCAACCAAAACAGATGAATTTTTAAAGCAAAAAGACGAATTTTCAGTAAAATAAATGAATTTTCTACCAGAAAAAAACAAACTTTCAATAAATTGTATAAATTGTCAATTAAATAGTTTGAATAATGCATGTGATGCTAGTTTCTAAAAAAAAATGTTAACTATAATAGTGGAATCTTTAAACTAAAAAAAAAAAAATTACCCAAAATAATGGTAAATTTTCATTCAAGTGAATTAATTTTCAATAAAAAACGAATTTTCTACAAATCAGTTTAATTTTTACCGAATAGTTGAATTTTCTACCAAGTTGGTGAATTCTCATCGAAAAAGATTGAATTCTAAACAACAAATGTAATATTTGATATTTTAGCCAAGAAAAGATTTTAATTTATCATCAAAAACAGTTGAGTTGAACCAATAAAAGACGAATTTGCAACAAAATAGTGGAATCCTCAACCAAAATAGATGCATTTTTAAAGCAAAAAGACGAATTTTCAGTAAAATAGATAAATTTTCTACTAGAAAAAAACAAGCTTTCAATAAGTTATATAAATTTTCAATTAAATAGTTTGAATAATGCTTGTGATGCTAGTTTCTAAAAAAAATGTTAACTATAATAGTGGAATCTTTAAACTAAACAAAAAAAATACCAAAAATAATGTTAAATTTTCATTCAAGTGAATTAATTTTCAATAAAAAATGAATTTTCTACAAATCAGTTTAATTTTGTACCGATTAGTTGAATTTTCTACCAAGTTGTTGAATTTTTGTCGAAAAAGATTGAATTCTAAACAACAAATGTAATATTTGATATTTTAGCCAAGAAAATATTTTAATTTTACATCAAAAACAGTTGAGTTGAACCAAAAAAGACGAATTTGCAACAAAATAGTGGAATCCTCAATTAAAACAGATGAATTTTTAAAGCAAAAAGACGAATTTTCAGTAAAATAGATGAATTTTCTACCAGAAGAAAAACAATTTTTTAATAAATTATAAAAATTTTCAATTAAATAGTTTGAATAATGCATGTGATGCTAGTTTCTAAAAAAAATGTTAACTATAATAGTGGAATCTTTAAACTAAACAAAAAAAAAATAATAATGTTAAATTTTCATTCAAGTGAATTAATTTTCAATAAAAAATGAATTTTCTACAAATCAGTTTAATTTTGTACCGAATAGTTGAATTTTCTACCAAGTTGTCGAATTTTTGTCGAAAAAGATTGAATTCTAAACAACAAATGTAATATTTGATATTTTAGCCAAGAAAATATTTTAATTTTACATCAAAAACAGTTGAGTTAACCAAAAAAGACGAATTTGCGACAAAATAGTGGAATCCTCAACCAAAGCAGATGATTTTTTAAAGCAAAAAGACGAATTTTCAGTAATTTTTCTACCAAAGTGATGAATTTTCAACGCAAAATATGATAGTTGATATTTCAACCAAAAATATTTTTATTTAAAATTAAAAAAAAAAACAGTTTCGCTTACCCATCAAAAACGAATTTTCAACAAAATACTTGTAACCCCAACTCAAACGGATTGATTTTGCGCCACAAAATATGAATTTTCAACAAAATAGTTACATTTTCTACCAAATTATTGAATTTTCTGCAAAACAGACGGATTTTTAACAGAAAGTTTATGTTCAGCCGAAGCTAAATAGTTCAATTTTCTACCAAATTATTGAATTTTCGAGCCAAAAATACGAATTTTCTACAAAAAAGGTGAATTTAAAAAAAAAGTTTACTTTTAACCGAAATAGATTATTTTTTATCCAGATAGTTGCATTTGTAACCAAAAAGGTGAAATTTCTACAGAAAGATGAATGTTCGACAAAAAAAATTGCAATCAAATTGTTGATTTTTCAAGCCAAAAAGACGAATTTTCAAAAAAATAGTTGAATTTTCAACCAAGAATTATAACAAAGTTGTTGAATATTTTTAAATCAGTCAGAATTATGTACTCTATATTCCTAAACAAATAAAGCTATTGTTTCAGTCATTTAGTAACTGATAAGGCTTTTTTATTCATTATGTTTAAAAAATTGATTCGTCTTTTTGTAGAGTTTTTATAAATTCCATGCGACTTTTTTTTTGTAATTTTATGCAACTAATGCGACTTTTTCTAAGCCTTCCAGTCGATCCGTGTTCTGTATTTTGGCTTTCAACTAAAAAAAGGGTTTTCAGTCAAGGAAAAAAAATCTCAACCAAATTGTTTAATTTTTAAGTTGAAAATAAGAGTTTTCTACAAGAAAGTTAATTTGCGACCAAATAGTTGAGTTTTCAACCAAAATGATTAATTTTCTATAAAACAGATTCATTTAATATTTCTAAAATAAGTAAGACGATGGCTTTATTGTACATGTTAGCAAACTACGTATTTAAAGTTAACATAATTTTTTTATTTTCGTGAAGATTAAATTTTTTTTTACACTGATCTTTTTTAGCTTACATTAAAAAATGTTTTGAACATATGAGAGCTTTCAACTGATAAAATACATTTGAAACCAATTTAAAAGCAACAAAAAACAAAAATTAGTTTTTCAAATAGTCATTTTTGTGTTTTGAAATTATTTCATGCCACCTTACTTAAAAAAATCCTTTGGACAACTTAGGGATCTGCACAGAAAATATTACACTAGAAAAAATTGATAAGAATAAGGGATCAAAATCTATTTACTGATTATATTTTTTACTTCAGTTATTTATTTTTCAAACATGAGATATCCATATGATATAAAAAGTTTTTAATAATAAATGGAATGCACTTTTTTTTAAAAATGCCCTATTTTGCTGAAAATTGAGCTGCAGAACTGCTATGATCCCTGCGATCGCGAAATTATGTGCTTTTGTTACAACCAGAGTTGAAGTAAATTTTTTTTATTTTAATCCATTTATTAATTAGGGGTTGGCATTTACTTTGGGAAGTCACGAGCTTATTAACTGGGAAACAATAAATTGTAAACTTCAGAATTTTAAATCTGCTTCCTGGAAAAAAATATTCTGGAAGAAGTTGGCTGCATTTTCATTTAAAGGATTTTTTTCAATTGTAAATTTTTCACATAAGAATGGTTAGAAATTTTAAGTTTCTAGTTTGGATTCTCTAAATTTTTTTAAAAAATTACTTCTCAGTTTATACGCTTTATAAATTAGAAACTTTCAAATTTTACTGTATATTTTTTCATTGAAAGGCTTTTTTAAGATGAAATACGCATTTATTTGAAACCCATAAAAACACTTGACTGTTTGCAATCATAACTTTTTCTTGATGTTAATTTCATCAAGAAACCGTGCCATAAGATCAATCAGCCGAAACACTTTACTCATTAAAAATTGTGTTGTATGTTGAAATCAATTTGTCAATTTCCAGTTTTTCATTATTTAAGATTTCAGTCAATTTATTCATTGCTGTTTAAAATTTTAGAATTTAGAGAAAGCACCAATGAATTTTTAGACGATTTTTAATTTAAATTTAATTGATTTCTGATGTAAAAATTTTGAAATCAATCCAAAATTTCAAGCGCTAAAAAGTATAATAAATTGTAAATCATTATATCTTTTGGAAAACCTCATTTTCCTTCAAACTAAACTTATAAATTAGAAAACTATAGGCATGAGTTTAGTTTTATATTGAAATCTAAAAGAAACATGGATTATATTGAATCATTCATATTAATAAGAATATTAATATTAAGTATTAATACATTATTTTTAATTTCAAATTTCTTAGATAAAAGCGGAATTTCTTGTAAAATTCAATCCAAGTTCCTTGAAGAACAGAATTTAAAATCGAAAGTTATATAATTCAAAATTAACAGGTATATTTTATAATTTCAAACAAATGTAGATTGTAAGTATGGAATAAGGGGAACTAAACGTGACAAATCAATTTTTTGATAAAATTGTGATAATTATTGTGTCTGTATGTTTGGAATATCGTCAATTCGATAATTAAATTCAAGTTGGCGAAGAAAATATTTTCCTCCGTTTTAAGGTCTATCCATAAAATAAAATGAATTTAAAAAAGAAATTTAATTTCCAATTATAAATTTATTACGAAAATCTTATAATATATCTTAGAATATATAATTTTACAAAACTTGAACATTTAATTTTACAAACTGAAAATATAGTAACCATGTAAAATCTTCAGGTTTCATTTGTAAACAAGAAATTGTACATTTATATAATTACAACATGAATAATCAGCGAAATATGCATTTGCTAAATAATAAAAAGTGAGTAAATCAATCTAGTAATCAATTGGCACATAGTAAATCTATTAGTGAGAAATCCATTTTCATTTTATTAATGACTTGAAGCCGAAAATTACTTTCTGTTTCTGAAATTGCCAACGATAGAATTATTACTTAAATCTTTAACAAGAATAAAAGATTATTGAAAAATCTCAAATCAAAAATAATTTATAATCATATATATTTATATAACACTCTCAACTCAACCATACGAGGAAATAAAAATGCAAATCATAGTAGAAATATAAAATTTAAAAGTTTGTAGTCCAAATAAAAATTGCAAACCAGTTTAATGATTTTCTTTCTTAGAATAAAATAATAAATAAATAAAAAAAGTAAAGAAAAATGATAATAATTTCGGGGGTCACAATATTTCTGCAGTTCATTTGTAGTGAAAATAGTTGAATTTATCTTCGAAAAAAGGGGAAATTTTGTTTTTGTAATTTAAAGAAAATGGAAAAACGCAACACTTTTGTAAGAAACCACAGATTTTATTAAAAGATGAAATGACATTTGAATTATGAATTAAATGTTTCAAGAACAAAGTATCCCAAGTAAGTGTGAGATTTTTTTTTCTTCTGCGACTCTATTGATTCAAACATTTCAGATTTTCATGTTTCTATTTTTTTTATCGGAAGAACGAATGTATCGCTGGATTTCGACAATTTTGCAAGTATTTAAGAAAAGATTTTGAAAATAATTTAACAGTGCATTGCACTTTGTGGATTTTTTAAACAATAAATACAGAAACATAGACAATCTCGAGTATCCTCAACAGTTATATGTATAATGAACATAAATGAAAAATTGCAGAAAGTCCAAAAAAATTAGTACCAATATTTTTTTGAGCTCCGCGATTAACAAGTGTTTTTGTTCCCACGTCTAGCTTTATAACGCAATTATTGCTGCATTCTTGAAATACAATATTTTTGTAAAATTTTGAAAGTATTAAAGAAATGATTTAAAAAATAAAAATTTTATAGTCAAACGAACTTTTTTAAAATCAAGATAAGAAGATATGATATTACGCATATACTAATTAATTCTATTCGCAATTGCTAGGAATACAATTCTTTAAAAAGCTCAAAAAATAATTAAATTTTTTTTCACAGTATATCGGACCTTGCCGATTGTATAAAAATAAATATAAAAATGTGTGAAATCACAAATGAAAGGTCGGACGTTCTACCAGATTTACTTAGACATAGGCTTATAAGTACCGTTATTGCGCAAAAAATATTAAATAATAGCAAAAATAACCTTTAGAGGCACGTATTATTTTTTGTAGGTAAATAACTTGACGCTATCTATTTTGGGGCTTTAGGGTCATAATTAATAAAATGGAAAATGTATTATTTTTTTAAATTAAAAATCGTAAATGCTTACTAGGGGGGATCGAAAGTAGAATTTTTGTTAGATCGAAATAATGAAAAATTTGCCTTTTTTGGTATGAAATAAATTAATTAAAAATATGTGGTAAAGTCCGTTTTGGCGAAAAATTAAAAAGAAAATTTTTTAAATTGTCGAATTTCGAGTTTCTCTCATATTGTTTAGGTCAAAAAGACTTAAGCAAATATAGTTTTTTCTAAAAATGGCTGCTATATTTCCTTGAGTCTTTTCCCCCTGAATTGTATTATAGAAACTCGAAATTCGATCCTTTTTTCAATTTTCTTTTTAATTTTTTTCCAAAACAGGTGGTTATAAAAAAATTCAAACAAAAGAAACGGTTAGGGTTACAGAATGAATTGGCCTTTAAATATATCATTCTAAAGTGAAAATAAAGGGGTGCGTAGTTCATAGTTTGGCAAAAAACATATCTTGGAAATTACGAACTATTGAAGTTAACCTTCCAGTAGTTAAAAATCTGTAGAAATCTGACAGATTTTTTTTTAAATGCTGTATTTTTCTACTGATTACTGAGATCTATTTCTCTAAATGATGGAGAAATTCTTGATCTATCGAATGATAAAAAAAAATTTTAATTTCGAAAAATTACAAAATGGATCTTGGGTCAAATTTATTCAGTGCTGATAAGAAAATTGATAATATTTTATATTTTTTTCGACAATATTCGTAAATATTATGTGGATGGAATGCAAGATTTTTAAAAAGAGCAAAATACTTTTTTGTGGAAATTTTAATTCTAAACAACTTTGTACTCTTCACATTTACCCTTTTTCTTAACAGTTTACGCAAAAATTAAAAAGTTTGATTTTTTGTCAACAAGCATTTTTCTTGTTAAAAAAATCGTTTACCTAAAAAAAATGTATGAAAAATGTAGTGCAAATTGTCAACAATCTTCCCTTAAAAAAATTAGAAGGTGGACTTTTTGAGAAAATATATTTTTAATATTTTCAGAAAAATAGCAGCCATTTTGTCTTTTCCCAAACTTTTTATATTTTCTTTAGATCTTTCTATAGGTCAATAATTCTCCCATTATTTACAAAAATAGACATTCAGATATATGTATTAAGTAGAGAAATACAGCATTTCAACAAAAAATCTGTCAGTTTTTGACAGATTTTGGCAATTGGAAGGTTAACTTCAATAGCTCGTAATTCTTAAGATAATATTTTTTTCGGCTAAACTATGAAATACCTATCCCTTTATTTCCATTGTAGAATGATATATTTAAAGGCCAATTTATTTTGATAAATTAGTCAAAGTAGGTGCGTGCGCCTATAAATAAGGATTCGAACCCTATTAAAACGTTAATTAAGTCGTTTAATTTTAATTGAATTAAAACCTTCCCTCCCTACCCTTCTTTCCCTCTCCCCCTATTTTTCCCCACCATGCCCCTCAATTACCCTACCCCATTATTTCCCCGCACTTCTACTTCCTCTATTCTCATTTCTCCTCACGCCATTATTTCCTCTATACCCCTCTTCTTACTTCTCTCATCACTTCCTCTTCTCCCCTCCCCTAATTTCCCCTACTTCCTCTTCCTCATGTCCCGCCACTTTCCCTCGAATAATTTCCCCTCACTTCTATTTCCCCTCCCTTCATTTGCCCTCATTTGGCCTACTTATCTCCCCTCAGTTCTTTTAAATCAGTTTCTTTTCCAGTCATTTCCCCTTACTATGAAGCCCTAAAAATGAGAAAAATCGATTTGTTACCTTTATGATAGTTGTGCTTGGCCTTAATGACAAAATTTTTCTTTCATACACAGTGAACTCTTGCCCCCACCTCTAACGCGAATCGTCGGGTGATGTTTGTCAAGCGACGTTCATATGCTGCGTTGTAAGCATGTGTACGCATTTGCGCATCATGCATATAAATGTTTTTCAAGTGTTTGTTGACGTACCACGGACAAATTCAACATTTCCTTGAAATAGTACAATTTGTTACCTAATGGTCAATATACTTGAATCCAAAAACGACTCAAATATTTCGCGGAATATTGAGTTTTGTAGCATGACGTCACGGTTATGTAAGGATAGGTTGAAAACTGGAAATGTCAGGAAGGTAAGCATAGTTGGCACATCTTGACATGGGGCTGCATACGCCTTTATGGAGAAAATATTCTGAACGTGAAAGCAAGTTATAAAGGTCTGAATGGTAATATTTTGCAAGTGCAGAGTGCATTTGCGCAATTCTGTTTCATACTTTTATCGGTTGAAGACCTTTCAGTTTCAAGAAATACAATAAACTGTCCGAAAGTTGAGGTTAGCGTAGAATGCAACATGATCGAGAAAATACATTCTACACTTGACAAATATCATTCTTCTTACATTTATGAATTACTTTTACGTTTAGAATATTTTCTCCAAAAAGTTGTCTGCATTCCCTTGACGTCATGCTAAAATACTCAACTCAAACCAATGGGGGCTTCCCGCTCTTCGGGCCACTTTTTAATTGGACAGCCACTGACGCGGACGAGACGTACAAGGACCGTGATGGGAGGTGACGGAACTGTGCAATTTGAAATAGCGCAGTATGGGGGACTTGAAATAGATGCGACTTAAAATAGGTGCGACTTGAAATAGCAAGACTTCACTGTAGTTTAGTGTTTCATACCACAAAAGTCAACTTTTCTATATGGAAGCATCTAAATATTAAAAAATAGCTTTTTTCGGCCCGCCTTAATGCTCATAAGTTTCTATTTGCAAAATAAATGGCAGCTTAAATAAAAGGATGGGAATGAACAAAGTGATCAAATATATGGATTGTAAGGTACTCGAGAAAAATAGGGGAAATGGGAATAGGGGGGACTGACTATGATCCCCGAAGTTGTATTCATGAATTTTCGTCTTATTTGATGAAAGTTAGTTTTTTTTAGCATGCATTATAATTCAGAGTAATTATTTAACCTAACTTTAAATTAGGATCAGTTGCTGTTCTGCGATGACTGTGATCGTGGATACCATATGTATTGCCTGGCTCCACCACTGACGACTCCTCCAGAGGGTTCCTGGTCTTGTCGTCTCTGCTTAGCAGAATTTCATCGGCGCGACTGAATTCATTTTCAATGAATGGAAAAATTCAACGGTCCACCCATCGCTGTGAAATAACAGACGCTTTTGAATTAGGAGAGTATTATGAACTTACGCTTTTCCGGTGTCACGTGCTATTTTTAAATAGTTCTCAAAAGCAGCTCAAACTAGAATTCAGCAATTTCCAAATAGCTAATATTCCTAAGGACTTTACAATTAATTTTAATTAGCACTACATTTTTTATTTCATGCAATATTAGAAATTCGAGGTCTAGTTCTGCCAATTTGTTTTAATTCTTGATTTGTTCTAAAAGAAAATCAGTCAATTTAGAAGTTCCAGAAAAAGAAAATTCAGATAAAAAATTTGGAATCCTTAGCAATATTTCTTTTTGAGAACTCTAGTGAAATTTCTGCTCGTCTTAATTGCCTAATAAATGTTCGCGAGTAGAGTGCTCCTGGCGTCGGAGAGATACTCAAGTCCTAATTTTTAAATACTATTACAAGAATTGACGTACGAGAAAACTCTTCTCTATTCTTCTTATAATTCTACCTTAAAGATACTTCTCGGACTTTTAGAATGGTGCATTAGATATCTCAGGCATTTATGATCTCAAGTGATTAAATACGTATTTATAATCTTAACGACTTAAAGACTACAGGTTTGCCCTTTTAGGTGAAACCAACTCTGGATAATTATCGCAGTGCATTGTACAAATACATAGATTTTTTGCAATTAACTCTTACTTTGAGGTAACTTACAATTTCAAGCTAATAGTATTTAACCGTAAGACATCGAAACGACTGAAAATAGTTATACATTTCTTAAATACAATACTCTCCTAGTTCTCCTTAATCTATTGTCAGACACAACATTTGGATATTAGTCCATTTTACGATTTTACAAATGCTTCGATACGATGCTAAGATCTTTACTAACTATTGAAAAGTGCGGTCTATACTGAAAGGAAAAAAACGACATTGGACCAATTTCATATAAAATCAGATAGTCTAATCCTGGTGACATCATGAAAATGTTTTTTTATTTTCACAACAACAAAGAGCTACTTGCATGCTTGGGTGAATTGATGAAATTACGATTTTTTGCTATTCTGTTTTAAATAATTTCACTTTAAAAGATATACAAAATACTGAATTAAATTTTTGGGGGGGATTTTGAAAATTCTGGTTTCAAAGTTTCTGAATGTTTTTAGTTTGATTAACTTTTACTTTCGGAATATTTCAATTTCGTTTTTAAATATTTTCGCTAGTTTTATGTTTTTCGGTCATTTGGAATTTTGGAAATTTTATAGTTCGATAATTATGTTTTCGGTATTTTTCAAGATACGGCATTTTGATTTTTCGATAAAATTATGTCATCCCACATAATTTCAGCTTCTTTGAGACATAAAACTATGAATGTTTAGAAAAAGAATTAATATTTTGAAAAAATCATTTTATCTTGGAAAAAAATAAGATCTTCTATTTAAAAGGATCGCTTTGCGAGGACGAAACTCACAGGATATCTCCCTCATATTACTATGAATAAAAAAAATAAAACGTAGCGTTGTTGAGAAAATTGACTGTTTAGTTTCTTCGAAAAATGTAAACCATTTTAATTTTTTTTTTAACTTGCAAATTTCTCTAAAAGTTTTGAAAGATTGTATATTGCGCTAAAGGCTGCCGCAAAGAAAATTGAGTCACGTCAATTTGTTCTCATGATAAGACTGTTTAAAGAAAATTTTCCTTAATTTTTTCATACATTACCTGAAAAAAAAAATTTTTTTCAAAGAATATATTTCAGACTGCCCGTTTTCATATGAAATCGGTCGTTGGATATCCTAGGATGAGATAATACTAATCTTTAAGTGTCTCGTAAAATCATGATAGAACCTCTTTGTTTATCTGAATGTACCATGATACTCAAGCTTTTACATTTAACGACATAGCTCATGGTAGCAGCCTAGATATAACAAAAACTAATTCGATATTGCCAACAATTATGTTTTAAACGACATAATGCCCTTGGTTGTTTAGCTCAGTATTTTTATATTTTATATATATATATATATTACATATATATATCAAATGTACTTAATTTAAACTTCAGTGGAATATATTTTCTACTCACTGTTGTAAAAGCCGTGTTTCTTTTCGAGCCTATACAGTACGAAATAGAATTTTAATGATCGCGTGGAATTGCATAATTTTTACTGCGAATTTCAAATGAATTTTTTCGTTCGACTCGATTTCAATGTGTCCTTCGAACATAATTTTTATACTGCTTATTTTTAACACGATGTATGCGACATTGAATAAATATTAGTTTATACAAATCAGATTGGCGATTTAATTTCAAGGTACTTTAATTTTAATTTGAGATCCGTATTTGAATCCTGCCAGATTTAAATTCTACAACGGATCCAGGGTGGCCGCTGGATCGGGAAACTGGGAAATGACAGTGAATTTATTTTTTTACCAGGAATTTTCCAAATTTTTAGAAGAAAAATCTATCCAATCATTTGAAATATCACAAATTTTATATCACTTGACGATATAATGCAATATAAAATAATCCTTCCCTTTTTTGAGAAATTATGTACAAGTTTAAAATAAGTTCGATTTCAACAAAAATTTTGTTTTGAAGACTTGAACTCAAAAATGAAAAGCGTTTGAAATTTAACATTTTTGATAAAACACGTTTTTAATTGAGCGAGTGTAAATATAAATTAATTAGCCCTGTTGCGGCCAATTTATTTGATATAACTTTATAGTTAGTATAGCTTGACTCATTTTGATTTAAAGTTTCGGTAATGTTCGTAATTTCTCGTAGCCTATCGGAATCCCTTCCTTTTTTGAACTGTCTTGATTGCGAGTCGTCGGAGAGATTTTGACGTGCTCATGGTCACGCTTACTGATCTGAGAACTCGAGATTTCTCGGTTCTTGTATAAATGAAATCTCGTGGATTATGACAATTATCAAGAATGAAAAGGATTCATAAACTATGTATTACGAAGACGCTGTTTTACAATAAAATGTATATTACGTGATTGAGTTCATTAACAGTGTATCAATAGGGTGGTCCAAAAATTCGACTTTCGATTTTTGGTGATAAACCCCCCCCCCCCCCCCATTTTGTTTGTTTTCCGGAAAAAGAAATTCCGTAATTTTTTATTTTTTTTTGTATTCAACGTTAACCCGTGCCCCCGGGCTTTTGAAATTAACATGGGGTTTTAAATGGGAAAAGCTCGATTTTCAAAAAAATGGAAAAAAGAAGTACTTTTTATACATTTTTTGTTAATTAAAGTATTGTCACCTTTTAAGGAGTATTTCAGGTATAATTTTCACCCAATAGCTTCTAAATTTTACACACCTGAACCGTATTTAATTGTGCCCGGAAAATGCCCCAAAAAATGCAAAATAGCAGTTTTCTATCAAATTCATGCTAAAGACGGTATTTTTGAAAAAACTTTTAACATGAATTATTTTTAATCGATAAGTGACGAGTTTTAAAGTATATTTTAAATAATTTGAAATTGTTTAAACAATTAGTATTTGTTTAAACAATTTTTTTTCCCCTGTAAATCGTGAAAAGTTATTATCTTTCGGAATAAATCATACAAAGTTAATGAATGTCAAGAGTAGTACTTCTTATTTAACTTATTTGGTAATTATTTAAACAATTTTAATTTGTTGAAACAATTTTTTCTCCATAAAATCGTAAGAAGTTATTATTCTCTAAAAATAATGACACAATTAAAGAATGTTGAAAGCAATACATTTTTGAAGGATGTTTGGTAATTATTTAAAGTATTTTAATTTGTTTAAACAATTTTGTCCCCCTGTAAAGCGTGAAAAATTATTACTTTCTGGAATTAATGACACAATTGAAGGAATTTGAGAGTAATATTTTTTTCTATAGAATATTCAGCAATTTTTTAAATAATTTTTATTTGTTTAAACAATTTTTGTTTGTTTAAAAATTTGTTTCTCTGCAAGTCGAGAAAATTTATTCTTTTCTGCAATTAATGACACAATTAACGAATTTTAAGAATAATATTTTTTTGCTTAAGATATTTTGAAATTATTTAAACTATTAATAATCATTAATAATCATTAATATAAATTTATTTTTTCAGATTTTTAACGAATATGATCTGAAAAAATAACTACTCATGACAGACTGCAAAAATGGTTTATATTAATGATTATTATTAATTGTTTAAATAATTTCAAAATATCTTAAGCAAAAAAATATTATTCACAAAATTCGTTAATTGTGCCATTCATTGCTGAAAAGAATAAATTTTCTCGATTTGCAGAGAAAAAAATTTTTAAACAAACAAAAATTGTTTAAACAAATGAAAATTATTTTAAAAATTGCTAAATATTATGTAGAAAAAAAAATATTACTCTTAAATTCCTTTAATTGTGTCATTAATTCTAGAAAGTAATAATTTTTCACGCTTCACAGGGGGAAAATTGTTTTAAAAAATCAAAATTGTTTAAATAATTAGCAAACATCCTTCAAAAATGTATTGCTTTCAACATTCTTCAATTGTGTCATTATTTTCAGAAAATAATAACTTTTTACGATTTTATGGAGAAAAAATTGTTTCAACAAATTAAAATTGTTTAAATAATTACCAAATAAGTTAAATAAGAAGTACTACTCTTGACATTCATCAACTTTGTACGATTTATTCCGAAAGATAATAACTTTTCACGATTTACAGGGGAAAAAATTGTTTAAACAAATACTAATTTTTTAAACAATTTCAAATTATTTAAAATATACTTTAAAACTCTCACTTATCGATTAAAAACAATTCATGTTGAAAAATTTTTCAAAAATACTCTTTAGCATGAATTTGATAGAAAACTGCTATTTTACATTTTTTGGGGCATTTTCCGGGCACAATTAAAGGGGTTCAGGTGTGAAATTATTCCTAAATACTCCTCAAGAGGTGACAATACTTTAATTGACAAAAAATGTATAACAAGTACTTCTTTTTTCCATTTTTTTGAAAATCGAGCTTTCCCATTTAAAACCCCATGTTAATTTCAAAAGCCCTGCAAAATTTTACTGAAATGAATCGATTTTTTTCGATTTAAACAAATTATTCCAATTCATTTGAATTATTTTGAATTATATTGTAGTTTTATGAATTTATCCTGAATTTGTTATCCTTTGAGCGCAAAAAAAACCCTGTGGTTCCTATATGTTTTATCTCATAGGGATTGTGAGGCTTGCTAATTCCATTTCAAATCAGCCAGAATTTCAAGAAAAGTCTTGTTGGATTTGTTGCAATTATTTGAAGATTATCTGCGATTTCCTAAAAATTGACAGGAAGTTTTTTCCAAATGCAGTATTAGCCGAACGAGCGTAGGCGCTTGGGATTTTTTTATTTTGTTCGACGTGGGAATTTATGTCCTTTCAATTGATTCCAAAAGAATCTTGTTTAATTCAAGAATTACAAAATGATAGCCATTTTTCTCTCTCAAAAAAAAAAATGAAAAATGCTATAAAGTGGGGTTTTGGAGAAAATCTACTTTCATGAATTTAAAAAAAAAGACCGCCGTTTTGGCATTTTTCCCAATTTCGTTGAGGTCAATTAAAAGAGAAAGAATTTCGACGACGAAAAATATGTACTGCATTTTGAACAAAAAATCCTGTTGACATTTGAGAATTGCCAAGGGATCTTTGAATGATTGTAAGAAATCCAACAAATTTTGTATTGATTAAAATATATGTAATGTAATGCTAAGCTCGACTTCTCTATTTCATTTGAAATGGAATTGCTCATTAATGATTTTTTAAATTGAACTTTACTTTGAGTATTGAAAAGTGAGCAATAATTGATTTTATAAAACAGAATCCATTCAAAATTAAAGAGACTACAGCTTTTAACATTAAAAATAAATTGTTTCAATTCGTAAACCATAGCAGTTGCGAATGTCCGATTGAAACTTTACAAAATATTTTTAATTATAAAATAACTTTAAATTAATAGATTCATAATAATTAAACGCTTTTATTTAATTTCAAATTTTATACAAATATTATTTCGATCTAAAATATTCCATTTTTAACCCATTCAATTTGAAAATTTTAACTGGGAAAAAGATAGATTATTTAATTAGTGGCAATACTTGACTGTTAATTTAAAAGGAGCTAATCAAATATTCAAAACTAAACAATTTGAAATTTAATTTTTTTAAATTGAAGGCCTTAAATCATTAAAATTTTCAGGAAGCCAAATTTAAACTTTGAAAGTTACTATTTTAATTGTCCTTTAAAAAAATATATATATACATATATATATATATATATATATATATATATTTTTTTTTTTTTTTTTTTGTAAGTGATACTGTTGAATTTTGATGTATTGTCGTATACAACTGAACACTTATTAATTGAGAAAAAATTCGAGGAAGTTGAAGAGATATTGATTTAAAAGTTTTGAAAAGATTTCAAATTAATTTAAAAGTTGAAATGATATCAAATAATTTTTAAAAAGGAGATTCTTGCAGATTTCGAACAACAAATTTAGAAATTTTTTAAGAATTGTGAAAGGTTTCATAAGAATAAAGAAGATTCTTAAGATTCCTAGCGAAACTGAAAAAGATTTTTTGTTTTCGAAAATCAATTAGGAGAATATTTAAAAAGACTTCAAAAGATATCCAAAATTGTCTCAAAAGAATCTGGAAGAATCTCGAAAAAATAGAAACAAAATGTGGATATTTGAAGACTTTGAAAAAAATTTGAAGCTATATTTTGAAAGGTTTTAAGATAAACCAATTTCCTTGATGTTCCTGAGAAAATTTGAAATTATTTGTTCTTTTGAAAAAATAATTTCCGAGAGAATATTCAAATATATTTAAAAACAAAAAAAAATTTTGATGTATAAATAATAATGGAATAATTCTTGATTTGAATGTATTTCAAATAAAAATAATTTAACTTCCAATTTGAAAAGTGTTCAGTTAAAAAAAAGTCTTAATCATTCAACTTTAAATTTTTTTAGTTTAAAAATTATTAAAATGATATGATTTTAAAAATTTTTAAATTTATTGACTCATTCTTCAGTTTCATGAAAGTCCGATCCTTTTTAATAATTCATGTCCACCATATTGAATCCTCTTTTTTGAATTTCAAAAATCCAACATCAAATTTGAAATCAGCGACCACAAAAACCTAATCATCACCAATTTTATCATGTTTCAAACTTTTAAAATAATTTACGTCTGCCATATTGGATCCACCAGTTTGAACTTTGGAAATAAGATTTGTGCCCGCCATAATAGATCCACCATTTCGAATTTTGATAATCCAACGTCAGATTTGAATTCAGAGACCCCAAAAACTTCAATATAACCAAGCAAAATCAAATTGGATCACGTTAAATAATTTTATTTTGAGATGCCCACACACTTGTCATGATGCAAAAGTGGAACGACTTTTTTTGCCCATATATGTGTCACTGGCAGTGAAGGGGTCAACTGAATTTAATATAAAATTGTACAATTGAAAATTGTTAATGTCTTCAATTTTATGTGCGTAATATATTGAGCGTTCGAACACAGCATTTTTGAACTAAAATATTTTTAAAGTTAAAAGTCAACACTTTCCACTTAGAATGCTTTAATTCCGAGTTCACTTTTTTAATTAAATTGAAAAAATTTTTAGCTTTAAGAGTTAAAATTTCTCAGTTTCATTGACCGGGAACAATTTTCGCGAACCGGGAAATGATCGGGAATTGTTTTCTTTTCTTTGAACGGCCACCCTGTTCTCGTAAGGCACTTTAATATTATTTATTTAAAATATATATATCAAATATAACAATTTTAAAAATAAAAAGTTTCAGGTCCAGAGACATATAATCAACCTTAATGTTTAAGAAATCTAGAAGATTTTTAATCTCCTGGGCTTAATCGATTTCAACGAGAATATCGGATAAGGGTTTTCGTTCCAAGTCAGGCACTGTAGCATCTTCAGCCGGATATCCTACAGGAAGCAGTAATGAAAGCTTCTCGTTATTAGGTCGACCAAGCAGAAGACGAAGGGCTGGGCCGCAGTTTAATGGAGTTGATGTAAGTGTAACGAGACCTGCGTACTTTTTTTTAATGAAAAAGAGAATATTTAGTTTCAAGCGTGAGCAAAGAAATATATTTTAGGGTGAAAATCAAGAAGAAAATCAAATTCGACTAAATATGAGTTATATCTTCAAAAATAAAGCTTTTTTCTCGTTTAAAAATATAAACTATAGATACAGAGTTATAATCACTTGAGTTTACTTTCCCAATTTAAATTGATTAATAATTAAAGCTTATTAAAATTACTTTCGGGCGTAATTAATTATACCTAAAGTGTCTTTATTTGGTCTATAATACTAAATATGATAAAATTTCAATAATTATACAAATATTATATGTATTATATTATTATTTATTATAATTATTTTATTTTAGGCCCCAAGAAGCAAATTCAAAATTTATATTTTTACTTTAAAAATATCATAAATAGTTTTTATCAAAATACTGCCATTAAACATAAACAATTATAATTATAAAATAAGAGTGTACTTCTTTATTTCGAAACCATTTCAGGGATCACAGTCTTTCCCATATTCACCTTTTTCTTCAAATTTTCGTATTTTTCCTATTATAGAAAACCTTCCCTTTTCTCTTTAATTATTATTAAATGTACGTAAGACATAATAATAACCATGTTCGTTTTACACGTAAAAAATTAATTTATATTTAAAACTAGATAGAATATGCTACTTCGTCTAGTAAAAGTTTTTTTTCACTGAATTATTTATTATAATAAATTTAGCTTTCTTAAACTTGCGTAATTCCAAACTAAACTATTCAAGATTTAAATAAAACTTTAAAGCTAAAATATTTTTTCGTTAAATTTATATAAATTAAATATTTTTAAAGCTAACTTTAATAAAGTAAAATTATCGGTTTGTCCAAATTGAAGATTCATTATTTTGAATTTGAATAACGATTGCTAGACATATAATAACAATTTAATTCATATTTTTTTGCCGTTATGTGTGTTACATGAATTTCTGCTGGAATCCATGTTATGAAAATTATCGTTCGATTAGGCAAAAATTTTATAAAGAATTACAAGATTTACTTTTGATGACATTTTTCGATTGAAAGAAATTTAATAAGTTAATTTTTGTAATTTAATCCTTTTAATAAGTTTATAGTAGATGTTCAATATTTCATATTTAAATATACATTCAATATAATATTTAATTAATGCAAAGATTTATCAAAATTTATATAAATCTCTTTCTATTAATTTTTCTTAAATTAAGAATATTCTTATATTTTACAATTTTTAAGTAGGTACTGTTTTTAAGACTTAGTCATTTTAAATCTGATAGCGTTGAAATTAAATAATTTTGATTTTGTAATATTAGACAATTTCTAAAAGTTTTAAATTCAACCATTTCTGAACTATCAATTGTAAATATTTCAAACAGAAACCATTTTCAATTGAAGATTTAAAAGATATTAATATTTTTAAATTAACAATATTTATGGAAGCAGTTAAGATCTCCAGATACTTAAAAAATATTGACATCCATGAAAATATATAAATTAAGAAAGTAAGAGTTTTTTCCAAACAAGTCTCGAAAACTAGAATTAATTATTCCTTAAATCATAAATTTTATTTATACGGTTTTTGCTAGAGAAATTTGATGAATAATTTTGATTTCATTTATATCTAAGGAATTTCAAATGATTTCTACTTATATTCTTGGATTTTTACGAATGCAAGGGATTTTAACGAATTTCTAGAGAACTTTATGGAATAAGTTAAATTTTATTTCAAGGAATTTCTACGGATTTCAAATGTTTGAAGGGATATGAAGTTCGACAAAATTCAAAGGATTTTAAATGTTTTAAGATATTCTGGTAGATTCTAAAGAATATCAAAAAATTTCGTTTGAAAAATTTCTAGAATGCTTAATATTTAAACATTTTTTACTATGAATCTATAAACTGATTGTTTTTAATATCATAAAATAAAGATTCAATGACACGAGTATATCCAATTTAAAAAATGAAATTATTTAATGGCAGAAAGCATTCAAAAATAATTTCTAAATTACTTGCAAACTCTACAATTTCTTACAAAAAGATTGTTTCTTCTTTTCTAAATGTAAAAATAAATTTTTAACCTTTCCCCTATTCTTCCCTTTTTTTAAAAAAAATTCCCCTCATTCCTTTTTTCTGAGCTCTTTTTAAGCTGTGATCCCTCAAAGAAAGTACAGAATAAAAAACCAATATAGCTTCACACAAATATAACTATAAAAGTGCAACAAATTTCAAGTGCTGAAAACTATATTCTTTTTTTTTTAATTTTGAAGCTGAAACAGTTTAAAACATGTTGAAAATGTGAGAAGTGTTTTTGAATGAAATTCTTGAAAACAATTCTTGAAAAGTAATATATAATTATACTCATAAGTGTCATGATTTAAATATTCACGGTGGTGTTTTTTAAATGATAGAATATTCTTGGTCATGAATCCCATTTTAAACATATACAAATTGTTGATTTGACCAATTTTATTTCATTGGACATTATTTAAAAATAGATGTAAAAATAAATGTTTATTCTTTCCCCCAATTATCCCCTTTTTCGTTAAAAAAATTAGCCTATTGTCCCTTTTTCGAGAAATCGAGTTATTCCAACTTTTTGATTTTCAGCCTTATATTATATGTTGGCGTCCGCATGAAAAGAGCCATTATGGCCAGTATGGAGTTACGTATAGCGGCATATAGCCGGATGAATTCCCGGCATTTTAGGCCAAAAATGAACTTTCTAAGTTGAAAAACGAGACCCCGGGGCATTTTTGAATTTGGAACTTTGAAAAACCGTTTTGTGAGAAAAACGCATCTAAAGTTGGCGAATGCTATAAGCACGCATATTATATTTTTTCATTGAATATGAAATATACCTACTTCCGGTTACAATCTGGATATGAGTATAGTACCAATTAATTTACTATAGGTCCCAGTATCATCTTCCACTTACACCCAAAAATAATAATTTTGACCTCAACTTAGAAAAACGCGAATATCTCGTAAACGAGAACCGGCCATAAGGGTCCTTTTCATGCGGTCGCCCACATACTCATATAATTTAATGAAAAAAAATTATTGTAGAAAGCTTTTAAATTGATTAATACCTGAATAGCACTGATGAGAATTCCACAAGCTATGGAAACGCTCATTTCATTATAATAATGAATTTTTCTCGTTCCATTTGGCAAGACACCATATGTTTGTTTAAAAACCAAAATCAAATATGGGGCAGTTGTAAGATATGATTTCATCCAATTAGTTTTTAACGGTTGCAAGTCGGTGGTCCACTTTTTACCCATCCGTTTTCTGTAATTTATTTCCTCCTCATTTTCCACAATTTCTCGTATTTGTCCTTTGGTATCAGGGTCAGAAACTACGACAAATGTCCAGGGTTCTGTGTGCGCCCCACTGGGAGCAGTTCCTGAAATAGTTCGTTTATTTTTACTCCTTTTTTTATTTTATGTTTAATTATTACCTTCATTTTTTAGTGTTTAGACTTTTTTTTAGTTTACATCCTTCAGAATTTAATAATTGTGGGGATCACAGTCCATCCCCTCTTTTCCCGCTTAAATTTTAAAAATTTCCTAAAACACCTAAAATCGAGAATTTCGTCCCCATTTTTTCTCCTTTCTTCCTTTCTTTGCAAAGTTCCGAGTCATTTGTTAAGAATCATAAACAAAAATTCAAGACATTACAAAACAAGACGCTTTGAAAGAGATACTTTTTATGATATCAATTTCAAATATTTCCTAAACAGGGGAAATAAGCAGATTTTTCCCGAAAATAGGAGAATAAGTGGTTTGAAATAAAATTAATGTAGGCACTAATATTAAGTTAAATTTGAAATGCTTTAAATTCTTAAAATTGCAAGCAAAAATATTTCATTTTTAACTAAATAGATACATTTTTAACTAAATAGTCGAATTTTCAACCAAGAAGGTGACTTTTTAACCAGAAAGATCAATTTTCTACCAATAAAGATGACTTTTCAACCAGAGAAATTAATTTTCAACTAAAATTATGAATCTTCACAAAAAAAAAAGACTTTTTATCAAAGTATTTCAACCAAGTCGTTAATCTTTCAACTAAAAAAGATAAATTCTCAACCAAAAATGTAATACCTGATATTGCAACCAAAAAAGATTTTAACTTTAAAATAGCAAAAATAACAAAATAGGTACATTTCCAACCAAAGAGATGAATTTTCAACTAAAATAATGAATCTCCTACCAAATGAAATGAATTTTCAACAAAGTGGATAAACTTTTTACGAAGTAGTTGTATATTCAACCAAAAAAGACGAATTCTTAAGGAAAATGTCATAGTTGATATTTCAACAAAAACTGTTTTTTATTTTAAATAAAAACTGTTCAATTCACCTAAAAATCACGACATTTCAACCCAATAGTTTATTTTTCAATCAAAACAGATTTTTCAGTTCAGAAAGACAAAAAATGTCAAACAAACTGTTGAGCTATGATACCAAAAAGACGAATCTTCTACAAAACAGCTGAACCTTCAACCCGAAAATATAAATTTTCAACAAGAAAGTTAATTTTCAACCAAATAGTTTATTTTTTTGCCAAAATAGTGGATTTTTTTAGCAAAATCGACAGATTTCCAACCAAAGAGATGAATTTTTAGTTCAAATGATGAATCTTCTACCAAAGTAAATAAATTTTGTACAAAGTAGATCAACTTTTACCCCAGTGGTTGAATATTCAACAAAAACAGGCAAATTCTTCACAAAAAATGTAATAGTTGATATTTCAACAAAAAAAATTTTTATTTTTAAATAAAAATGTTCAATTCATCTAAAAATGAGGACTTGTCTACAAAATATTTTATTTTTGAACCAAAAAACATTTTTCAGTCAAGAACAAGGAAAACTTTCACTCAAGTTGCTGAATTTTCGTTAAAATATTTGAATCCTCAAATAAAATTAATTAATTTTCAACCAAACAGTTGCATTTTTAACCAACAAAGATTATGTTTCTGCCAATATAGATGCATTTCAAACCAAAAAGACGAATCTTAAACATAATAGTTGAATTTTAAGTTAATAAAGAAAAACAAACTTCAACCAAATTGTTGAATTTTTAAGTCAAAAAGACCAATTTTTCTACAAAACAGTTGAATTTTCAGCTCGATATAATGAATTTTCAACCAAAAATAATGAACTTTCTCAAGAAACCATCTTAAACAAGTAGCGCATATTAGGAACCTTTAATAAAGTTTAGTTAAATATAACTAACAAAGTATACTTAGAAAAATACATTGAATAACTCAGGGTTCTGTACAAAAAACAATGCACTAGAAAAAAATTGATGAGTATTAAGAATCAAAATCTGTCTACTGATAACAATACATTTTTTTAAATTCAAACATGAGCATTTTTCAATTTTGCTGCTTATCTATTTTTCAATATTGGATATCCTTGAATTTTATGTTGATATATTTTATCAGTAGAAAGTGCTGAAGTGTTCAACAGATTATTCAAAGTTCGTTAAAAAAATGGTTTGAATACAAAAATGATTAGAAAACTTGTTATGGAAAACGCGCTACCTATAGAAAGCACTTTCGTTCAATATTCACGAGATACTCATATGATATGAATGATGTAAAAGTTGATATTTAAACCAAAAAAGATTTAAATTTCAAATAAAAAACAGTTGAATTCAACAAAAAAAAATCAATTTTCTACAAAACAATTGAATTTCCAAACTGAAAAAATGAATTTTCAATAAAAAAGTTTAATTTTATACCAAATTGTTAAAATTTTCAAGCGAAAAAGAAAATTTTTCTACAAAACAGTTTCATTTTTAATAAAAAAATTTAAGTTTTCATCAAAAAAGTTAAATTTCAAACCAAAAACACGAATTTTCAAGAAAACAGTTAAAATTTCAACCAGAGAAATTAATCTTCAACCAAAAAACCTTTTTCAGTCAAAAAACGACAAAAATTTTAACCAAATTATTGAATTTTTTAAGTCACAAAGATGAATTTTCTATAAAAAAGATCATTTATCGCCGAAACATTGAATTTTCTGCCAGAATAGTTCAATTTTCAACACAAAAAGTCGGATTTTTAACAAGACATTCTATTTTTTAACAAAATTGTTGAATCTTCAACAAAATTATTAACTTTTCAACCAAATAATAGAATTGCTAACCAAAAAAGATTAATTTTCAACCAAAAATATAATATTAGACTTTACAACCAAGAAAAATGAACTATTTTTTTCTAGCTTACTTAGAAAAATACTTTGAACAACTTAGGATTTTGTATTAAAAATAATAAGACTAGAAAAAAATTGATGAGACTAAGGAATCAAAATACTGATAAAAATAAATTTCAAAAAGTTCAAACATGAGCCTTTTTCAATTCAATTTTTTAATCTTTGATCTGCTTGAATTTTTTTCTGAACTATTTTTACCAGTAGAAAGTGTCAAAGTGTTCAACAATTCATGTGTTGAACCCTACAGATTTTTCACGAAAATAGGGAATACATTATTTTAAATAAATATAATTTAGCTACTAATATTTTATTTTAATGGGAAGGCTTCAAATTACTGCTACTTCAAGTAAAAATTTTGTATTTTCAACAAAATAAAAGAATTTTTAACTGAATAGTTGAATTTTCAACCAAAAAGATAACTTTTCAACCAAGAAGATTAATTTTTAACAAAGCGGTTGCATTTTCAACCCAAAAATATGAATTAGAAAAAAAAAATAATTGTCAACCAAATAGTTGCATTTTCTACCAAATAATTGAAATTTTTCCCGAAAAGACGAATTTACGAATTGACTTTGTAACCAAGTAATAAAATTTAAAAGAAAACTAATTCTCAAAAAAGAATATAATAATTGATATTGCAACCAAGAAATATTTTTATTTTAAATAAAAAACAGTTGAGTTGAACAGAAAAAGATTAATTTTCTACCACATAGGTTATTTTCAACCGTCGAATGGAATTTTCAACTAAAATTATGATTCTTCAATAAAAAAAATGTATTTTAACATAGTAGTTCGACTTTTAACCAAGTTGTTGGATTTCTAACCAAAAAAGATTTCAATTTCAAACAAAAAATAGTTGAATTCATCCACAAAAAGACGAATTTCCAAGAAAATAATTGAATTTTTCATCAGAAAGGATGTAATTTCTATTAAAAGAGATGAGTTTTCAAACCAAAAAAACGAATTTTCAACAAAATAGTTAAATGCCCATCCAAAAAAGATTTTTCATTCAAGAAAGAAAAAAAATGTCATTCAAATTGTTTAATTTTCAAGCCAAAAAGAACGAATAATCTACAAAAGAGTTGAATTTTCAAACAAAAAGGATGACTTTTTATCAAAATTGTTGATAAATGTAAAATGTATGTAATAAAATACACAAAATGGCGTGTCGGAGAACATTATGTTAGTTTTAGTTAGTTAGTTTCAGTTCCTAAATCATTTTTTAATTTTCAATTTTTTACACTACAATACACTAGAAACAAATTTAAACGTCTAAGAAAACCAAAACAGAGAAAGTAGGTTTTTCAAATAGTCATTTTTGTGTGTTTTCAGATTATTTCTTTCTAGCTTACTTGGAAAAAAACTTTGAACAACTCAGGGTTCTATACTGAAAAGAATACATTAGTAAAAAATTGATGAGAACAAGGAATTAAAATCTATTTACTGATAAAAAATATAAGTTGATAAAAACTTGAATATGAGCATTTTACAATTCTTTTGTTTATCTATTTTTCTTCCTACGATCTTCTTGAATTTTTTCTAATGTATTTTTATCAGTAGAAAATTCTGAAGTTTGCAACAGATTTTTCGAACGTAGATAAACAAAATCTGAAACACAATGACTAGAAACCTTGCTAATGAAAAAGCGCTACCATTAGCGGGCACTTTCGTTCAATATTTATTACATACCCATATGATATAAAAAGTTTTTAATAATTGATTGAATTATTTTTTTACTTTAAATTGAGCTAATGAGCTGCTGTAATCCCTGTAATTGATTGTATGAGAAACAAAAATAATTTATTGTAACCCACCAGCTGCTCTTATAATTTCATGAATTACGTCTTTCGGTACAGGGTCAGAACTGAAGAATCTTAATGTCCTTCTGGCATTGGCAATTTCAAAAAACTCATTTGCTTTTTTTCGCATTTCGGCTTCACTAGGTCGTTGATATTTATAGGGAATGTGCTGTAAATCTTTTGGTAAAGCTGGTTCTTCTTCATTAGATGCACTTTTTTCTGAAATTATTAGTTATAACATGTACACACTTTCAAAGCTTAAATTACAAAAAGAATTTATAATTAATTGGATGACCAGATGGCTTGATCAGAAAATCAGGAAATTATCCTACTTCTCATCCGATTGAAACTCTAATACCCCCTGACCAATTTTTCATTCCTGGCGGTCATACATTTTTTTTCCACGTTTAATATTGAATCAAAGAAAATAATGTTCAACCAAAAAGATAAATCTTCGACCAATAAAATTAACTATCTATCGAACCGATGAATTATCTACCAAACAGATGAATTTTCAAGAAAATACATGAATTTTTAATTAAAAATTTTAATTTTTAACCGAAAAAATGAATTTTCAACTAAAATGAGGAATATTTAACAAAAAACGACGAATTTTCAATAAAATAGATGCATTTTAAACTACAAGAGATATATTTTAAACCAAAAATCGTATAATTATATTTACAGTGAAAAAGATTAATTTGTAACAAACAAAAAATGAATTTTCAACAAAATAGTTACATTTTGAACCTAAGAAATCAATTGTCAATAAAAAAGATGAATTTTTTACCAAGGAGGTTAATATTCTGCCACAAAATACGACTTTTCAACAAAATGCATACATTTTTAACCAAATAAAAAATGAAGAAATGAATTTTCAACCACAATGATGAATCTTTAATAAGAAAAAAAAAGAATTTTGAATCAAATAGTTGAATTTTCGACCAAAAAGAGGAATTTTCAACAATAAAAAAAAAGTTTTTTGAATTAAAATGATGAATAATCAACCAAAGAAATGACTTCTGAAGAGAGTGATTCCACTTTCAATAAGTAGTTGAATTTTCAACGAAAAATGTAATAGTTGATATTTGAACCAGAAAAGATTTTAAATTTAAAAAGAATTTCCTCCAAAACGTGGAATTTTCTTGCCAAAAAGACGAAAAATCAGGACATGTCCTGATTAGTGTGACCAGATGGTTTGATCAAAAAATCAGGACATTACCCCTCTTTAATTTAGAAATTCCCTAACTTACCTTGAATTTTCTCTGAGCAATTTTTTTTCCCCTGACTGTTATAAATTTGTCTTTCAGGTTAAATTCTTAACCAAAGAAATTAAAGTTTCGCCAATAAGATTAATTTTCTACAAAAAGATGAATTTTTAACAAAATACATGAATTTACAACAAAATAGTTGAATCTTCAACCAAACATGCAATAGTTAAACTTTCGATTAAAAAAATTAATTTTCAACCATTAAAACAACGAATTTTGAACAAAGTAGTTAAATTTTTCCGCTATAGAAATAAGCTTTTGACTAAAATTTTAAATCATTAACCAAACAAATGAATTGTTAACAAAGTAGTTAAACTTTCAATAAAAAATGTAATACTTGATATTAAAAAATTTATTTTTATTTAAAAACAGTAGAATTCAACTAAAAAAAGACGAATTTTTAACTACAAAAGATCAATTTTTGACCAAAAATGGAATAGACAATTTTCAATTAATATAGATTTTGATCCAGAAAAATGTATTTATTTTTAATAAAATGGTTAAATTTTCAACTACATAGATGAATTTTTTACTCAAGTGATACATCAATAACTAAAAAATTTATCATTTAACAAAGTAGTTCAACTTTCAACTAATTAGTTGAATTTTCAATAAAAAATATGAATTTTCAACAAAAAATGTACCTTATACATAGTTGATATTTCAACCGAAAAATATGTTGAGATGGAATAAAAAATAGTTGAATTGAACTAGCAAGATTCATTTTCTACCAATAAAGATAAATTAATCTAATCAATAAGGTCCACTGACTGAATCAATAAATTTGAATGATCTAAACAAAGTAATTTTGACTGACGTAATCAGTAATTTTCTACGACACAATAGTTGAATTTTATACCATAAATATTAATTTTCAACAAAATACATGAATTTTAAACCAAATAGTTAACATTTTAACCAAAAAGGAAGAACTTTTAACAAAGTACATGAATTTTCAAACAAATAGTTGGATTTTCAACTAAAAAGATAAATGTTCAACTAGAAATGGAATAGTTATATTTAAAGTTTAAAAAATAATTTTTAACAATAAAAAACAAATTTTCAACAAAATAGTTAAATTTTCAACCAAAGAAATGAATTGTCAATCAAAAATATGAATTTTTGACCAAGAAAATTAACATATTTTACGACAAAAAACGAATGTTCAACAAAAGCATGAATTATCAACCAAATAGTTGAATCTTCAACTAAAGAAGATAAATTTTCAAACAAAGACGGAGTAGTTGAAGTTTCAGTTGAAACCAAAAAATGGAAGTTTCAACCAAATAGTTACATTTTTAGCCAAATAAATTAATTTTCCACTATAATAATGAATCTTCCATAAAAAATGAATTTTAAATCAAATAGTCAAATTTTCGACGAAAAAGATGAATTTTGAACCACAAAAATTAATTTTCCACCAGAAAAGAAAAATTTTGAATCACAGAAATGAATTTTCCACCAAAAAAGAAAATTTTTAACAAAATACATACATTTTTCACTAAAAGCGATAAATTTGTAACCCAAAGTGAAATGGTTATATTCGCACAGTTTTAACAAAATCATTTTTAACCATAAAAACGAATTTTCAAAAAAATAGTTCAATTTTAAACTCAAGAAATAAATTGCCAACCAAAAAAGTAAACTTTTCATTAAGAAGATTAATATTCTTCCACAAAAGACGAATTTTGAGAAAAATGCATGGATTTCCAGCAAAATAGTTGAATCTTCAACTAAAGAAGATAAATTTTCAACCAAACACGGAGTATTTAAATTTCCTGTTAAAAAGGTTAATTTTCAACAGAAAAATAGGAAGTTTCAACAAAATAGTTAAATTTTTAACCAAAGAAATGAATTTTTAACTATAAGGATGAATCTTTAATGAAAAAATGAATTTTGAACCAAATAGTCGAATTTTCGACCAAAAATATGAATTTTCAACTGTAGAGATTACTTTTCTACCAAAAGAGTCGAATTTTCAATCAAATACATAAATTTTCAACGAAAAAAGATAAATTTTCAACCAAACATAGAATGTCATATTTTCAGTTTGAAATATTGATTTCAACAAGCAGTTTCATGTTTAGCCAAAAAAGATGAAATTTCTACAACAGATGAACTTTTGTGCCAAAGAAAAAAAAAATTTTTCTAAACAGAAAGGTTTTTCTGCCAATAAAGAAAAACATTTCATCTAAAATGTGGAATTTTCATTTAGAAAATATGAATTTTCTAAAAAACAGTTGAATTTTTAACCCGAAAAATCCCGAACCATCAGGGTGGTCCAAATTTTTTTTCTTTGAATTTTCACGCATATAGCTATCGAATTTGTTCGAATCCACAAAAAATATATGCATTTTTTGTTTGAAAAGAAATGATTGCGAGGTTCCACAAGCCCCAGGAAGTTTAACACGTATTTCCGCAAGAAGAAAAAGACGTTTTTGTAAATTGTATTCATAATCGTCAATACTAGGTAAATCGAGTTGAAACTTGACATTTCTCTTCATAATTAACGACAGAATACAGGTTTTATAGGGTCCAAAGAAACTCTATAATTTAAAAATTAGGGTTAGTGAGTTTTTGGCGCTAATTATGGATTTTTTTAAATAAAAATGATTTCTTATACATAAAATATTACTTTTGAATGATAATTAGTAGTATAAGTAATTTTTTAAAATCAATTTATTATTGTTTATAGCATTTTTCATTTAGAATAATATTTGCTCAGATTAATGCTAGAAAGTTATTGTATTTTTTTCTAAAAGTTTCCAATTTTTGTCCACTTTTCAATTAAAGTGAGGTAATAATTAATTTAAGTTACCAAAAATAATGAATTTTCAGTTGAATACAACCAAAAGACCAAGCTTCATGTTTATCAAAAAAGATGAAATTTCTACAACAGATGACTTTTTAAACAACAAAAAACGAATTTTCTACAATGAAAGATTTTTCAGTCGATAAAGAAAAAAATTTAATCCAAAACGTGGATTTTTCAAGCAGAAAAGACGAATTTTCTATGAAACATTTGAATTTCCAAACCGAAAATATGAATTTCAAGGTAATTAAAAAAATGGTGTTGATTAAAAAATTGTGTCAACCCATTTAAATCATAAAAAATTCATAATCGCAATCTTTTTCGGTTGAACTCAACTGTTTTTTATTTCAAATTAAAATATTTCTTGGTTGAAATATCAATTATTATATTTTTCATTGAGAATTAGTTTCCTTTAAATTTTATTATTTGGTTGCAAAGTCAATTATCTTGTTGAAAACTCAACATTTGAAATTCAAAAATTTAAAATTAAAAAATTTAAATTTAAGTTCTACTACTCCATGTTTGGCTTAAAATTTATAAACAAATAAATAAAAAATGTATAAAAAATAAATTGTTAAAAATGTATAAAAAATGGATTGTTAATTAAAAAATTGAAATTTAACAAAAAAATGTTATTCAAAATTAAAAAAAAAAATTCTCTAAGTTTAAAAATTATGCAACACAATTTTTCGAAGATAATTGAGGATAATCGAGTACGATACGTTAATTTTTTTTAAATATTTTTCAGAACTTCCAATTTTTTCGGCAATTTGATGTTTTCCTTTCTTTTTAAATATTAGTAACATTCCACACATGTCCAGTTCTTGAAACTAAATTGAAGTCACAATGAGACTGCGCCCTCCAAAAGCGTGAACAAAATGTAGTTTTGCGCAATAAAAATCGCGAATTTTCGTTTCGGGGCATCAATAATCAGGACGCACCGTAAAATATCAGAACAGCCATAAAAAATCAGGACATTTCCTGATAAATCAGGACGGCTGGTCACCCTTAAAATTATAGTATACAAATACCTGCTTCGTCTGATCGTATTTCTCTCTCCATTTCATTATCATAATCCTCTAAGTCAGATTTCATCTCTGAATTTTTCCACATCACGTACACGTAAGTGGCGACCGTGATTAAAATATAATGCCAATATTTTGACCAAAAGGGCATAATCTCAGAAATCATGATTTTGTGGTCTCTGACCTATTTATTTACATTTAACTGTAAACCACAAACTTTAACAGTATTATTATTAATGAACTCACAATCACGTTAAGTAGGGTTTAAGTTTTGCTTAATTTTCATAAAAACTCTTGACAATCGTTTATTAATTTGTTGCAAACGGTTAAAAAATTTCAGTAGTGCGTCTGAAATCTGAATGACACAACAAGTTAGGTTATGTTTACACCACGTGCTCGTTTGACGTTTATGACTCTTGTAAACAAAAATAGTAAACAAAAACTTCTTCAGGAGTTGATTTGTAGTGCAACTGACTTGTAATTGTAAAAAATAACAATATGCAGTTGACCTGTTATTTGTTCACATCTAAACAGTTTTTTTTTATAGAGAATTCATGGAATTGATTTCGCAACCGGAAATTCAGGTTCGATTACATATAGGTATGTATATAGGGATTTTAAAATGTAAGCTAAAAAAACAATCAAAATAAACATTCAAAACCTTTGCGCAAATTGCAAGCATTATTGATTAAATACTTTACTCTTTTACTTGATTTCTACATAAATCATAATAATAATATTACTCTTCTTCCAGAGAATTTAATTTGTAATCCATTTAAAATTTATGATAGACTAATTTAGAAGCCTATTGTAATTTTTAAACCTTAAAAGATTTCTCCCTTCAATTTTTTATTTTGATTATTTGTTCATTCCTGGGCTCTATTAGTCTATTTGATTAGTTTATGATACAGCCCTGGGATTAAAACTGGACACCGGTTGCGTACTAGTAGATCGCGCACTCGCGCAGTACCAACAGTCAACACATACCAAATTGAGTACCAGTTCGTGCAGTGTGCAAGTTTCTTAAAAATTTACGACTGACGCTCTTCTAATCATGTAATTGTTAATATAATTTTGACACAAAAAACTGATCTTATTAAGATCCTCGCGAGTGCT
This sequence comes from Andricus quercusramuli, assembly GCA_932178445.1. Taxonomy (NCBI): domain Eukaryota; kingdom Metazoa; phylum Arthropoda; class Insecta; order Hymenoptera; family Cynipidae; genus Andricus; species Andricus quercusramuli. Next base: position 777,697 of record CAKNXH010000251.1, on the reverse strand, counting down.
AAATGTGGATGTCTTGAGATCAATTTCAAGGTGAATAACGATAGTAACGATCTTTTCTAGCCAGGCCAGTAAACATAGGACACATGCGTATCTCATTTCCAAGAACTTAATGCGGAAATTAAAAAGCAGGACAGTGCCAAAAAACAATCTCAATTAATTCTATGCTTCATAATCTATAATAAGTAATTACATCCTATATCTAATTAAATAATGGATTCTTCGATTATATTACGACTTAAATAAAAATACATATAGCATGTGGGATAATATCAGGGGGTGGGTGTACAAAAAAAGACAGCCTTTAACGCCATCTGGTTTCGCGAATTACCTGTTTCGAAGTGATGAGAGGTTATAAATAATTTGCAGGATTTCAAGTTTTTCAGGACTGAACGAAATCGAGTGAAAAAATGGATTAGACAGGGTGTCTACCCTACCTAGAAAACCTGGAATTGTCAGGGAATTTTTATATACCTGGAAAAACCTGGAAATGTCAGGGAATTTTTTTTTAAGTCGGAAATTTTTAAGAGGTCTACCTTTTTAAAAATTACAGTATTGAATTGAATGAAAATGATTCTTCATTTGTGAAAGTATAGCTCTCTATTACTTTATTCATCTATTTGGTTGAAAATTCCATCTTTTTCGTTGAATTCCATTATTTTTTAATGAAAATTGTAATCTTTTCTATTTGAAATATCAGCTGCCACATTTTTCGTTCCGAGTTCATATTATTTTCCGAAAGAAGATTTAATTACTTGGTTGAGAGTTACTCTTTTGTTGAAAATTTGTTTGTTTTTTTCTTGTTCAAAATTATTTTTGTTATTGAAAATGTTACTATTCAATATTTAGTTGAAAAATTATCTTTTTTACTATTTTTTTGTCTATTCCATTATTATTTTATTATTTATTATTTTTCTATTATTTTTTAGAAAATTTTCACTTTTTTAGTAAAAATTAATCTTTTGGATTGAAAATTAATCTTCTTGTTTGTAATTTAATGTTAAACATTAATTTTTAAGTGAAAGTTCAACTATTCAATTGTTGAATGACAATTTATCTTTTTAATTGAAAATTCATGTATTTTATTGAAAATTCGTCTTATTTATTAAAAATAATCTTCTTGGTTGAAAATTCTTCTTTTTGGTTCAAAAATCAATTATTCCAGTTAAAGATTGATAATTTCCGGTGAAGATTCATGTATTTTGTTGAAAAATCGTTTTTGTGGTAGAAAATTAATTTTCTTGGTTTAAAATTCAAATATTCCAGCTAGGTATTCGTCATTTTAGTTCAAAATTTATATTTTTGTTTAAAAATAACACTACTTGGTTGAAAGTTGAATTAAATTTGTTTTTAAAATAAATATGTTTTTTTTGGAAAATAAATTTTTTTTCAATGCAAATTTTACTATTTTATTTTTGGTTAAAAACTGATCTTTTTTAGTTTAATATTCAGCTATTTGTTTAGAAATTGATATTTTTTAGTTGAAAATTCATCTGTTTAATTGTGAATTGATGTATTTTTTTGAAAAATCGCGTTTTTGGTAGAAAATTAATCTTTTTGGTTGAAAATTCAAATATTCCAGTTGAAGATTCATCACTTTGTTTGAAAATGTAACAATTTTGTTGAAAATTAGTTTTGTTTTTGTTGCAAATTAGTTTTTTCATCTTTTTGGTTAAAAAATCAACTATTTCAGTTAAAGATTAATAATTTTAGTTGAAAATTCATCGTTTTGCTTGAAAATAAAACAACTTTTTCATTCATTTTTGTTGAAAACTGATCTTTTTTTGTTCAAAATTCAGCTGTTTGTTTAAAAATTGATCGTTTTTAGTTAAAAATTCAATTTTTTAAGTGAGAATTAATGTATTGGTTTGCAAAATCGTATTCTTGGTAAAAAAATTAATCTTTTTGGTTGAAAATTCAACTATTTGGTTAAAAATTCATCTATCTTTTTGAAAATCCAAATTTTTGCTTGAAAAGTTAGGAATTTAAATGGTTTAAATTGAATTATATATAGTGCCTACATTAATTTTACCAAAATATACACTGCATTTTAAGTATAAGTATATAAAATAAAAATTTGTTTGAATTATTATTCAAATTCATGGACTTTAAAAAAAAAAATTCAAGAAGTAATTAATTAGGTTTTTAGTATTATTTAATTATTTGTTCGTGTTAAAATATTTAAGAATATCTTGTAATATTAACTGAATTCCTAGAAATTGAAAAAAACATTATTTATAATAGATTCGCGAAACTTTATACATATTTCGAGTCGATTGTTTTAAAATATGCGAAATATTTGAATGGCTACATGCTGTGAAAAATTATACCTGGAAAAAACTTGGGATACCTGGAAAAAACCTGGAATTGTCAGGGAATTTTTTTCCAGGATTTGATTAGACACCCTGTTAGAGTAGGGTGACCAGACTTCAGGATTTATCAGGACTTGCCCTGATTTTTTGTAGCTGTCCTGATTTTTCATGCCCGAAAACGAAAATCCGCAATTTTTTTTTCTTCGGGCCTGAATTTTGTTCACAATTTCTAAGGGCACAGCCTTCTTGTGACTGTTCAATTAAATTTCAAAAACTTGACATTTGTGGGATTTTTACTATAATCTATAATACGAAAGGAAAATATCGAATTGCCTTAAAAAAATTGAAGTTCTGAAAAATATTTACAATAATTAAGATATTGTACAGATTGTATTCAGTATTATCCTTAATTATCCTCGAAAAAGTTAGTTGTATAATTTATAACATTGGTGGTCCAACAATTCATTTGACATTTTTTTTATTGCATATTTGATCGTCTTTTTTTCAGAATTTTAATGCATATCGCCCAGAAATTTGTTCGAATTTTCAAAAAAATTAATCCATTTTTTTGCTTCGAAAAAAATTATATTTAGAGTTTACTCAAGGCAAAATTCCATTAGAAAAAATAAGTTTTTGTACATTTTATTCACAATCGTCAATATTAGTTGAATCAAGTTGAAACTCAACATTTCTCTTCAGAATTAACAATAGAATATAAATGAATAATTACTTTTTAAATCACACCCATAACTCTGTTTTATGGGGTCTCAAAAAAACCCAGTATAATGGAAAATTTTGGTTTTGCGTGTTTTTGGCGCTAATTATGATTTTTTGCGGTTTTTTAAGTACAAATTGTTTCTAATATATAACAAAAACTACTTTATACTGGCAACTAGATATTTGCATAAATTGTTGAAACCATTTCTTATTGTTTTTATCAATTTTCTCCTAGAATAGTGTTGGAAAGTCGCGGTTTTTTCTTAATTTTATCAACTTTTCAGTTAGAAGGAGGCAATAATCAAATTCAATAGAAATAATTGTTTAAACCATTTATTATTATTTGTAATATTCTCTTAAAAACGTGCTAGAAAATTGTAGTTTTTTCTAAAGTTTTCCACTTTTTGTCCACTTTTCAATTCCAGCGAGGTAATAATTAAGTCAAGTTAATAATCAAAATTGTTAAAACAATTTATTATTTTTGTAAATAATATTCTCTTTAAACGCAGTGTTAGAAAGTTGCGATTCTTTTCTCAAATTTTCAACTTTTATGCAATTTTCACGTAGAGTGAGGTAATAATTAATGTAGCTTAGCAAAAATAATTGTTTAAACAAATTATTTTTTATAACTATCTTCTCCTTTATTAATTCTAAATAGTTGTGGTTTTTCTGAAACTTAACTCTTTATCCACTTTTCACTTATAAAAGCTAACAAACATTGTTGTTTATACAATTTATTAGTGTGTATAATTATCTTCTCTGACACAATTGCTAGAAAGATTTTTTGTTTGAAATTTTTAATTTTTCTTCGGCCATTTAGTTATGAAAAAATAATTAAGAAACATTGAAGAGAATTTTGAAAACAATCTCTTTTTTGTGAATGTTTTTCTGAAATAAAACAGATATTTGAAATATTCTTCAAATTTTCCGTATGGATCATATTAAATGTAATTTTTCCTTAAAGTAGTAACTGAGAGCCTTTTTGTTTGGATTATTATTAACATTTATAATTTGTTCTTAACTAAAAAGTCAAAAAATAGCTAAAAATTTCATAAAAACTCTCAAAATTTTAGCATTACTCTAAAAGAAGATAGTTATAAATAATAATACATTGTTGAAACAATTATTTTTGTTAACTCGCTCACTAAGTAAAATTTCACTAAGTAAAAAGTGGAAAAAAAGTTAAAAATTAAAAAAAACATCACAACTGTCTGGCATTAATATAGGAGGAGATAGTTATAAACAATAATAAATTGTGTAAACTATTATTTTTGCTAAATTACTTTAATTATTACCTCGCTCTAAGTGAAAAGTAGACAAAAATTTAATATTTCAGAAAAAACCGCAACTTTCTGGCGTTATCCAAAGAGAATATTATTAAAAATAATAATAAATTATTTAAACATTTATTATTGTTAACTTCAATTATTACCTCACTTTAATTGAAAAGTGGGCAAAAAGTGAAAAATGTTATAGAAAACTACAACTTTCTAGCATTATTCTAAGAATCTAAGAGAATATTATTATTCTAAGAGAAAAGTGCTACAAGCAATAATAAATTGATTAAAAATGTATTTATACTACTAATTATCAATAGAAAGTAATATTTTGTGCCTTAGAAATAATTTTTATGTTTAAAGAACACAACAAAATCCATAATTAGCGCCAGAAACTCGCAAACCCCAATTTTTAACTTATGGGGTATCTTTGGGACCCTATAAAACAGGCTTATGGGGGTGATATTTAAAAAGTAATTAATAATTGGTATTTTGTCGCTAATTATGAAGAGAAATGCCAAGTCTCAGCTCGATATTCGAGAAAAAAAAATTAACAAGCTGATGAATATTCAATTTTATTATTTTGTTAAAAACGAAGTCATCGTTTTCGGTTTCAAATTCAACTGTTGAAAATTCTTCTTTTCGGGTTGATAATTCAACTGTTTTGTAGAAAATTCGTAATTTTTGCATGAGAATTCCCCATTTTAGATGATCTTTCTTTGTAGAAAATTGTTTTTTTTTTTTTTTTTTTTTTTTAATTCATCTGTTGTAGAAATTTCATCTTTTTTGATTGAGGATTTTCAACTATTTTGTTGAAAATGCGTCTTGTTTGGTTGAATTCAACTGAAAATTTATGTATTTTATTGCAAATTAATTTCTTTGGTTAAAAATTCAACTATTTTTGAAAATTAGTTTTTTTTTTGTCAAAAATCAATTTTCTAAACTAAAAACATAACATTGTATTTTTGCTTAAACATACATCTTTTTCGTTGAAAAATCATGTTTTTGATTAAAAATTCATCTTTTTTGGTACAAAATTAATCTCTATGGTTTAAAATTCATCTTTTCGGTCGAAAATTCAACTATTTGATTCAAAATTCATTTTTCTCATTGAAGATGCATCATTATAGTTGACAATTAATTTCTTTGGTTAAAAATTTAACTATTTTGTTAAAACTTTCTATTTTTTTGGTTGAAAATTAACCTTTTCAACAGGAAATTTAACTACTCCATGTTTGGTTGAAAATTTATCTTCTTTAGTTGAAGGTTCAACTATTTGGTTGAAAATTCATGCCTTTTGTTGAAAATTCGTTTTTTTGTAGTTAAAAATGCATTTTTTCAAACTGGTAATATAATTATTCCATTTAGGATTGAAAATTTATATTTTTTAGTTGAAAATTCGTTTTTATGGCATGAAAATTCAATATTTTAGATGAAATTTTGTTATTTTTTGACTGAAAAATCATCATAGTTGAAAATTCATTTGTTTGCTTAAAAAATAGTTTTTTATGTTGAAAACGTCTTTTTTGGCAGAAAATTAGCTTATCTCGTAGAAAAGTAGTGATTACGTCAGTCAAAATGACTGCAGAGCATTACAATTTATTGATTCGGTGAGTGGACAATTGGACATTACTGATTAGATCAATTTGTCTTTATTGCTAGAAAATAAATCTTGGTCCAAAATGAATCTTTTTCGTTAAATTCAACCGTTTTTGATTAAAAATAAAAATATTTTTGTGTTAAAGTGCACTTATAATGTTTTGAGGAAATTTTGGGCTACGTTGCTTGTCGGTCAAAAATAGCCCAAAATTGGTAACATAGTTTATGGAAGGATCCTAACAAGGCAATAGGAAAATAAATTTTATGTTTAAAAAGAAACAAAATGGTAGAATATTATATTTCTGTACGTTAACGATTTCATAAATAACCTTTGCCCACTTTTTTATTCACTCGCTTGATTATAGATTTATAGAATTATAGATTATAGGAATATAGGCGTTTTATAATTTTTATATTCACTTTCAAAGAAGCATCTCTTTCAAGATTCTAGTATCCGAGAATGTAACGAATGGCCTTGAATTTTGAATATTTCAAAAGCTTCTTTGAATGACTAGACGAAAATATTTTTTATCTACATTATTCATTGTGAATTTTATAAGATCTGGGACTTTTGGGGTTTTATGTCATATTCATAAAGTACCTTTTTAAAACGCACTTTTTTCATTTTTTAAATTTGATTGTTTAAAAGTGGTAAGTATAAACTGCTACTGTAAAATATAATTAATAATCATAAATTAAACTGAATATTAAAATAGCTACATTGGCTTTCATACAATTTTAATCCTATTTTTAATCTACTCTCCGTAAACTGTCAGTTTAATTTAAACATAAGATTTTATTCCAGCAGGAATTAGAAGCAAATAAAAAAATTTGGGATTTTATATCGTAATAAAATGTTCTTGAAAGTCATTCTCAAATTCGGAGTCTTGATGTCTTTTAGTGATTGTCTTCGACAACTTGAATAGTTTTAAATGTTTTTTATAATTCAAGCATCTTTTTTAAATCTGTCTATCTTGCAGATTTGCAATATTTGCTCTTTTTTATTGTGCATAATTTAAAATGATATAGTTTTGAATGTTTTTTTTTTTAATACTTTAATTTTGAAGAATTGAAATTGAGAACTCTTCATTTTAAAACATGCATAAATACAAGGTTTTAAATTTGGATGATTTTGAAGATCAAAAGTCAAGTTTTCAATTCTAAATCTTCCAAAATGGAAGAAATTTTGAATGTAAATCATAAAATTACACCTTTTTTAATTGAGAAACTTGAAATTTTTTTTTGTAAATTTCAAAAATTAAAAACTTTTGACTTTTAGAGATTTACACATCAAAATTCTCAAATTTGGATGATTTTGGAAATGAAAAGTCAAATTTTCAATTGCAAATCTTCCAAATTAAAGAACTTTCTAATTGTAAATTTTCAAAATCTAATATTTTTTAATTTGGAAGATTTTGAAGACCAAAAGTCAAATTTTTAATTCTAAATCTTCCAAATTAAAAAAAAATGTCGCATGCAAATCATCAAAATTACCGATATTTTATTTGTAAATCTTAGAACTTGCATAATTTTTAATTGTAAATAAGTTTTCAACATTAAGAACTCTTCAATTTTGAAGATTTACAATTCAAAATTCTACAATTTTTAAAGAGGTACGATTTAGAACTCTTTAATTTCAGACATGTAAATTGTACATATAAAAGTTCTTAAATTTTGATGGTTTTCAAAATCAAAAGTCAAGTTTTCAATTCTAAATCTTCCAAACTGAAGAAATTGCGAATGCAAATAATCAAAATAATAGAATTATTAATAGCAAATTGTAAAAATTAAAAACTCTTTAATTTTAAAGATTTGTAATTTAAAGTTTTTACAATTTTGAAGAGTTAAAATTGAAAACTCAATTCTAAATTTTAAAAATTTATAAAATTTTGAATTTAAAGCATTTAAATTACAAAGTTTTTAATTGTAAAACTTAAAACTTGCATTATTTCTAATTTTTAATGTTAACAATTAAAAAGTCTGCAATTTAAAAAATGAAAATAAAAGTTCTACAATTTTGAAGATTTCCAGTTGAAAATTCTTCAATTTTAACGAATTGCAGTTTAAAATTCTTCAGTTTTAAAGATTTGTAAATAAAAATTCTTAAATTGTGATAATATTGAAGATCAAAAGTCAGCAGATATCAATTTGAAGTCTTCCAATTTGAGGAACATTTAAATGTGAATCATCAAAATTATCGAATTTTTAATTGTAAAACTTAAAACTTGCATAATCTTTTATTGTAAATTTTCAAAATTAAAAATAATTCTATTTTAAAGATTTACAATTCAAAGTTCTACAATTTTGAAGAGTTACGATAGTATATAATTGCAAGTCATTCAGTTTTCAAGATTCATATTTTAAAGGTGTGTAGGTTGGAACGTTTTTTTGGGAATAGTTGAATTTTAAAGATTTACAAGAATTAAAAATTCTTTAATTTTGACTATTTGAAATTTCAAATTCTTTAATTTTGAATATTTGCAATTGAAGACTCTTCAAAACTTAATGTGTATAATAGAAAATGATGCAATTTTCAAATATTTTTTTGGAATAGTTCAATTTTGACGATTTAAAGTTTAAATGTATTCAATTTTATAGATTTGTGATTGCAAATTCTTCCATTCTGAACAGTAAATATGACAGCGTTGTTTTTTTGGAAATTCTTATAATTTTTTACAAATGTAACATATTTTTCCGTATATAAAAAAAGAAACTTTGCAGAATCTTCAAGTTGCTGAAATCAGTGACTGGAAATGTAACAAGTTACCATTTTCACTTAATAACTGTAGCTGTAATTAGTTCCTTCTTTCAAGGAACTTCTCTAATATTTAATCAATACATTGATAATATACTTTAATTTAATTTAACTAACAGATAAAATATTTTTTATTTTTACAAAATTAAAAAAATGTTATTTTACGGATGACAAGACATTGTAATGTGGATATTATTAGATGATTGCTTTATACTAAGAACCGAGTAAGAATGAAAAAATGTAATATATTTCAAAAACGACCCCTTAAGCTTCTATATTTTAATTAACTTTACTTGACTATTAGATTCTTATGAAGAAAAAGTAGCAATTCTTATTTAATCCTAAGGGTTGTAGGGTTTATTCAATTCCTTGAAATATTTTTTACTTATCTTCTCGGTAAGTTTTTGTATCAAAAATTGTATTTAGGAATTATGAAATTCTTTTTTTACAAACAATATTTTTCTGACAAGTTTTTCAAATAAAAACGTACCAAACAAATTTACAGATAATCTTTCAAGGAATGAAATGAGCCCTATACAATATTAGGATTGAATAAGAATGGAAACTTTCACCTTAAGCGAAAGCAAGAACATAAAACTCAAAATAACTTCTTCTACCTTTTCTCCCTCTTTTTCAATTGGTTATTTTTGTCTCTAATGAGCCGAAAAGTGAGGTAGTTTAGAAGTCTACTTTTTAATTTTGAATCTTTTTCATACTCATTTTGTAGAAAATTATTCATGATAAAGTGAATTTCTGTTCTATCTTAATTTCAAGTTAATTTTAAATCAAAATAACTGTTATTAAATAAACAATTTTATCCTGAAATATATTTTTTTTCTTCAAATTTTTGCCTTTAGTTTAATGCTCATTTTTGTGCTCGAGATAGCTAGTGAACATCCTTTAAGGCTCTAGATTCTAAATTTAATTGGACACCTTCTAAAAAGCATTAAATTGAAAAAAATGCTGCAAACCAGATGTTTCGCGATGCAATTTTTTAAAAATAATATAGATATTTAATATGGAAGCCTGAAGAGTCTGTAAAAAAATCTTCTTTCAGATACTCGCACGCGAGTTACACCCCCTGAAGAGAACTCTGAGGTCGCTGCAGGCTTCGCAGGTGTCGAATTTGACAAAAAAAGTTGGGCGATGGAGACTACTATGCAGCCGCCCCTTCCGCCACCGCCCCTACCTTCGGCTTCTTCAAACACCACCTGCACAGATACTACAGTCACCCACGTCCTGACTTATGGTATGCCGAAATGTTCCCCCAAAAATGTTCAGATTTTAACAAGTTCAAAATACCACACCTATTGACGAATTGATTTCAGGATAATTAATTTAATTATGTTGCTAGAGAACAAGGAAACCCCGGAAATTTTATTTAGGATCGGGAATTTTGTTCTTTTATCGAAACATCTACTTTTTTTCTACATTATCTTCTTTTTATTGTTTAGTCGAGAAACAGAGAGAGGAAAATCTGATAGTTTCATTATGTCTTATGATAACATCAAAGATAATTGATCTTTGATTATATGACGCATATAAGGCATTAACAACTAAACAGTTAAACTTAAAAAAAAAACATAAGAATTTTCAACGAAATTGTTGAACTTTTAACCAGAAAGTTAAATTTTCAAGTCAAAAAGACGTTTTTTTCGAAGAAAGTTCAATTTTCAACAAAAAAGTTTATTTTTAACCAAGAAAGATGAATTTCCAACCAGAAGACGAATTTTTAACGAAATAATTGAATCCTCAACCAAAAAGATAAATTTTTAATAAAAGATTAATTTTCTAACCAACAAGATTAATTTTCAACAAAATGCATGAATTTTCAACTTACAAAGGATAAATTTCCAACAAAAAATTGACTAGTTAGATTTTCAGATAAAAATCTTAGTTTTCAATAAACAAAAAAAAACGAATTTACAACAAAAAGTTTAATTTTGAACCAAAGAGGTGAATCTTTAAACAATTTTAAGAAAGTAATTCAACTTTCAATTAAGTACTTGAATTTTCAACAAAAAAAGATGAATTTTTAATCAAATTGCTAAATTTTGAATCATAAAGACGAGACCTTTCCACTAAGAAGATTAATGTTCAACCAAAAAAGACGAATTTTAAACAAAATTATTGAATTTCCAAGTCAAAAAGACAAATTATTTACAAAACAGTTAAATTTTCAATCCGAAAATAGATTTTTCAACTAAATGGTTTAACTTTCAAGCCAAAAAGACCAATTTTCTACAAAACAGTTCAGTTTTCACCCTAAAACTATTAATTTTCAAGTAAACTTATGAATCTTCAGCCATCAAAAAATTAATGTTTGAAAAATTAGTTTAATTTATACCACGTAGTTGTTTTTTCAGCAACAAAAAAATGAATTCTCAAAACAAAAAATCTAATAGATGATATAATAGATGATAATTTATCCAAAACAGATTTTAATTTGAAATAAAAAACAGTTGAATTAAGAAAAGGGTTTTCAACAAAATATTTGAAATAACATTTTTAACCAAAAAGGATGAATTTTCAACAATGATTATTAATTTTCTACTAAACAAGACTTAGTTTCAACAAAATATGTGAATTTTCAACCAAATAGCTGAATTTTCAACTATAAAAGATCAGTTTTTCAATTTAAAAAACCAATTCTCAACAAAAAACCGAATAGTTACATTTTTAGTTTAAAAAATGAATGCTTAATAAATTAGCTGTAAATTCGATTTCGAGTGTTTTCACTTCGTATGTATTTATAATTATATGATGCTCATTTCACGAGCACCATATCTTTAAACACAAAGACAAATAAAATTTTGTAATCGAAATGATAATTTTTCGAGCTGGGAAAGGGAAGAGAAGAGTTGTGTCGCACCCTATCCCTTTCCCAGCTTCATGATTTCTTTACAAAAATTATCAGAATTATTTTATTTGAAAATTTATGATCAAAAAGTCTTTTCTATTAATATTATAGATCAATCGATTTGCCTAGAATTAAGGAATCTTTTCCGTTCTTGCATCAATTTTGAATTATGTTAGTGAAAAAAGTTTTACTATAAAAAAATGTCTTCAAATATTATGCATTACCATAGCTTCCTTACTCTTCAATAAAATATATCAATATTATAGTTCAGTCGATTCGTCTTGAATCAACACAACTTTTCTATCCTCGCATCAACTTTAAATTATGAGAATGAGAAAAATTTCACTATAAAAATTGACTTCAAAAATATATAAATTACCATAACTTCCCTACTCTTTAATAAAATGTATTAATTCTTTTATCAACTTTTAATTATGTTAATGAAAAAAGTTTTACTATAAAAAACCGATGTTTCATATATTATTGAGTGCCAAAAAAATGTAATAAATATTTTTAGAAATCCTTCAGTCAGTTTCAAGATGTTAGTGGTGAAAATAAGCCTTACAAATTTCATCAATTTATCTTTAACCGTTTTTAAGTTATCGAAATAATTCAATTTTCAACTGAAGAAAGGAATTTTAAACCAAATTGACGAATCTTAAACAACAAAAAAAGCATTTTTGACCAAAAAATATGACTAGAATAAAATAATTGCATTTCCGAGGAAATAATTAAATTTTCGACCAAATAGTAGAATTTTTAACCAAACGAGATAAATTCCGTACCAAATATATAATTTTAGATTTTTATTATTTTTACTATATTTTTATTATTGGGTTCTATTAATTCATTTAGCATTTAGGGGAAAAAGTGAGATAAAGGAGAAGTTTCTTCAAACCGGGGGGAGGGGGGGGATTTGTCAAAAAGGGAAAGAGGGGAATAGGGTATAGACTGTGAAGTCAGAACTGTGAAAGTAATTTTTAAACTGTGTTCAAATTTATCATTAGACAACGTACTAAATGTTATCTTCACCTATGCCGCCCCCCCCCCCCCCTTCCCTGTTTACTAACCACAGTTTTTGCCGCTATATCGAATGAACCAGGATACAGGCATTCTGTCAATTTTAAAAGAAGATATTCTAAAAATAGTACAAATTTCAATGTTTTCTTAAAATTTAAATAAAATCTATTATAATACAAATTTTACAATGTTGGAACAAAAAAGCTGTAAAAATTCGAAGACATCTAGTCTGTATATTTTTAATAAATTTGATAGAAATCTCATGATTACCAATTTGTAATTTCATATATTTCACCAAAAAATTTCTTTCAGCAGAAAAATATTAAATTTTTTCCAACATTTTTGTTTCAGCTTTAAACATGTTGCAACATGTAAGCCAAAAATTTCAAAATAGCGTGATAAGTTGATGCGATTCTATATAAATTTACCTTAAAGATGATTCCAAATTAGATTTTATTTTAATTTAAGAAAACATTGTAATTTGCACTATTTTTTAATATCTTATTTAAAAATTGACAAAATGACTTCACCCTGGCTCATTTTATCGAGAATACCGATAGCTTTCAACCTATTTAAGAACAAAAAATTTAACTCTCGTACGAGTATAATTAATGTATAAAGAACTTGAGCAATCATCGATAAACAGGCGGTGTTGTATACTCACGATCAGCAATGTAGTTTCGATTAATATTTATCACTGCAATCTGTGGTCGAGGATAAGTTTGGCACGTATATAAATAAATAATTAGAAAAAAAACATCCTTAGATCAGTCGGGGGGGGGGGGGGGGGTGGTAAGGAAAAACCCGGGAAAACCCCAGAAATTTAAGACAATATTTTGAAAAATTGTTTTCACATATCACAATACTGAAATTCTTGGAAGTAAATATTAGTTTTAATTATTAATGCCGCGAGTGAGTTATATACTTTGCCCTTGAATAATAATCGCGTTAAAGTATTTGCATGAAGCGGAACTTGGGCATCAAAAATAAAGCAAATACTAATTGAAATTGCGTGCTGACTTTGGTTAAAGTTTAATCAGACTTTAGACTCTTTGAGTTTAAAAACTCATATGCCTGGTCAGCAATCAAATCTTGCATTCCTGGAGAGTATTTAGGATTGTAACAAACTGGGGGTTATGTAATCCCAGTTAAGTATCGAGTTCACACCACGTGTGGCGTGTTTCTTTAACCAGAGGAAAAACCTAAGGTTTCTCGTTTATATTAGTTTTAAAACTCCCCTTGGGCTTACTTTCTTAAATCTATATTAACTCGAGGCTTACATTTTTGAAGAATTGATTTACAGAGGAAAATTTTTAATCTTTTTAAGGGAGTTCAAATATCTTGCATAAAAGTTTGAGAGTTTATGAATAACTTAAAATGTATAGGAGAAAATTTGACCACCCGAAATGTTTGGGATTTTTCGCAGGGCAAAACCTCGAAATCAGGGAAAAAACAGGGAATTTCGTTGGTAAGAAGATTTCTGTCAAGAATAATCAGGGCTTTAGTGACATTTCTTTCAATAAATTTAGAGTATTTCAAAAGATTCCTATACATTTTTAATGTATATAAATAATTTGAAGGGATTTCAAAGTATTTGAAAGGTTTTAGGCTATTTTTAAAAAGCTCAATGAATTTTCAAGAGCTTTAAAAAGTTTCAAAGGATTTTAAAGGATTTGGAATATTTTAGGGTATTTTAGAAGATTTCAAGAGATTTTGAAAGATTTCAAAGTATTTTAAATATCTTAGGGTATTCTAAATAATTCCAAGGCATTTCGAAAAGATTAACAAATTTCCAAGGATTTTTTATGATTCTGAGGGATTTAAACCAATTTTCATGGGATTATCAAGAATTTCCTAAAAAGCTTTAAAATATTTTTAAAAATTCCAAGAGATTCTAACGTATTTTAAAAGCTCTTGGGGAATTTTAATCAATTTTCCAAGATTTCAGGAAATATCGGATTTCATGTAATTTCACAGAATTTTATCATTTTAATGAATTTCAAGGATTTTTCAATTGTTTTCAATAATTTAAAGGGATTACAAAGAATTTTGCAGATTTCACGATATTTTTAAAAATTCCAAGGAATTTCACAAGGGTTTAAAAAAAATCTCAAAGTATTTCAAAAGATTTTAAAGGATTTGAAATACGTTGGGATATTTTAAATATGTTTCAATTATTTTACGTAATTCCGAAAGATCTTCGAGATTGTAGGGCTTTTTTAAAACATCCAAGGAATTTTCAAGTGTTGACATTTTTCAAGGGAGTTCAAAAGATTTCAAGGGATTTCGAAAGATTCCAAAGGATTTTAAATATCTCAGGGTGTTCTAAATAATTCCAAGGCATCTCGAAAAGATTTAAAAATTTCCAAGGATTTTAATGATTTTAAGGGATTTAAACCCATTTTCTTGGTGTTTTACAGAATTTATTAGAATTTCGGAAGATATGGAACGATTTTAGAGGACCTATTTAGGGTTTCTAGTATTTTTGAAATTTTCCAAGGGTTTTTATCAGATTTCTGAGGATTTCAAAAATTTTAAAGAATTTTAAAAGCTCTCACGGTATTTTAACAAATTCTCTAAGATTTTAGGAAATATCATCTGGTTTTACGGTATTTTAAAGAATTTATTTACAATAATTGAAGTATTTCGTAGGATTTGAAGTATTTTCGAATATTTTAAAAGATTCCAAGGAATTTCTTAAGAGTTTAAAAAAATGTCAAGGGATTTCAAAAGGCTTTGAAATATTTAGGTTGTTTTTAAAACATCCAAGGAATTTTCAAGAGTTTCGAAAAGTTTTAAGGGATTTCGAATGATTTCAAAGGATTTTAAATATTTTAGGGTATTTAAAATAATGCTAAAGCATTTTGCAGTAATTTAAACATTTCTAAGAATTTGAATGATTTTAATTAAAGGATTTAAACAAATTTTCGTGGGGTTTTAAAGAATTTCCTAGGATTTCAGAAGATGCGGAACGATTTTATAGAACCTATTACGTTTTCTAATATTTTTAAAGATTTCAACGAATTTTATCAGATTTTCCCAAATGTCAATGATTTTAAGGGATTTTAAAAGCTCTCAAGGTATTTTAATAAATTTTCCAAGATTTCAGGAAATATCTCATTTCACGTAATTTCATGGGATTTTATAATATTTCAATGGATTTTATATAATTTAGATTCAAGAATTGATTTTTTTTTTTTTTCAATTTATAAAAGATTCTATATTAAAAATGTTACAAGATTAGAATTTTGTTCTTTAAATACTAATGGTCAGGGAAAATGAAGTATTAGTCAGGTAAAAATCAGGAAAAATTCAAGAAACTTTGAAAATTAAGTTAACTAAAAATTGATTCAAAATTTCTTTTTGCAGACCTATTTGTAAAACTTTAACTAAACAATATAATAGAGCTGGTCTGACCTTAATAGATAGTGTTTGCATTCTATTTGCTTCATATTACCGAACGACTGGATAATCCAGCTTAGTAGTAGGTCAAAGAATCACCTGTAGTGTTTTTATCCAGTGTTGCCTTAATGGCCAAAGTTTTTTATTTATTAATGTTAATGATATTGTTTTAGAACATTTTTGTTATGCTTACACAATGTTGGTACTTAATGGACATCAATACCCTTATTAACTTTTTCAGGGTGGCCACTGACCGAGAAAACCCGGAATTAGTCTGGAATTTTGAGCACCAGGAAAAAGCCGGGAAATAGCCGGGAATTTTTTTCAAAATGATCGACAGAATTTTTCGGAATTTTTACTATTTTCTCCTATTCCCCTATTCCACTGTTTTTCCTTCTACTATTATATTTTTGGCTTAGAATGCATCTTCTTGGTCAATAATTCAACTGTTTTGTTGAAAATTTAATTATTTGGTTGAAAAATCAACTATCTTGTTAAATAATCATATTTTTGTTTGCAAATTTATCTTTTTTGGTTGAAAAATATTTTATTTTTTTGAAAATTTTATTATTATATTTTTGCTTCAGAATTAATTTCTTTTGCTTACAAATTCTAATATTTGGTTGAAAATTTTATTATTTTGTTGCAAATTCAATTATTTTCTGAAAAACTCATATTTTTTGGTCGAAAATTCAATTGTTTAGTTGAACATTCCTTTTTTTGAGTAGAAAATTGTTCTTTTTAGATTTAAAATTCACCTTTTATTAGAAAAGATGTCTTTCATGATTGAAGGTTAATTATTTTTAATTGAAAAGTCCACTTTCATATTTTCGGTCCAGAATTCATCTCTTTTTTGTTTGAAAATTCAACTTTTTTTAAAGACTCATCTTTTTCGGTTAAAACATTTTTTTTTAAGTTTATTATCATATTTTTGGTTCAGAATTAATTTCCTTTGGGTAAAAATTCTATTTGGTTGCAAATTTACCTATTTTTTTAAAAAGTCATCTTTTTGGTTGAACGTCCTCTTTTTGGACAGTAAATTGTTTTTTTTTTTACAGAAAATTCACATTTTATTAGAAAATACATCTTTTTGGGTTAAAAATTCATCTTTTATGATTTAAAGTTAATACATTTCAATTGAAAAGTCTACTGCTATATTTTCGGTACAGAATTCATCTCTTTTTTGGTTAAAAATCGAGTTAAGAATTCTACTATTTGGTTGAAAATTGTAATATTTTGTTGCAAATTTAACTATTTTCCTAAAAAGCCTTTGTTTTTGGTAGAAA
This sequence comes from Andricus quercusramuli, assembly GCA_932178445.1. Classification (NCBI taxonomy): domain Eukaryota; kingdom Metazoa; phylum Arthropoda; class Insecta; order Hymenoptera; family Cynipidae; genus Andricus; species Andricus quercusramuli. The sequence goes on along the minus strand of CAKNXH010000251.1, from coordinate 760,472 downwards.
ATGCAACTATTTGATAGGACGTTCGTCTTTTTGGATAGATAATTGGTTCTTTTAGTTTGGAAATTCATCCATCATTAGAAAAGAAATATTTTATTGTTGAAAATTCATCTTTTATGATTGAAAGTTAATTACATTCTACTGTTATATTTTCGGTCCAGAAATCATTTCTTCGAAAATTCAACTGTTTTGTTGAAAAAATTTTTCTCGGTTGAAAATCAAACTGTTTTTTACAAAATTCTTCTTTTTCGGCTTGAAAGTACAACTGTTTTTGGTTGTAGTTTAATCTTTTTTGATTGAAAATTCGATCATTTGGTTGAAAATTCATCTCTTTTGCTTGAAAGTTGAACTATTTGGTGGTAAATTCAACTGTTTGGTTGATAATTTATTTTTTGGTTGAAAATTCATCTCTTTTGATTAGAAATAAACTTTTTTGTTGAAAATTCTTCTTTTATGGTTTAAAAGTCAAATATTTTCTAAAACTGACTTTTTAGATAAAAAAATCAATTCTTTGGTTGAAAATTCATCCTTTTTTTGGTTAAAAATGAAGTTTTTCGGTGGAAAATTAAATTTTTTTGTTGAAAATGCAATTTTGACTTGAAATCTTTAGAATATATGGTACCTACATTAATGTTATTTAAAAAGAATTTATTTCCCTAATATTATTCCACTTTTTTTAATCATCTTATTTCCCCTTTTTTGAAAGGATTTTGGGTTATGAAGTCTGAAATTTTTTCGGAAGTTTCAGTGACCACGCAGATTTTGTTTTATTTTTATTGAATTTTATAAATTTTTTTGACGGATTTTTAGCGCAAAATACTCGGTTCTATTTGGGGTTTAAATTTTAAAGACTGGACTAGCTATTTATAAATGAGTTTCAAAATTGCACTTATTAGTCCGTTAGGTAAATTTATGATTATAGGTAGTTTAGATTGTTAAGAACCTCCGAGTCTTTTGGTTTGTTAGTTTGGCGCTCGGTCTAGTCAGGTTGGGTTGTAGACATCTAGGAAGGTGACAAAAGGGCGGTGCCATCGTTAGATCCTTAAATTTTGAGTCATAGAGATAGTTATCTGAAATAGTCGAAATGAATGGGAAATGAATTTTGTGCTAAGCTTCATTTATAGTTCTACGTTTAGGAACATTTTAATGCTTGTTACGGTTCTTGATTTTTATGCATTTACCGTAAACGTTCGACATGAGACAATTTAATAACCGCAATCAAAAATAGTGTCTAAAGATTTTAAGAATTGAAATATTAATTTATTAAAGTGGAATAAATTGCTTACAATATCACAATTTCATATTACGTGATATAATGAAATTTAAAGTAAATTTCATTCAACTTCTTTTTTTTTTTTGTTAAGTTCAATTATCAACAATAATTATATTTTTACGGTAAGTCATTTCATAGGTTTTATTGAGGCTTATACCGTACGCCGGTATAAAATGGAAAATTTTTATTTAGTAGGCTTCAATAAAACCTATGAAATTTCTTACTGTAAAAATATAATTATTATCTATCTACAGGCCTTTAAATTTGAACATCAAATCTGAAAAAAAACGGTATATACCTCAATAAAACATAATTCAATTATAAGCTTTTTCAATTATGAAATTTTATATTTTGTCTTCATTTTTAAGCATACATTTTCAATTTAAATCATTTAAAAGTGAAGTTTTGAAAAAAAAAAAACGTTTTAGAGTGAAAATTTGTAATAAAAAACATTTTATGTTGATCAACTGTAAATTTAAATTAATTAATGATTTTCAACATTGAATTGTAGTTCGAATATTAAAAATTAATAATAATTGATGTTTCAAGGCGATTCTGTATCTGTTGAAAATTAAACAGTTTATATCTTTTAACGTTAAAAATTGAACTGTTTCAATGCGAAAGCGGGACGATTGAAAAATTCCAGAAAATAAAATTCCCGACACTGTAAAATTCCCGAAGGATAAAATTCCCATATTGGCAAATTCTCGTCTTATAAAATTCCCGAACAGTTTATAATATTACCGAATTGAAAAATTCCCGAATAATAAAATTCCCGACAGCTTATAATATTACCGATTTTGAAAATCAGTTTGAAACTTTTTTATTTCAACAGATTTCCACTCTGAGTGCTTTAATTTGAAGTTTATTTTTGATTACTTCAAATGAAACAATTCTTAGCTTTGAGAGTCTACATTTTTTTGACAAAATGATTTTAACAATTGAAATCAAAGAGCCGAGGTCTTAGGAAATTAATAATGATCGAAATATGCAATGATTTCTGGTTTTTTAATTAAAATTGCGAAGAATAAGAATATCAGATGGATTTTTATTTTCTCACGCACAAAAAATGATGTAAAAGATCCGTATTTCTAAAAATTTAAGAATTTCAACATTTTTTTTAGAATACACTAACTTGACCAAACAACTTAAACAACTCAAGTAATTTTTCGATTTGAATGAAATCTTTTTTGTGAGTTTTTTGGGTCGCTGATTTCAAATCTGTTTTTAAATTTTTAAATTTCAAATTGTTCTAAAACAAAACGGCGGATTCATTATCACGACCCAAAATACAAAAAATGATTCGATTTGAATAAAAATTATTTTGATGGGTTTTTTTTGGTTCGCTGATTCCATATCTGTTTTTGAAATAAAAATAATGTTAGTCTCTCACCTGTCTGTTTCGAATTTTTTCTTACTCAGATGTACTTCTTGGTCATTACTTGCTCGATGATTTTTGGCAAGTGAAATCATATTTCTTCAAGTATTTATCATTTTCTAAGTTGTCTAACAAAATTATTAAATTAAAACATTATCGAACGAATTTATTAATTATTTAAAATGTTAAACAGTGATTGAGAAAGTTTATAAAACATTTAACTGATATAGTAATTCTTTTGGGCAAAGTGTAATGTTATTGGATAGCAGTTTATGGGAAAATTTTGTCATTTGGATGAATATTAACCAAAAGGGAGGGGGTGAAAATTTTACGATTCTCATAGATTTCATTCTATTTCGGCAATTTTTAACTCTTCCAATGGTAATAAAAAATGTCAAGTACAGTTTCGATAGGGGGTTTCACGTTCTTTGCATTGAGCATAAGCATTTTTTGAGGAAAAAAAATTTGACCTTCAAAAATGAAAGTCAAAAACTTATTGACTTTTTTGGAAAAACGCATCATTTTTCATTATTTTATCTTGAAAGAAAGCTTAGGTTTTCCCCCCCTTCAGAAATGAAGGTCAAATATAAATTGAACTTTTTTCATAGAACGTTTTTAAATTTTTTTCCGGTGAGAAAGAATGCTTTGGGTTTTTCCTTTAATCGCAACTCTACTGGACAAACAAATTTTTTATTGCCATTAGCAGAGTTACAAATTGCCAAAACAGCTGGTATATTCTCAAAAACTACTCATCGCTTTTTTCCAAAAAAGTCAAATTAGTTTTTGACTTTAGTTTTTGAAGATTAAATATTTATATTCTCACAACATTCTTATGATGAGATGTCTGAAAATCCCAAAAAATAAAATTTTCGCGAATATTAAAATTTCCGAATAATAAAATTCCTGAATTATAAAATTCATGAATAATAAAATTCCCGAACAGTTCATAATATTACCGAATGGGAAAAGTCCTGAATAATAAAATTCCCGACAGTTTATAATATTACCGAATTTGAAAATTCACGAATAATAAAATTCTTGATAGAAAGTTGCCGAATTATAAAATATCCGAACTAGAAAATTCCCGAATTTTAACAATTAAACATTCTTTATAAATATTATTTATTTATTGAAAATACAATATTTTTATTTTAAAAACGATGTTTAATGTTTAAAATTTCTAAAATTATTGTTTGAATTTAAAATAACAATAATTGACTGAGTATTGTTATTTTAAATTCAAACAATGATTTGAGAAACTTTATTAAAAACAATAATTTTATATATATAAATATTTGATTATTGTATTTTTAACAAATAAATAATATTATAAACTGTCGGAAATTTTATTATTCGGGAATTTTCTAATTCGGTAATATTAAAAACTGTTCGGCAATTTTATTATTCCTGAATATTCCAATTCGGGAATTTCACAGTGTTGGGAATTTTATTTTTCGGGATTTTTCAGTCGCCCCCTTATTATTAATGCAAAGAGTATGAAAAAAATCTATCAAAACTGTGCTTGGCGAAATATTTTTTATTGTCATTAAAAGAATTTAAAATCGCCGAAATAGACGATAATCACAAATTTTTCACCCCCTCCTCCTTCGTTAATACTTATCCAACGTACAAAAATTTTTCTCCATCAACTATTATACACTTAAGAAATAATGTCACATATATATTATTTTATATTTAAAAAAATTATTTTTTCAGTTTTGTCCAGATTTTTGATATTTTGGTCCACTGTGCGGCACCAGTCATCTTGCATTCAATCTCCCATTGAGGATCTGATCAGCTGATAGATACAAAACATAAGGGTGCATTGAGAAAATCTCAACTCCGAAGGGTCTCTGAACTCCAAATCCCGGAAATACAGTTTTCTCCATGTGTCTGGGTCACAGGTTCAACCGTCTCACCAGCGCCCTTCGCATTAATTTTCCATTCTCCAGGTATCGATTTTCACCTCGAAACCAGGTATATTCTGAATTCCTCCTGCCAGACAGATTGCACCGGTTGGAATCGGAATCGGGTCTGGTCTCTGAAGTCGAAGCTTAGGTTCCCTACCCTGGTATCCTCCTTACGCTTACATTCTTACATGATATTTACTACCACAGTAGTCCACAATGGAGTATTCAGTACACTTTATATCTATAGTAATATTCGGTTCCTAGTCTTCCGAGACGCATGTGCCTTCTTGTTTTCCGAATCAGCTGTTAGACCAACGTGAAGGGTGGGCTGTCAGCAGGCAACATGCTGCATTCAAAGAGGGGGGCGGTTCTATCGTCGAAAGCCAGTCGGCAGCTGGACGTCGCACGCAGCGGTGTGTGCGACCTCTCCTTCAGTTAGTCGAGTTTCAACCACGATTCGAACAACAACCTACAAAGTTGAATCTTGCAACTACACCATTCAGTGCCTCGTCGGACTTTTATTTCTTGCGTGTATATCAGATGACCGCCTTCGTCATTCTCCAGTGAAAGTGAAACTTTTTGAATCCTCGAAAAGGACTTTCGCTTTCCCTCCTGGTTTCGCGATTCTTAATTAGTGATCACAACTCTTCCGTCTTATCTGCGTGATTCAGCAATCCTTGATCCATTTGGATGCAATCTCAGCTAGATTAGCTGCTAATTCGAACCAAAAGCTGTGGCAAAACCTTGCTTCCGAGGCGGAAAAGAACTCTGAAGGCCAACAATAAAAATACAGCACCCGCATACTTGAACAAAAAAGAGCTACCAAGTATCGCAATAAAAAAGGAGGACAAAGATAAAAAATACTGACTTCTTCATCAAGAACTGGATCCAAATTTATAAAATATCAACACCAAAAGAGAAAAGCAGGTCTTCAAGGACGTGTTCTCCAAGATTGAGACCAACTCTTGAGAACCAGGACACCTCTTCTTTAGAAAATAATTCTGCGATACGATTGCGTTTGGTTGCGAAATTTGCTGGGCCTGAGCTACACATAGTGAGTGATCAGTGAAGAGTTCTACAAAAGGTTCCGGTTTGGAATATCGATCCCTGCACGTGTTTCTAGTAGAATCTAGACTATCTCTTGATCAACTTCGAGGAGCAGACGTGTGCGAAGGTCATGTAACAGGGTCCGTCCGCTAGTAGAAAATGTGTCAGTAGGATAGACACCGTTTTCCTCGACTCTCACTCTATAAGGTGTAAACCAAATTACAAACTGGATTAGACCAATTCTTCTTTCTCAAGAGTATTTTCAAGATTGAGTTGATTGTTGTTCAATTCTGATGCAAACGTCAAGAAGTTTATCAATTTGTTTTCTTCGGTTGATTCCAAATTTCTTAAGCTGATTCCATTTATTTCAGCTGTTTGGTGGAAGCTTTGTTTATCAAGTGCTAGTGAAGAACGTAGCTGACCGCATTGCGTCAGAAGCAAGTGATCGCAATAGTTGATCATAATTAATCGCCGTTCTGCAATCGGAGAGTCAAGTGATAGTAAGAAAGGGGATTTGCTACTTGCTACTTGGAAATGGTAGTATTTTTATTCGAGTAGTGGAATTTACATTTGTGACTATGAGACTTGGGAAATTGAAATCCAAGAGTCATAAAACAGTTGCGAGTGTTAAAGTGCTTCAAGTTTCTTGATCTTGGTGAACTTTGCCACTTCAAGGCAGTTTTTTTCTCCTAAGTTCCGTGGTGTAAACCGAGTCAAAATGAAAAATCCGGAACACGAGAGTGGCTATTTCGAGGATGGGAGCGACGTTGAGATCACCTCCTCTGAAGAACATCCAGTTGGTGAAGAGAGGAAATGGTGTTCTGGATCATATGGTCTTACGAAAGCTATCCATGAATTGGATGTTCGGGATTCGCCCGCATCACCAGATCCGGTTACCCAAGAACATCAATGCAAAAAAGGTACAAGATTCTCCATATTTGTGCTTTCATATAGATCCCAGCAACTGGTCTTTGTCTCACAATCTACACGTGTGAGGATCAATGTCGGATATTCTTAGCTGTTGTCAAATATCGAGATTGATTGCTATCTCCAAGAATTCTTAATCTCCTTCGGATTTGGGAGATTGATACTTGATTTGTTTTAATATAGGTAATTGATTGTTGGTGGTTTTCAAGTTTGGTGATAGTAGTTTTAAAAACTGATGACTGGTTTAAAAAAGCAATTCAAGTATGTAATTGGTTCTAGAAATAGAGGAACGCTGTTAGAGGATTTGTTTTGTTGACTCTCAAATCGATGAAAATGGCTGAGTGAGTTGCAAGGCTCAGCACGTGTAACAAAACTTGGCAGCTCTCTTTAGTTTTTCACGATGATCATGCCAGCAATAATTTATGGTAATTGTTGACACACGTGCAGGCTTTGCTTATAACAAATGTCCGCAATTCTTATCCATTTCTCAGCAAATGATATTTGTATTAATACCAAGTAATTGTTCCTGAAATTCTTAGTTTACATTGGGAATAATTCATCCGGAAATTGAAATCCATTGAAAGAACTTTGCCTGGAAAGAATTAATTAAATAAAATTCAACTCGAATAATAACGAGTTCAAGTTCGAGGAATTCTCATAGTAAAATAATGTGATTAACGTAACACTTTTTTTTACGGAAACCTAAAAAATGTAAGATTGCAACTTTAAAATTTTAATTTATTTATTCTCTGACCTTTGTCTAGCTGGCAGTGCAATTATTTTTAACATGATCGTTACTGCGTTAAGTAATAATCAACGTATTATGTAATTGTACGCAACGACATTCACACGTGTCACTAGCAAAAAGCGATGCACTCTAAAAACAAGATTACAATTTTATTTCTGCATCGAAATGTTCTTTTGTAACTAATTTTTTGTTTATCTGAAGCTCATATTATTTATTACTATTATTCTTATAGATTGAAATTTTATGTCTGCATCGAAAAGATCTTTTGTAACTAATTTTTTTTGTTCAACTGAAGCTTATTTCTTCTTATAGAATATTTCGAAATGAAAGAAAGTTAAATGTGTTTTAAATTGGTTCATGGGGTAAGATGCAGCTCTTCTCAAAGCTAAATTTGTTTTTTATGGGTCACCGATCTAAATTCATTTTCCCAGTTTTAAAATATACGGCTATCCAAATATAAACGTAGCACGTGTTTTAAGAAATAACGTTTTAATTTGTTTGAAGTCTTCAGGGTTCATAAAAAAGTAGATGTCCCTCTTTTAGAAATTCTTTTTGAGTGACTTTATCTACTGTCTTAGCCTCGTGTTCACTTAACATTACAATTTACTCTTTGGACCTCATTACGAGTTTTCAAATTACCCATAATTACCTTCTTTTGTCATGAAGCAGACGATTGTTGCGAAGATTTCAAGAATATAGAAATATCTTGAAATTATTCTCTTTTTAACCTGGTTACAATTTTTTTTGTCAGTGATTTTTTTAAGTAGGTACAGTGTACACAATTTTTATGGTATGTGAAAAGCTTTACAGGTGTTAAGTTTGCGTCAGTTGGGTACTTTTCCTTTTGAGTCAGTATTGAGAATTGGGGACAAAGGAATTAATTTTCCCTGAAAATGACCACCATAGAAGCTTTTGAAAGGCCCAAACCTGAAGGTTCATTTCCTGGCGAGGTCATTATGGAAATGCGAAATTTGACCCGCCCCAGGTTAGGTCTTGAGAAATGATTTTCTAAAATAAATTCTCCTTTCTCTGTTGTCTATTACTTCTATTCTATTCTCTAGTTGAATTAAAATAATTGAATTTATTCAATTTTCGTAACAGATCAAAAATGAAGAAAGAAAACCATTAGTGTAAAATACTGAAGGTAGCCTTCAAGGTTGAAGTAAAATAAAATTAATAAACTAGTCAACTGAAACTAAAGGTCGATTGTAAATGCAATGAATAGCTAGTTAATTTCCAATACTTTCTTGAACTTTTTTTTTATATTGCTCGTCAGTCGAATGAAAATCAGGACTTTGATATCGATTCTGGAATTAAAGACTCTGATTTTATTGAAGGATGGAGCAACTTTCTTAAAAGGATACAGATAAATTTGAATTCTTGTGATGTAACACGGTGACCTAAATCAATTGAAGTCTTCTCTCACCTTTCTGATTACGCTCCTTTTATACCATGAAGCGTAGTAAAAGTGCTTCTTGTTGGTGAAACCCCGCGCATGAAGATAATAAATACATCTTTTCCAGGGGAAAGTTAAGAAATGAATTTATATCTATACAGAAGTTAGACCCATGTTAAAGTCTTGAAGATTGCGTTACACAAATATTATTCGAGTTAAAATTACCTGCGAGATAAGTTACTTATCGCCAAGACAAGAAAGTTTGATATTTTGATCCTTTATTTGCCAATTCTGGAACATTTGGGTATATTTATGGGTGATTTATTATTTTACACTTTGCAAAATTATTTCGATCGTTATTCATGGTTTGGAAACTGAAAGCAAGTTAAAGTCATGGCTCAGTCGACTTTTCTCATTGATCAGGAAATACTATCGAGCAGTTAGAAAGCATAATTTATGGAGAGCTAGAAATAAATTTACCACAGAATAATATTCAAGTTTTAAAATTGCTTAAGCTCTGATCTGCTTGAATCTGATATTTCAGATTATCGGTAGAAACTGAATCGTATTTTGAAATGGCATCCAGTTCAGTTAATTATTTAATCTCTATTGGAGATCTCGAGTCTTTGGAAAATAAAATTTGTTACCTTAGGGGCATTTAATAAGGTAAATAAGTAATTCGTTACAGCTGAGATACAGTTACTTTTTTAAACAGACACAACATTTTTTAAACCAAATGCTAGCACAATATTAAAACAATTGTTTTAACTTCGATAGCTAGCTTCAACTCACAAAATTATCTTTGAAAATATTATAAATATTGAACGAATGGTTCTGTTTGAAAAATGTGGCAACTTTATAAGAGACATGATAGGATTGATAACATTGATCGTTGCTGCCTCATTAGCAGCCGACTTGGAACGTAGTTTCAATTCTTCAAAGTCTGTTTGAAATACTTGTAGAAAAGTTTGAACTGGAGATTATTTCCTAATCGCAAACGGCCCTGTCATCAGAAAGAAATTCTGTAGCCATTGAAAATAGTTTGAATAGTCTCCAAATGCAGAGTCTAATCTTTTGGACAAATGAAATCAGATAAATATCCTCAAGGCAAAAAGTAATTTTCCAAAACTTCATTTTGAACAAAGCAATCACTCAAAAAATACGTTGGCCTCTACAATATGATTAGAATAGTGGAACAGCTTGACTGACTAAGCAAAGTTCTAATTTCATTTTAACGATTTTCATAATTGTTTTGATAATGATAAATAATTTGTAAATTTTCCGGAAGAACCTTGAAGAGAGCAGAATTTTAATTAATCTTAATACGTTCCAAACAAAAACAAAATGCGTTTGATGAAAGGATGAAAACATGTTTTTTTCCTGGAAGAAAGGATAAAGTGCGGTTCAAAGTAAAGGTCTTATCAAAGATATTGAGTAGAAAGCTGCTAAAGTCTTTGCAGACATTTGGAACGAAAAACCACAATTATAGTGAAGATAAAATTGTTTGTTGAACTTGGAGTTTATCCAAAAGCTGTCAAGAAAATTCATTTAGAATTGAAACTGCAGTCTCGGATGGAAAATGAAATTGGAAATTGGAATGATAAGCTGCTGCATTTAAAAAATTGTAATTTATTGAAATTATTTTATTCAGAACTTGCTTTATGTTTTATATTCCAAGGGGCACTCAGAAATTTAAATTTAAAAATGAACTTGGCAGTTGAATGAAACATGATTCACTGACGTTTTAGCAGGCAGAATTAATGAGTATTAAACTTGAAAACACCTCGGCGATAAATGTGCCATTATCTTTGTGTTAAAGGCTTAAACTCTTACACTTCATATATCAAAAGAGAATTTTTTACTCTTTTCTCTTACTTACATTTTTTGTATTTAAATTTAAGGGAACGAATGTTTCAATCCGAAACAATTCTGAATTCTTTAGAAAAATAATAACCAGTTTTAGATATTAATTATACCAGGGAAAAGAATTTCTGAATAGATAGGTTCATATTTAAAGCCTCATTAAAAAAGACACGTGTGTAAATGTTTCGTAATCATTGATTGCACGTTAGGTTTTAAAGAGGGGATATATCTTGCCTGGCTGTGGTTTTTTTTTTTTTTAAATAGAATGCACTTGATTTTTCTGATTTGTCCAATTAGGAAGAATTAAATTAAGGATGAATCCTGAAAACATAAGCAAGTACTTTTATGCCTGTTTATGAACCATATGGTCTCTGCCACGTGAACTCGGAGAAGGAAAATCCACAAGAGAACCAAGTGGGAGAGAACTTAAGGGGGGGAAACCCGTGTATTTATTACTCATTAGTCAGTGTGCGTAGTGAACTTTCGTTTGTGTGTAGTCTGTGTGTTCAGGGCCGTAACAAAAACCAGTCGAAAACCAGAGATGCAAATATGGTTTATAAAATACCAGTCGAAATAGTCTAAACCTCTTTTTTCTCGACTAAAGCTATTTTTTTTTACTGGAATTATAAACCTGTTCCGAAAATATTCCACTTTTTAAAATCATAATTTAAAATCGCTGGCAAAATAGAATTTTGTAACTTTAGATGTTTCTAACTAGTTTCGAAGTTTTGAAAATTCGAAATAATCGTTCAATTTTGAAAAGTCAAGGTTTTTTTGTATTTCTTCAAATATGAATAATTAAAAGGTGAACAACTTTTTTCTCTAATTTTTTTAAGTCTTTCAAAAATATTTGATGAATAATAATATAAATTTAACGTTCCATGACCTCTCTGCTTGCATTTTCAGGAACAGTTGGTCAAACATCAAACAGAATACAACGTTGGGTAATTAAAGTCGAAGTAATTTTAAACACTGTTGAATTTTTTTTTTCATATATTCACTTTTACTGGTTGGAAAAAAAGGATGTTTCCCTTTTGAAAGTATAATTTCATAATTCATCTCAATTTTATTACCTTTAAGTTTGAAATATTTCTGAATAAATGAATACCTGTGAATGCTTCCTGATTTGAAGTATTTAATATTTAAATATTTTGAGATCTTACAATTCGAGATTTTCAATTTTTACTTGTTTGCAATGAGAAATTTCTCAATTGAAAATATTGTTACAAATTTTCCATATTAGGTCTTTATTTTGAAGTGTACATTTTTAATTTAAAGAATTTTAAAATTCAGTTTTAAAGACTTGAGCAATTAAAAATTAAAAATTTTGGATAAAAAAACATTTTAAGTTGATCAAATCTAAATATAAATGGTTCAATGATTTTTTTTCGAGTATTTCGAGTGTTTAAAAATGAACCATAATTGATTTTGCAAAACGATTCTAAATCTTTTCAAAGTGAAACAATTTACAGGTTGAATTTTTTTCAATTTGTAAGTCTTAATGGTTAATCAAATATGAACCTCCAATTGAAAATGTACAAACTGTTTTCAATTTTTAAATAATTTAAAATTAATAAATTCATAACTAAACGCTGTTACGCAATTTCAAATCCTATTCAAATATTGTCTGAGTCTCAAATATTCCATTTTTGATCCATCCAATTTTTAATTTAAAAAAAAAGAACAATTTTTATATGTTCAGCAATATTTAGCTGTTCATTTATAATGAGCAATCATGAATCAAGTATTAAAAACTTAGTGAAAGTATTAAACTTTTTCAGAATTGGCAAAGCAACTTTTTTGTTCTTTACATTTTTATTGAGTTGAAGGCTGGACAATTTCGTATTTTTATTTAGGTTGAAACGAGGAAATTTGTTTTATTTCTTTCTGAATTGGAAGCGGGAAATTAAATTGTTCTTCTGAATTGGAATTTGAAACTGAATTATTTGAAATAGAAAGTATTGAATCGTTAAAATTTCAGTCTACTAAATTTATACTTTGAACACTCAGAAAAATTTTTGTTTCAAACAAAGAAATTTGTTTGAATACAGTTTGTTTCAAACGAAGAAATTGGTTTTAATACAGTTGGTTTTAAAGAAAGAAATTTGTTTGAATACAGTTTGTTTGATTTAACCAAATTGTTAATTAAATTAAATCAACTTTATTCGATTAAGCAAACATTTTTCTCAGTGAACGTTACAATTTTAATTGTTCCATTTTCAACATTTAAAAATTTGAAGTGAAAGTGTTGCTTTTTGAGATATAAATCAACAAATGCTTAACGCTTTCACTCAGAAATAGTTCAGTTCTTAAATTTCGTATTTTTTTTTTGCTTTCAGAAATTCGTCTCAATTTCCTGAAATTTTAAAGTAAAGATTAATAATATTTTTGTTACTACTTTATAGTTGTTACTTTTTGGCTACTTAAAAAAATCATATTGATATCAATTCATCAAGAAGGCCTGAAACATTATTAAAATTCTTCTCAATATTTGATTAACTCATTACCTTCAAGGATAAGTGATAAAATAGTTATTTATGTAGACTAATGGCGTTTAGCGATCCAAATGGTTGGATAATTAATTCAAATGATGAAAGAAATTTATGATAAATGATAACGAAGGTACATGTATGTATTCTGTATTGAGTGTTTATAGCAGATCGATGGGTTTTATGTGATAGTACTTGCTATCTCTCGATATTTTTTTTCAGAAATTAGATTCTAAATAAAAATAAAAATCATTTTGCCAACTTCTTGATAAGATTACTGAGCAAATTTCGTACTCCTTTATAAAGTCTATTCTCGTTTCTGTCTTCTCGATTGTGGCACGGACAGCGAAAAGGAAACGCAGTTGGATAATACCACCGTTACACTCGGTGAAACCCGTTATCGAGCGACCTAAATTCGTTGCTTTTCAATTTGGGTCGATTTTTAGTAGTTTTCAATGAAAAAATCCTACTTTCGGTTCTGAAAAAATAATTTGTTATTTTGCTTTTCAAGTTTACCGGGCGACCCTCTATTTGGCGAATCAGAACATTTCATTTGCAGTCAAATCTCCGCTAATCTAAATGTTGAGGAAAATTGTCATCCAGGAAAATAACTATTCAACGTAAGGAAAACTGTAATTCTTAGACAAATATTGCCACGTTCTTCAAGGAAAGAAAGTCCTATCTTCCACAGAAGAAGATTTTCAATATCTCTTGGAAATCAGGGAAAAGTCAGGGATTTTGAAAACAATCTTGCCAAAGCCAGTGAATTTCTATAAGAGACATTTTAGATAACTGTCCAGGATAATAAACTTGACATTTTTCAATTTTTATTTGAAATTGTTTTATTCCGTTTATGAAAGATTCTGTGTTAAAATTTTTACCAGATTAATATTCTGCCTTTGAATTTAATGGTCAGGGCAAATGAAAAAATTCATCTTTTTGGGTTGAAAATTCAACTATTCTTGCAGAAAATGAACTTTTTGTTGAAAATTCATATTTGGGTGTGGACAATTTAACTGAATTTTCTTTCTTGAAACTTCAACTTTTTTTTTTACATCGTCTTTTTGGTTAAGAAATTTATTTGTTTTAGTAAAAATTTAATCTATTTCGGAATAAAATGCAACTTTTTGGTTAAAAAATTATCTTCTTTGGTTGATGATTTAACTTTAGTTGAAAATTCATTTTTTAGCTGAAAGCTTAATTATTCAAGTTGAAAGTTCATAATTCTGTTAGTTGAGAATTGATATATTATTCTCTTTGGTTAAAAATTTAACTATTTCGTTGAAAATTGATCATTTTGAATTGAAAATTCAACTACTTGAGTAAAAATTGAACTTTTTAAACAAAAATTTGGTTGAAAATTGTTTTTTTTTTAAATTAATTTTTCTAACTGAAAATGTAATTCTAGTTCTGGTTAAAAATTTGTGTTTTCTGGTAGAAATATAATTTTTTTCGTTTTACAGGAATTTCATATTTTGGCCTGAAAGTGTACTAAGAATTTAACTTTTCCATTTATGATTGAAAACTCATCTTTTTAAGTTGAAAATTTATGTATTTTGTTGAAAATTCATCTTTTTTGGTAGAAAATGAATCTTCTTGCTTAAACTATTACATTTTTTGTTTATAATTCGTCTTTTAGGTTGAAAATTCAATTTTTTGGTGGAAAATTTAACTATTTTGATGAAAATTCTAGTATTTTATTAAAAAGTCATTTTTTAGCTTAAAATTAAACTGCTTTGTTGAACATTCGTCTATTTTGATAGAAAATTAGTCCTTTCAGATTGAAAATTCATCTCTTTTTTTTTTAAAAATTTAATTTGTTTTAAAAAAAATTAAACTATTTAAATGAATTTTAATCTTTTTTTTTTTTTTGAAAATCCGACTATTTGGTTAAAAATTCATCAATTTGGTTAAAAATACTATAAGGCATTTGGTTGAAAATGTAATTATTTTGCTTGAAAATTCCTCCTTTTGGATTCAAAATTCATTGTTTATGGTAGAAAAACGAAATTTGTTGATTGAAGTAAATAAATAAATTTACATTTTTTTAAATCTATAATTTGGATGTTTTCTATCGCTTATAAAAAATTGTATGTTAAAAGTCAGAGAATTTTGAAAATTATGCAGTTTTCCGTCCATCCTGAAAACAAGAAATATTATCAATAACAAATATAAAAAATTCACAGAAGAAAACAATTCAAATCGTAAATGCTAATCAGAAATTATAATCGATTTTTAATTGTATTCCTGCGAACGAAAAATTCTCAGAAATGAAGTATCAAATTTCTATGGTCACGCTAGTTTTTTTAAGTTGTCTTCGAAGGCACGTAATTAACAACTTGCTAATCTCTACTTTCAACGCAAAACGTGATGGAAAGTTGAAGTCTACAATTTTGCTCGCAATATTGTAAATTACATTTTCACAAGAGAATTTCTAATTTTTTTTTAATCATGAAATTGTATAATTAAACCCGAGGCTCTCAATCCTCAAAATTAAATTTACCATTTTTATCCGAATATATTCTGAGTTTTCACGCTCTTTTGAAATACAAAAATGTGACCTGAAATATGTGATGTTCTCAGAATT
>CAKNXH010000251.1:693379-739857 GCA_932178445.1 Andricus quercusramuli | reverse complement strand
AAAATGTAAATTTTGAAGTGTTTATTGATTTTTCTCTTTTGAAAAATTAACTTTAAGAGAATATTTTAGAACATTAAAAAAATTTTGCAAAATTGTAAAAAAAAAGAATCCGGAAGTTTTCAAGGCAATTTTTCTAATTATGCAGAATTTTCTTTAATTTTAGTAAATGTACCATAATAAAAATACATTTATTTTGGTTGAAAATTCAATTATTACGTTGAAAATTCTTTTTTTGTTTGTTTGAAAATTAATTGTTTAACTGAAAATTTAACTATTCCATTTTTGGCTTAAATTAGATCTTGTTTTAGTTGAAAATTCAGGTATTTTGTTAAAAATTCGCCTTTTTGGTAGAAAATTGAATTACTTGATTAAAAATAATATGTTGAAAATTCATCTTTTTCGGTAGAAAATTGTTGAAAATTAATATTTTCGGGTTAAATCAATTAAACTATTTTGTAGAAAATTCGTCTCTTGTGATAAAAATTTAATTTTTGTTTGTTTGTTAAAAATAAAACTGGTTTGAAAATAATCTTTTTAGTCGAAAATTCAACTATTTTGTTGATTCGAGTAAGTTTAAGAAATATTTAAAAGTTTTGAAAAGATTCAGAAATAATTTAAAACTTGTAAATATTTCAAAAAATGTTTAATAAAATGTGGATTTTTGAAGATTTCAAATAAAAAATTCAGATATAGTTTCTAATTTTTTAGTATTATCGATTATATGTAAAAAAATGTCTGAATAATTAACTACAGAGGGGCGCCATAAATTACAAAAGTATTATTTTGTTTAAATATCGTAAGATATCATAATATTTAATTTAAACCAAGATTTTCCCAACCTTGTCTCTTAATTAAATATTGACTATGAAGAATGATCAAGATTCTTATTTTTCAGCAAAAACCTCTAATAACTGTTTTTACTTTGTAGTGTGTATTACTCATGGGCTTGATAATTTTCTAGAATTCAAAACAAGGGATTCATTCAATTTAAAACAATTGTCTTATTAAAAACGAAGTTTAAAAAAATATATATTCACATTTTTTGTTTATTTATTTTGAGATCTTGCAGGTTCCGTTCTACTTTTTCGTCAAAATTAATTTCGAGATTCTGATGCACCTACGCAGTTCTTGCTCCTCTTAGAATTGAAGCGTAGGAAAAACCTGTTACTTATTCATCGTCCAAAGTTGCGAGAAATTCAATTTGAATATCAAATGTCTTGAAAGAAATTGAAATCATGAAAGACTGATTAAAAATTATTTTGAATTTCCATTGTATATCAGACAAGTGCTTTTTCTAAGAAAATTGCAAACCAATTTTTGAAACAAATGATTTCATAATTTTTTATCAATAATTGGCTTGAGATTTAGAATTTTTAAATAAAAGATGTTTCTGTGACAAAAGAATTCTCTTTGTATTGTAAAGTCTGCAAATAGAAGAAGCGTTGGAGTTGATGTGAATGATCTAAGAAATTTTTTTCAAAAATAAAATTCCTTTGTTTTGAATGCAGAAGTTATTTCTGGTGAAAAAGATCAGAAGCCTCTATTTTGCGAGTGCAACTGGGGCGAATGACTGTAAAATTATTTTTATGATTCATCCGTTTTGATGCTTTTTCAGCGAAATGAGCTGATGTGTACAAAATTTTATTTCACACCGCGACTGCAACATTGACGCTACAAACTTGGCCTAAAAAGAAACAAGTTCAATTCATTTTATTTAAAATTTGAATATTTGAAATTCAGTTAATAAAAAGTCTTTTGTTTACACCAAATAAACAATTAAATTACCGAAAAATGACTGGATTTTTAAAAAGAATTATTCAATTTTGAATTCGTTAATGTAACAATTTACAATTTAAATTATTTCAACTGTTAATTGTATTTTTAAAAGATCACAGTCATTCCCCTGCATGCCCTAGTTTTCCCTTTTTATAAATTTAAAGTTAAATAATTAAAAAACTGAATATTCCAAATTGTTCAACTGCAAAGTTAAATGTTCTAACTTGATCAATTTAAAGTAAAACGTTTAAAATTGATCTACTTACATTTTAGGCCTTTACAGGAATGATGATCAATTTCAGATATTATTTTTAAATCTTACCAATACGAAATTTCCAAATTTGTATTTCAACGATTATAAAGTTAGCTGTTTAGGATTTCAATAAAACTTTAAAGCTCAAACATTTTTTTGATGAATCAAAACAAATTAAATATTTTTGAAATCTAAAATATTTTAGGACCTCAACTTTGAACTATTTTTAATTTGAATTTAAGAGTATAGAAAAGTGTAGTTTCAAATTTACGTTCAAATTATTAATTATAGTAACGACGCAATTACAAATCTTGGATACAAATATTTAATTACGTTTAAAAGTATAACGATTTTATTATTGATGATGATATTTTTTTAAATTGAAAAATAATCTTGATTTATGAGAACAATTTTAAACACATAAAAATTGTTTATTTCACAATTTCTTCTCTGCGTGTAAACATTAATTTTTAATCTTTTCCCTTTTTCGTGAAAAATTAGCCTAATTCTCCTTTTTTTGAGCTCCTTTTGCGCTGTGTTCCTTGGCATTCTAAAATTTACAATAGATGCAATAAATTAAGAAAAATAAAAATAATGAAAATAGGTTTTAAACCAATTTTTCGACGTTTTAAATTTGAAAGTGTTACAAATTGATTAATAGTTATTCCTATCTTGAAAAAAGCAGAAATAATTTTTTTTTTAACTTGAAACAAAAAATTTAATTTTTGTATTTGTTATGTTTAAATTCAACCCTAACATTATTTGTTTTAAAAAATCAAACAAAAGATGCACATTTTAATAATTTTACGCTATTTAGGAGAACTGAGTCCATAAACCATATTTTTAAAACTTTAAAAAATACAACTATCTTCATCAAATATATCATTTTAATTTTTATAAAATGTACATGCCGTGTTGCCACAACCTCATGAATAAGAAATACGCAGAATACAATAATTTTGATTAAGTCATATTCAAATGAAAACTGTAAGTCGATTTTCTCTAAACAGCAGTTTGGCATCTGTTCCTTTTCATCAACTGCCTCATTTGAATTTGTGAAATGCGTAAAAGTTTCATCAACAAAAGAAAAAATAATTAATTCTTTAAATTACCAATTAATTTAATTGTTTAATCAATTCAATTCACCTTCTCGAATTTCCGACGCAAAATTCGTGTATACTGTACAATCTGTACATTTATTATTATAATTTTTTTTAGTGAAAACACATGCGAGAAACTGCTGAAGTACATTAATTTGTCTTGCACGTGTCCTGATGTCGCAATTGGCCGTGAAAAATTATAAACAATCTCGATGGCACGATCTTTTTCTGATTCGGATTGGAATTCATAATAATCTTGTTAAAATGACCCACTAAATTTTTTAACAAAGTGTTTCGTCAAATATTTTTAATAAATTTAAGTAGTCCCGAATTTTCGGGACGACTAGTTCATTTTCTTTTCCAGCTACGCCAATTTTTTGGAACGACTAGAAGCGATCATTTTTTAAGTCCAGATTCTATTCCAGAGTTTATTTAAATTTCCTTATAATCAATAATTCAATAAAAATTGAAATTTGCTATTTTTCCAGAATAACACAAATTCCTCGACCTAAAAAGTCGCACGACCATGGCGGCGCAGTTTACGTCCTACTTACAACTCTGATAGCAACGAACAAGTTTCAACATATTTGACGAATCGGGCCCAAACTATCTTGCAAAATTCAAACTGTCAAAAACCACGTTCTTGGTCTTGATTTTAATTACCGATCGAGTCGAATTTCCTTCACGCCCTGAAAACTTTTGCGCAAAAAGGAGTTTATTCATTGGCACCAGTTGCGCAATGAAAAACGAAATATAAAATACAAACTAAAAGCGAAGTCTCCAACTGGCTTTCATGCGAATTTTACACTCGAAAATGCAAACTTTCATTAAAAAAACAGAAAAACAATCCACAATGGCATGTTGCTGCTTATTGAACGCACGCGCTCCTCTTTTTATTGACTTTGTGATGCAACATAATAACAATGCTTATAGACTTTATTATGTCATCCTTTTCCATCTTCCGCAAAATCTTGCGTTATTAGATAATTCCTTATCGATTATTTCAAAGGTTTCTTATTTCTACATTGTCACTTCTATCTAGTCTCATTTTCTTTTTTCTTTTTTGTGATAATCCCGCAAGCAATTTTTATCTCCACTTTTTGGTGGCAACAACAAGATCTATTTTCTATTGAAGAAAATTTAATCCTCGAGGAAAAATATTAGAGCGGGAAAAACTAGGAAATGACAGTGAATTTTGTTTACCGGGAAATTTTCAAATTTTTAGAAGAAAAATCTATTCAATCTCTTGATATAAATCAAATTTCATATCACATGATATAATGCGGTTTAAAATAAATTCGTTTTCAACTTTTTAAAAAATTTTTTCAATTATTAAATTTTGCAATTATCAAAATGTGGTTTTGAAGATTTAAACAATTAAGAGCGTTTGAATTTGAAAATTTTTGATGAAAATGGTTCAAGTTCATCAACTTTAAGTATACATTAAAAAATGATTTTTTAAACTGAACTGTAGTTCGAGTGTTAAAAATTGAACAATAATTGATTTTTCCTGACAAATCTGAATCTGCTAAGAATAAAAGAATTTACAACTTTTAACGTTGAACATTTAACTTTTTAATTCGAAAGCCATAGTAGTTGAACAAAATTACTTGTCCTTTTAAAACTTTGAAAATTATTTTTCATTTTAAAATAATGCCAAATAATTGGATTCATGATTAATTACAAATCCCATTCTAATATTGTTTTAGTTTAAAATATTCCATTTTTAACCCAATTAATTTGAAATTTTTTAGTTAAGATAAAAAAAATTATTTAATTAGAAGCAATATTTGACTGTTTATTTAAAAAAAGCAATTCATAAATTAAATATAATTTTAACAATTTTAATTGTTTCATTTAAACATATTAAATTTATAAGTGTTCAATTTTTATACATTAATAACAATTTTGAATAATTTAAAACAAAAAGTAGATTTTTGCAGATTTAAAAATAAAAATTCCGAAGCTTTTTAAGAATTGTGATGGGTTTCATAACAATAAAAAAATGTATTGAGATTCATAGGAAAATAGTTTTTTTGTTTGAAAAATTAATTTTAAGGTGATATTTAAAAAGATTTCCAACATTTGTTGGAAACGAAATCTGGAAGACTTTAAGGCAATTTCTTTCAATTTTGCAGGATTTTTGAACATTTCGAATAATTAAAAAAAAAATATTTAAAAATTTTGCAATAATTTCAAAAATAATTAAAAATTTGAAAAAATTTCAAAGAATTTTAAACAAAATGTAGGTTTGTGAAGATCTTTCAATAAAATTTTGAAGCTATTTAAAGAATTCTTTTTTATATTCGCATGGGGAAAAATTGTGAATTGCTTGAAATTATAACATTTTTAAAATTTACAAATTTATTGAGTCGTTCTTCAATTTAGACTTTAGAGCATTGAAAATGATAACCTGGATTTATATTTTTTGAACAGAATCTGAATCTTTGAAATTTACAATTGATAAAAGTTTAGATTTAAATATTTTTCAGTTTGGCTTGAGTTGGTCTAAAAATTTTCATATCAAATATTACTTTTTGAATACTAAATCATTCAGTATACAATACTGAAAAGTAAAGTTCTGAAGACTTAAACAACTAACACTTGCAGTCTAAAATATTCCATTCTAGCCCATTTAATTTGAAATTTAAAAAAGTTATTTAAAAAAGAATTAAAAAAAAAAGTTTTAATTTAAAAAAGAGAGCAATTTTTTAATGTTTAGCAATATTTGGCTGTTCATTTAAAATGAGAAACTAATGAATCAAATATTCAAAACTTAACAATTCGAAACTGTATTATTTGAAATTGGAAAGTTTAGAGCGCTAAATTTAAACTTTGAAGGTTACAATTTTTACTGCGCCATTTAAAAATTGTTCAGTTATAAGTGAAAGTATTAATTAATTGTTTGATTTTGAACGTTTTCAACTTAAAATCGTTCAATATATATATATTCTTTATTTCAAGCTCTTTCAATTCAAAGTTATCAATTATCAAATATTGTTTCAAATTTTAGGTGTGCTTCGTACGTAAAAATTGGTTCATTAGCGGATTTTTAAATTGTTTATATATTTAATATTAGGAAATAAAAGTCCAGAAACATGAACGCGCGTTTAGGCGCACGTGGCATTCACTGCTACTTTCAAATAATGATTTAACTTTGAACGAAAGTGAATTTCCTAAACCAATCAGGCATGTCTCGAGTTAAGAAATAATTGGATCGAAATTCTGATTCTTTTCTACTTCAGCATTTTTCTCCTTTTACTGGCAGGTAGTAAGTTGTATTCACTCGTAAAAACTTTTACTAACAGGTAATAAGTTCTATTGATTGGTAAAAACTTTCGGGCTTACTTTGAGCAACAAGAAAGATAATTGTGAAAAAAAAATTATAAATCGTTCCTAAGTGGGAGTTAAAAAATGTTACGTAAAACTTAGAAGAGAGAAGACCTTTGTCTCTAACCGTGTAACTATAATTTGCTCAACAGACTGTCTACTCTAGTCCAAAATATATGATGGCATTACGCAATGGGTACAGAGCAGAGAGCAAAGAGGTAATGAACGAGTCGACATTGCGATGTTCATTCTATATTATAGCATCACGTTGTTCAAATTCCTTTCATGAACTACGATGGAAAGTACTCCCTCTATTCAAAACTACCACTTTGATTCAGTTAAGAAATTAATTTTCAGAAAAAAACTCATTTTTATCAGGGGACAAAGGCAGATCTAGAAAGGGGCGATTGGGGCCGTCGCCCCCCGAGATTTAAGAAACCAAATTTGAAATTTGAAAATTTTCATATCATTTACATAAAGTACTCAAGGCCTCTTAATTGCCTTAATAAATTCGAGGACAAATTTAAGCCCCCTAATTATCAGACCTTTTTTCTAGTAACTATAGAGTATAGATCATGACTAATAGTGGTATAGCAACACATGTCATGATTGTGAAAAATTAATTGCGTAGTTTTTTTTCTGAAAATGTTAACCACGCCCCCTCCCCCTTCTCTTCCGCCACCTCCTTATCTAACTTAATTTTTGTCAAATAAATTTTTTTCGTGAATTTATGTCCGTGAATTTAGCACAACAACCATAAAATATCCAACTTTTCTTTAATGGTATAGTTTGGTCATGTTTAGAAACCAAGTTATATCGTTTAGACGGTGAAACTCAAAAAGATTTTGAGTTTTCAAAATTGGAGTGCTCGTGACTTTTTATTCGATAACTCACACAATTTCGACTTCCAAACGTCAAAAGAGAGTTCCCAAACGCGACCAAACGACGTGGACGTTGGACGTCGTTTGGTTGCGTTTGTCGCGTTTGGTCATTTACGATTGGAAACGATTGGTAATAGAATTTTGGAAAAAATTAGAATTTGTTGTTTTCAATATCTCTTTTGAGTTTTTCCGTCCAAACGACAAAATTTTGACATTTTATGTTTTGCGTTGTGAGTTTGCAACCAATAAAGATGAATTTACAACGAAAAATGTAATAGTTGATATTTCAACCAATGAAAGATTTTCATTTAAAATCAAAAACAGTTGAATTGAACAAAAAAATACGAATTTTTAACAAAATACTGGAATGCTCAGCAAAGAAAGATTTTTCAGACAATAAAGAAGAAAAATCATCCAAAATGTTGAATTTTCATGTCAAAAAGGTGAGCTTACTGCATAAAATTTGAATTTTCAACCAAGAAAGATGAGTTTTCAAGCAAGAAAATTAGTTTTCTGCTATAAAAGACGAATTTTCTACAAAACACATAAATTTTGAATCAAATAGTTGAATTTTTAACCTGAAAATACGAGCTTTCCACAAAAAAGTTGAATTTTCAACCAAGAAGATTAATTTTTTACAAGAAAAAGAACTTTTAACAAAATAAATAAATTTTGAAACAAATAGTTGGATTTTCAAGTTGAAATATTTAACCAAAGAGTTGAATTTTGAAACTAAAAAGATCAACTTAAAACGAAAAATGGAATAGTTAAATTTTCAGTTGAACTTTCAACCCAAAAATATGTAGTTGGATTTTTAACCAACAAGAATAATTTTCAACCAAAAAAGGCGAATTTTAAACAAACTACATACATTTTCTACCAATTAATATTCAATACAAAAAAATGAATTTTCTATAAAACAGTTGAATTTTCTACCACATAGTTGAATTTTATATCAAATTGTTGAATTTTGAAGAAAAAAAAAATTTTCTATGAAACAAAAAAGGTAATTTTCAATTAAATAGTTGAATTTTCAGTTGAAAAAATTAATGTTTATTAAAATTATGAATCCTCGACTAAAAAATTGAATTTTTAGGAAAGTAGTTCAACTTTTAACCAAGGAGTTGAATTTCCAACCTAAAATGATGAATTTTCAACAAAAATAATATAGTTGATATTTCAACAAAAAATATATCTATCAATTTTAAATAGAAAACAATTGAATTTAACCAAAAAAGACGAATTTTCAACCAAACCGTTGCATTTTTAACCAAAAATTGATTTCCACCAAGAAAAATTACTTTTTAACAAAATACGTACATTTTTGACCAAATAGTTAAATTTCCACCCCCAAGATTGAAGAAAAATAATGATTTTCAATTTAGAAAAGTGAATTTTCTACAAAACAGTTGATTATTCTACCTCCTAAAATTTAAATTTTACTGTATTCTTGCATTGTTTAATTTTTTTAATTTTTTGTTAGAACTAGAGTATCAATTCTTCTACCCATTCCTAACGAGAACAGTTCTGACAGAAAATTGGGTTTCCCGTTTTACCCCGGTGTGCCGTCCTTCCCCCAGTATCCCCTAATAACTTGAAAATCAACCTTTGTATTTCTGGAATCCAGTTCATTTAAATTTCTTTATTCTGAAGTTTAAAGTTTATTCGAAAAGTTGTATTCTAAAAAAATCACATCCTGGTTGGTCAAGATTTCACCGAAATTTTTTTTATTTAGTAACGCGTGCACCGTGCACCGGTACTCACGTTCGCTTTCTTGAGCTGTATAGAATGTGCGAGGTATTTAGTACGGTACTTGGTAACGGCATTCACGGTTTAAATATCAGGATACGGGAATTCCCCGGACCTCTTTTCACTGTTACGAAATATCTTTCCCTTTTCTTCTTCTGATTTTATCAAATAATTTTAATGAGGCCACGTCAAAAGATTGTTTTAAACCTTGCTCTCCATTCTGTTTTTAAAAACCATTTAAAAAAATTATGAATTACGTTACTAATTATTAATTTTAATTATAATTAATACTAGGTTAATATTGGGCCAGTTAGATTGGCTGCAGGTCTGGACAACCTGGAAATCAGGAAAAAGTCAGTGAATTTTGTTGATCAGGAAAAGTCATTGAAAAGTCAGGAATTTTGAAAAAAAAATATTACAAAAGTCAGAATTTCTGTAAGAAGCACTTTAAGTGTCAAGAATAATAAATTAAAAGTTTATAATCTTAAATTTTTATATTCGATTTATAAAAGATTCTATATTAAAAGTGCAGACTTCACTTTTTTGCGTATTACCCTCTTTTTCCCTTTTTAAAGAATTAATACATACATACCAGTAAGAAAATTCAACTATTTTTGGTCAAAAGTTAAGCCTTTTTCGTTTGGCTAAACATTCGATTTGGTTAAAATTTTAATTCTTCTGTTGGAAATTCAACTATCTTGTTAAAAATTCATTCTTTTTTCGTAGAAAATTTAACAGTTTTAGTAGAAATAGGATTTTGTTGGTTAAAATTGCAACTGTTTGGTTGAAAATTAATCTGTTTTGGTTGAAGATTCAACTATTTTGTTGGAAATTTGTCCTTCTTGGATGAACTACACAGTTTTTAAATTAAAATTGAAATCTTTTTTGTTTAAAATGTCAATTATGTATTACATTTTTCGTTGAGAATTCATCTCTTTTGGTTGAAAATTCAACTACATGGTTGAAAGTTAAACTACTTTGTTAAAAATTCAATTTTTTGTTGAAAATTCATCATTTTAGTTAAAAGTTCATCTCTTTGGTTGAAAATTTAAGTATTTTGTTACAAATTTATCTTTTTTTTTGTTGTTTTCAGCTTGAAAACTTAACTCTTTTGTTAAAAATGTAACTTTTTTGGTTTAAAATTCATCTCTTTTAGTAGAAAATCTTTTTGGTTGAGAATCCAACTAATTACATTAATTTTATTTTGAAGAATATATTCCTCTATTATTGCCCCATTTTCATCAAAAATCACCCTATTTCCCCTGCTCTGAGAGAATTTTGGGCTGTAAAGTCTGAAAGTGCTACAAGATCAGAATTTTGGTCTTGAAATATTAATGGCCTGGGAAAATGAACAATTGTTTAGGGAAAATCAGGTAATTTTGAAGAATTTGTTTGGCCAGTCGAATTTTATCATTAGCGTTTCCAAAAATATATCTGAGAATTTTTAATTTACAAGTATGGTAGTGTTTTTAAATTTCTCGTTCCAAATAATTCTTTTTTTGTACATGTAAATTTCTTGAGGAAATATTTTCTTCCGTTGGAGAATGTCAATTAGATTATAGTCTACGTTATAGTTCATATTGAAGACTGAAGGCTCTAACACAAATGACTCGATAATCCTGTTTAAATCTTACTAGCTTGTGACCTATATTTTTACATAGATATGCATTTCATTTAGTTTCAAATGAAGATGCAGTGTATCAGAAAAGAGTAAAATTTATTTCAAAAAATGGAGAAAAAAGTTTGAAATAGTACAAAAATGTCAAGTCTATTAGATAGAAAACATCAGCTCAATTTCATTTAATATAAATCTATTGGATACAAGTTTTATTTTTTGAATGGCCTTCAGTTATCAGAGTATTGATAAATTATTCCATATGGTACATATGTGCCACACGTATCGTTATTTGAAAACTCGTTTCACACTATATTAGCACTATCGTTATCAAGTTTTAACTTTGGTCTCAAAAGTATTTTTAGTTTTCATTTCACGCTTAACCTTTCATCGTTAAAACTTCTAAAATTAAAATTTCTTAAATGAAATCAAGATTAGTTTTTAAATCTAAGCGTTTTTTAAATAAAAAATGTATGGATATTTTTCCATTCTTTTTAGAACTGGTTCTTTATAAATGATCAAAATTAGAAAACATAAAAAAAAAGGTTTAACATTGCATAATTATATCGAACGGACTTGGAATTAAAGAGTGTTACAATGTAACGTGCACAATTGTATATTACAAATTTAATAATACCAGATAGAATCTTCGCAATTCCGGATATTTCGAAATAATTATTAACATTTGAAATTTAATAATTACGAACTCTGTATATGACTGAATACTTCCGGGTTGTATACGTACCTATAAATTTTTATTTCAAATTGATAGACGAGCTAAAAACCTTAATAGTTGAACAATTTTGAATTGAAAGATGAAATCGTCGCCAAGATTCAAATTCAATAAAAAAACAAATTCAGGAGAATTTCACTTTTCTATCTTTCGACCATGAATATATAATTTTAGATACATTTACATACGTTGAAGCATCTACAATTGTATGATTTAAAATTGAAATCGTGCAAAAAAATAGAATATCCATTGAATTCAAAGTCTATTGTGCAATTTTCAGTTTGTATCGTTTGAAGCACAGTGTTTTAATTTAAAAAATTGAATTATTAGCTTTCAAAATGCAATGGAATCAAAAATTGAAGCCTTCGAAATCAGACAATGTGCAAATGAACTCATTTAAAATTGTAGACTTTCATACTGGAAGTCATCAATATTGAACAATTTCTATTTTCAATGAAAGATAAATAATTTCATTCCAGAAACGTTTCTTGTTTTCAAATTTTATGGGATGAAAATTGTACAATCACACTCTTACCCCTATTCTCCTTTTTTTCCGGTTTTTAGAGTTCCTCTTTTCTTCCTGTTTTCAAGAAAATTCCCCTTTTTCTCGGGTTAGCGTCTTAAATTCGATCTTTTTTTTTGAAAATTCAACTCTTTTCAGAAAATTTTTCTTTTTTACTTGAAGATTTAACTATTTCGTTAAAAATTCAGCAGTTTTTGTTTGAAATTTATTTTTTTGTTATTTGAAAACTCGACATTTGGTTAAAAAATCGTCTCTTCTTGCTTGAAAATTCGTCTTTTTAGGTTTAAAGGTCAACTGTTTGGTAGAAGATTCAACTATTTGGTTAGAATTCCAAGTGTTGTAGAAAATTACATCGTCCTTTTTGCTTGAAAATTCAATAATTTTTCAGAAACTTTAACTGTTTAGTTGAAAATTAACTTTTTTTTCTAATTCATTTTTTGTGGTGGAAAATTTTGTGGTTAAAAATGCAACCATTTGGTTGAAAATTAATCTATTTTTGTCGAATTGAACTCCTTCGTCAAAAGTACGTCTTTTTGGTTTGAAAATTCATTTTGGGATTGAAAGTTCAACTGTTTTGTGGAAAAGTCGTCTTTTTGGCTTTAAAATTCAATTATTTTGTTGAAAATTCATATTTCGGGGTTCAACAGTTTGGTTGTTTTTTTTCTTTCTTGACTAAAAAATATTTCTTGGTTGAAAAGTTAACTGTTATGTTAAAAATACTTTTTTTTGTTTAAACGTTTATCTTTGTAGGTTGAACATTCGACTATTTGGTTAAAAATTCGTCTCTTTTGCTTAAAAGTTGAACTGTTTTGGTTGAAAATACATCTTTCTTCTTTGAAAATGAATTTTTTTGTTGAAAATTCATCTCTTAAAAAAGTAATTTTGAGCTTGAAAACTCAACTCTTTTCTTGAAAATTCGTCAAAATTCAACTATTTTCTTGAAACGGCGTCTTTTTTGCTTGAAAATTCATCTTTCTTGATTGAAAATGAACTTTTTTGTTGAAAATTCATCTTTTCGGGTTTAAACGTCAAATTTAAAAAATACTTTTGAGTTTGAATACTCAACTCTTTTGTTGGAAATTAGTATTTTTGGATAAATATTCAATTATTTTCTTGAAAATTGGTCTTTTTGGCTTGAAAATTCATCTTTTCGGGTTTAAAAGTCAAATTTAAAAAATAATGTTGAGCTTGGAAACTCAACTCTTTTGTTTAAAATTTGGGTTTTGGGTCAAACATTCAACTATTTTATGAAAATACGTCTTTTTGGCTTGAAAATTAATCTTTTTGGGTTGAAAACTGTTTAGTTGAAAATTCAACTGTTTATTTAGAAAAAACGTCTTTTTGGCTTAAAAATTCAACAATTTTTCAAGAAATTTTAAATATTTTTTTAAATGTGGTTAGAACTTTCAATTACTTAGTTGAAAATTAACTGTTTTGTTAAAAAGTCGTCTTATTGGCTTGAAAATTCAGCAGTTTTTTTCGAAACTTCAACTATTTTGTTGATTTTTTTTTTAATTCGACTGTTTTGTAGAAAACTATTTAGTAGAAAATAAACTTTTTTTGTTCAATGTTCAACTTTTCGTGTTTAAAAGTTAAATATTTAAAAAAATTCTACTACTTAGAATGAAAACTCAACTATTTTGTCGAAAATTCGTCTTTTTGGATTGAAAATTCATCTCTTTTGGTGGAAATTTTTTTCTGTTGAAAATTCAACTGTGTTGTTGAAAATGCAATATACTTCGACTTAAATTCACCTTATTTCCCCTTTTCTGAGAGCATTTTGAGCTGTGAAGTCTAAAATAAAATCAGTGTTCTCTCCGATATTCTACCGGTGCCAGAAATAAATTTGTGAAACCACTTTTTCGAAACGGTTTCCCAACGAGTTTCGTGTGACATCTTCAGATTTAAATTCCCCGTTCTGAGGTTCTTTCGAATGGACGATTGACCCACTTCTGACTGAAAAAAGGGGGTCTTTGGGCGTTTAATTCTGGTTTCTTTGGTAGGGCCTATCTTGAATAAGAATGCACAGTAGCTGAGTCAGATAATCGAAAGAAAGTCAGTCGGTCCCGTTACGAAATAGTGAGTGAATGCTGGCAATCTGGGTCATACAATTGCGATCGCGACCACGTGAGAGTTGAGTTGGTGGATTTAAAGCTCTCGGGCCGGACCAGGTATTTCCTTGCTGGTGCTGCTGGTGGTGCTGCTGCTGCTGGTATCCAGTTTCGCGATGACCGAATCTTTTTACAAATCCAACGAAAAAATAGCCTCTAGTTTGTAAAGAAAGTACGCAATAACTAGGTCAGTCGACAAGATCCGAACCTCCACTTCTATACTTAACGTATATGTATATCGCAAGGCATGATCATGGCCGCTTCTAGCACCTTGACACAGATTCTGACTGTCGGTCAGGGACGGGCACGTGTACAGGAGCCCTTCAAGTCAAGGTGGAAACTACTTTTTTTAAAGTCAAAATTCTCATCCCCTCAGTTTCCCATTTTTCGCTGGAATCGCAATTTCACCTTTTTCCAAAAAGCTTGCCTTTTTTCTCGTTTAGTCTCTTTAAAGCGAACGGCATTCATAGAACCCAATAAGAAAGTCTCAACATTTTTAGATGAGAGTTCATTCTTTTTGGTTTAAAAGTTTACTATATATTTTGGATTGGTTGAAAATTCAGCTTTCTTTGTAGAAAAATCATTGTATCTGGTTAAAAATTAATTTGTCCTGGTTGAAAATTTAACTGTTTGGTTAAAAATTCGTCTTTTTAGTTTAAAAATTCATCCCTTTTGATAGAAATATCATATTTTTGGTTGAAAATTCAACTGTTTTATAAAAAATTGAATTATTTGGTTGAAAATGCAACTGTTTTAGTTGAATTTTAATCTGTTTTGTTTAACAATTTGGCTTTTTCCATTTTTTTTTTAAATTCCACCAAGAAAAGAAAATTCCTTTTTTTTTTAAATTCATCTCTTTTGCTTGAATTTTCAACTTGTACACTGTAAATGCAACTTCTTAATTGAAAATCAATCACTTTTTTGAAAATTCAACTATTTGTTTGAAAATTCATCTTTCTTTGTTGAAAATTAAATTTCTTGTAGAAAATTCATCTTTCCAGGTTTAAAAATCTACTGTTTTCTTACAAATTAATCATTTTTTTATAAAAATTCAACTTGTTTTGTCGAATATTAATTTTTCCATGTTGAAATTAGAATTTTTGTTGAAAATTCAACTGTCTTTTAAAAAACTCGTCTTTTACCTCTTAGCCCTTTTTTAAATAGTTCCTCTTTTTCCCCCCTTTTTTCGAGAATATTCCCCTACTTCTCATTTAGTCGGTTTAATGTGAACGGAATTCATAGAACCCAATAAGAAAATACAAATATTTTTGGGTGAGATTTCATTCTTTTTGATTGAAAGTCTACTATATATCTTGGATCGATTGGAAATTCATATTTTTTTGGTAGAAAAATCATCTTTTCTGGTTGAAAATTCATCTTTCCTGGATGAAAATTAAATTTTTGTTGAAAATTCAACCATTTCATTGAAAGTGAAACTTTTTTAATTTGAAGTTTAATATTTTCGGTTTGAAAATTTTACCATTTGGTTGAAAATTCGTCTCTTTTGCTTGCAACTGTTTTTGGTTGAAGTTCAATCTTTTTTGTTTGAAAATTGGACTATTTCCACAAAATAGAAACTTGATCTTTCCGGGTTTAAAAGTCTACTATTTTCTAAAACCTTCAACTTTTTTATTGAAAATTCATCTTTCTTTGTTTAAAATTAAATTTTTGTTAAAAATTCAAATTTTCGGTTTAAAAATTCAACTGTCTTCTGAAAATTCGCCTTTTTACTGTGAAAATGCAATTATTTGGTTGAAAATGCAACTATTTTTCAACTAATTGGTTGTGGATGAAACTGCTGGATGAAAATCGATCTTTTTCTGTTGAAAATAAAAACTTTTCGGGGTGGGCATTCGACTGTTTTCTAAAAAAAGTCATCTTTTTAACTTGTATATTAAACTGTTTTGTTGAAAATTCGCCTCTTTAGCCTAAAATTTCAACAGTTTGGTTGACAATTTATATTTTCGGATTGAACATTTAATTATGTCGTAGAGAGTTTGTCTTTTTGGTTTTAAAATTCGTCTCTTTTGGTAGAAATTTGATCTTCTTTGTTTAAAAATTAATATGTTTTCGTTGAAATATGAACTATTAAATTTTCAGTTTAGAATTCATCTTTTTGGGTTCAGTTAAACTGTTTCTGATTAAAAATTGAACTACTTGATCGAAAGTTGAACTACTTTGTGTAAAATTCATCCGTTTTGTTAAAAAAAAACATGGTTTAATTAATTTTTTTAAATTGAATATTTAACTATTACATTTTTGGTGACAAATTTATCTTTTTTGTTTGAAAATTCAACTTTTTACTTCATAATACATCTTTGTAGGTTGAAAATTCATCTTTCTTGGTTTAAAATGAACTTTTTTTTTTGTAGAAAACTCATCTTTCCGGGTTTAAAAGTCAACTTTTTTTTTTAACATTTGAGTTTCTAGCTTGAAAACTCAACTCTTTTGGTATAAAATTACTCTTTTTGGTTGAAAATCCAACTATTTTGTTGAAAATGCAATATATTTCGACTTTAAATCTTTGAAATCAAATTCATACTATATTGAATTCAATATTTTATCTACATTAATTTTATTTAAATGATTTTATTCCTTTGTTATTCCCCTATTTTAATCAAAAATCACCATATTTTCCCTGTTTTGAGAGCATTTTGGTCTGTGAAGCGTGGAATTTATTTTACTCTATTTTGTCTGCCAAACTACTTTCTTCACTTCATTTTTAGGGTGAAGAATTATTATTATTTTGTTTAGATTATATCTTTTCAAATGTTGCAGAATTTTTAATTCTTCATATCAAGAATTTAAATTTGAATTTGTTTGCTCATTAAGTCTGAACCATCGGGACATTTCTTTTGAATGAACAAGCTCGTTTCGAGATTAAAAAAGAAAGTTCCGAATATGAATTTAAAATAACACAAATTTTATTTTTTGTTCCAGTAAACCTAGCGGATAGCGGAAAGAGAGTGGACATGACGCATTTTGACTTGCTCAAAGTCTTAGGCACAGGAGGTAAGAATATATTTCAATATTTTAAAATGGAATTTTAAAATCTTCCTGAAACCATTTCTTGATTTTTTTATTTCAAATAAATTTTTCACATTGTATTTATTAAGGTTTTTTATTTAAATTGTATAAAGTTTGCTCGATAAAAAATTTCCTTTTCAATATTATTTACTTGGAATTTATATTTTGATGGAAATTTTTCTGGATCAATAATTAAAATCTTCCAATCTTCCATGGAAAATAATGATAGAGAACCCTTAAGTTGAAAGGGCTGGAGTTTGACCAGATTCTCTTTTTATCAAATATTGACTAACTCTTATCAAAAGTAGGCGTTTCTAAAGTAGGCATGAGATTTGGGAGTTTAGAGTTCAAATCTGGTCAGTCTCGAAGGAAAGGTTCTTGACTCATAGGACAATCTGTAAAAGGATATCAGTTCTAAGAAAAATGTCTCATCCTGTTAAATTCTTTTCATCCAGTCCCTAGACAAGCTTTTTCAAAAGAGGAAAATACAATCGCATTTTGCATTTTTATCTGAAACAAATAGACATAAATTCATAAAAAAAGAACAATAAACATTTTGAATAGGAGCACACTGCAACAATATTTCACTGCATTCTTATCTGCTGATAAGCTAAAGTATTAATAGCTGGAGAAAATATATCAGAATGTCAATTGTAAAAATGTTTGGAGTGCAGTGTGCAAATTTGTATTTTATTGTTCTTCATTCCATCAATTAAATCAATAAAAACAAATTTTAAGTATCAAAATTTGTTCCTACAATTTTTCAAAAATATTTTTTAGTCGCAATTTTTGTATTTTAAACGTTTTTAAAGGAAATTTTGCGTGAAGCAGAACAGCAAACTCTTTTACAATCAAAATAGAAACGTCCAATATGTTTCTACTTTCACTTGCTCTTACACTGCTGGATTTCTTTCTCCAGGCACGCGTGATAGTCCAAGTTTACGAAACTTGGAATTGAAATGTCGTCGAGTAAAAGTGAAATAATAAGGTCGAAATCAAATTTTAGAAAGTAACTTAATCTGCAAAAGGCTTTTAATTCTATCCATTGTCTTTCAAATTGATTTTAATTCAAACAAAAATTTATTTTTCAGCCTATGGAAAAGTATTTCTTGTTCGGAAAAGAACTGGGGCGGATACTGGACGTCTGTACGCCATGAAAGTTTTGAAAAAAGCATCTATCGTCCAAAAGAAAAAAACGACAGAGCACACAAAGACTGAGCGACAAGTTTTGGAAGCTGTACGAGATAGTCCCTTTTTGGTTACTCTACATTATGCCTTTCAAACAGATGCAAAACTGCATCTGATTTTAGGTGAGGATCTACATTTTTTATTAATCTGGATAAAAAAGAATGAAAAAGATTCCTTTTACAAAAATGCAAGAGTGCCACATAGTCACTATTTTAGGATAAACTCACTATCGTCATTTTTTAAAATGAAAATGTCATTTTAGTTTTTAATTCTTTGGAATTCCCTTGAAATACTCTGAATTCAACGGATCTTTTTTGGATTTTTATCAATTCACTCTGAAGACTTT
This sequence comes from Andricus quercusramuli, assembly GCA_932178445.1. Lineage (NCBI taxonomy): Eukaryota > Metazoa > Arthropoda > Insecta > Hymenoptera > Cynipidae > Andricus > Andricus quercusramuli. Next base: position 721,225 of record CAKNXH010000251.1, on the reverse strand, counting down.
TAAATTCACCTCCTGACGACTATATTTGTAGTAAAAATTTGATTATTTCGTTGAAAATTCAACAATTTCGTTAACAAATCATCCTTTTTGGCTGAAAATTTAATTGTTTTGTTGAGAATTCGTCTTCTTAGGTTGAAAATTCACCTATTTTTACAGAAAATTGCTGAAAATTCATATTTTGGCGTTGAAAATTAAACGGAAATCTTTTTGGTTACAAACTCAAATATTTTCTTCGAAATTCGTCTTTTTGGTTAAATAATGCATCTGTTTTAACCTTTGTTGTGCACACCTCTTTGAAATTACGTATTATGCACAGGGGGTATGTCATACCCCAGTCACTTCAATCGTTTATTGCAGACGTACAATTCGTTATTTTGACTCAAACAAAATTGCTGGACATTGCTTAAAGCTTTCAAGATAAGGCCTAATAGATGGCATTAACATTTTGTCACGTACAAAAATTATAAATGATGTTAACGAAAAAAAAAAAACGAAAAATGGACTTTGTCACTGAAAAATGCATGAAAATTTCAATTTTTAATATTTTTGAATAAATTTTGCGGGATTATTTTCTTGAAGTACCACACTTTCAAGAAAAAATATTAGTTTATAGCGGAGTTGAAAAAAGAATATTTATTTTTCTATATGAATTCACGCGATTTTAACAAAAATGAAAGTATTGATTATTATAAGAAATATGGGTCTATTTTCAAAATAATCGTTTCATTGGAAGATTTTTGAGTCATTATCACACAAAATGATGTGAAATTATACAAATATAAAAAAAATTACAAGATTTTAGGAACAAATATCAATCTAGAACATCATCGAAGCCGTTGGATTCTTCGTCCACCACATGTAGCTGCTCTAGAATGGGGCGGTTTCTCAAATTATAAGTCATCTACAGACATTACAAATATATGTATTCATAAAAGAGGAAAAAAACAAGCTCTCTTCCACTATTATTCACACTATTTACGCACTAATAGGCCAAAAAAACGACAAAATAAAAGTTGAAATTATTCATGAAATTACACGTACTGTGCACATGGGGTATTTCACACCCCAGAATTTCCGAACGTCAACTTTTCACCTCTGCCAAGAGTAGACAAAAGCCGGACGGGCTAAACTATGTATGGGATCTTGAAATTTTATTCCTAGACTACATGTAGACGGCAGCACAGGTCCCGATTCGCATTGTACGGATTAGAAAAACGCGTTTGAAAATACGTTGGGGTATATCCTACCCCCAGTGCACAACAAAGGTTAATAGAAATTTTATCTTTTTTGTATAAAAATGCAATTGTTTAGTTGAAAATAAATCTTTTTTGGTTGAGGATTTAACTGTTTTTTATTTAAAATTAAAATCTCTTTTGGTTGAAATATCTACTATTACATTATTTTTTGAAAATTCACGTCTTTGATTGAAAATTCTTTTCTTTTTATATTGAAAATTAATTTTTTAAACTGAAAACTTAACTTTTTCAGTTTGAAGATTCATCATTATAGCTAAAAATCCATCTCTTTGTTTGAAAATTAAACTATTTTGTTTAAAATTTATCTTTCAAACTACGTTTTTAAAATTAATTCAATTAACTGAAAATCTAACTTTTCCATTTTTGGCTAAAAATTGATCTTCTTTAGTTGAGCATTCGCCTTTTTTGGTAGAAAACTAATTTTCTTGGTTAAAAATTAACACTTTTGTTGATGATACAACTATTTCTTTTTTCAAAATTCATCTTTTATGGTTGAATTCAACTGTTTTTTTAATTAAAATCTTTATTAGTTGAAATATCTGCTATTACATTATTTGTTGAAAATTAATTTTTTAAACTGAAAATTGAACTATTCCATTTCAAGATTCATTATTATAGTTCAATATTCATATCTTTGTTTGAGAGTAGATCTGTTAAGTTGAAAATCGATATTTTTTAATTGGAAATTCAATTACTTGGATAAAAGTTGAACTACTTCCTCAGAAATGTATTTTTTTGGTTGAAGGTACATGTATTTGGCTGTAAATAAGTTGTTTTTGGTTAAAATTAATTTGATTTATTATTGATATTTTCTAGTTGAAACTTAACTATTAGTTTAGAAATTCATGTATTTTGTGAACATTTTCCTTTTCAGCAGAAAATTAATATTCTTGGTTGAAAATTCGTATTTTTAGTTTAAAAAGTAATCTTTTGATAGAAATTTGATCTTCTTTGGATGAAAATTCAATTTTCTTCTAAGAAATTTAATTATTTGGTCAAAAAGGCAACTGTTTTGGGTAGAAATTTAATCTTCTTTGTTTAAAAATTCGACCATATGCTTGAATTTTCATCTTTGTAGGTTAAAAATTCAACTATTTGGTTAAAAATTAAACTGCTCTTTTGAAAATTAAGCTATTTTGTTACCGTCATCTTTTTTAGTCGAAAATGAAACTGTTTTGTTGAAAATTCGTCCCTTCGATTTAAAAATTTATCTTTTATTATAGAAAAGTTATCTTTTTTTTGTTGAAATAAATAAATTTTTAACTTTTAATCTAAAATGTATTCTTTCTTTCCGCTTATAAAAGATTCTATTTTAAAAATGTTACAAGATTAAAATGCAGGTCTGTGAATATTAAATTCTATTCACTCCCATTTATCTGTATTCAGTGCAATTTATTTGTATTTTAACAATTTTGGTCCATTCACTTGATTTATTTTAAATTGATCTTGAATGAATCTTGAACTTCATCGACTTTTCTTGAACTTATTTACATTCTGTCGAATTGGCCCTGAATTCTGCTCACTCCCATTTTACTCAATTCGTTGGAAATTGTTTGCTTTTTAAAATTTGCTTCAATTCACTAATATTCTTATGAATTTCATCGAAATCAATGGAATTTTTTCTATTTTTTTCAATTCATTTGAATTTTTTGAATTGGGCTCAATTATTCTGAAAATGTTTAATTAAAATATTCTTTTTTTGCAGATTATGTGAGTGGTGGAGAATTATTCACACATCTTTATCAGCGGGAACACTTCACCGAAAACGAGGTTCGAATATATATAGGAGAAATCATTTTAGCCCTCGAACATTTGCACAAGCTGGGAATTATCTACAGAGATATTAAATTAGAAAATATTCTTCTGGACCACGAAGGACACATTGTTCTGACGGATTTTGGACTCAGCAAAGAATTCTTGCCCCATGAGAGGGACAATAATGCGAGAGCTTATTCGTTTTGCGGTACTATTGAATACATGGCGCCAGAAGTTGTACGGGGAGGTTCTGCTGGTCATGATATTGTAAGTTTCTAGTGTTTTTGATCATATTTTACAATGTTTATTTCAATTTAAAGTGGCCACTTACAATTGATATTTTTAAACTTTAGAATTAATAATGTTCTTTTTTAAAGATTCTTTAAAATTAAAGAAAAACATGATTTTTATGATTACAGGCAGTTGATTGGTGGAGCGTTGGTGTCCTGACCTACGAACTACTCACGGGCGCCTCACCTTTTACCGTCGAAGGCGAGAAGAATACTCAGCCTGAAATTTCGAGGCGGATTTTAAAAACCGAGCCTCCAATCCCAAGTCACCTGAATTCCACAGTCCGGAACTTCATCACACGACTGTTAGTTAAGGATCCTCGTCAAAGATTGGGAGGAGGCCCACGAGACGCAAAAGAACTTAAGGAGCACGCCTTCTTCAGGAAAGCACCACCACCTTTTAGCTGGGAAGCTCTAGAAACCCGAACGATTACTCCACCTTTCGTGCCTCGAATTACTCATGAACTGGATACTAGTAATTTTTCTGACGAATTTACAAAGATGGTTGCGGCCGATAGTCCTGCGGTTGTTCCTCCAAATTACGATAAGGTTTTTAGAGGTTACTCTTACGTAGCGCCTTCGATTATCTTCAGCGACAATGTGATGAGTAATGACATTTTCAAAGAAGCTGTGAAAGGAACTCCGGATAGCCAACGACCAACACCTTCTGATATTTTAGCCGCGTGCTTCGAAGAATCTAGTTTCTTCCAAACATACGAATTGGATCCAAGGGAAGGAGCTCTAGGAGATGGAAGTTTTTCTATTTGTCGGAGATGTCGACACAGGCAGACGAAGCAGGAATACGCTGTGAAAATAGTGAGCAGAAGAGTCTATTCGGAAAAGGAAGCCTCGTTGCTGAGAACTTGTCAGGGGCATCCGAACGTTGTGAAGTTAATAGAAGTTCATCAGGATAGAGCCCACACTTATTTGGTGATGGAATTATTATCAGGTGGAGAGTTGTTGAGGAGAACAAGACCCTTTTCCGAACAACAAGCTAGTAAAGTAGCAAGGCAGCTATCTTCTGCTGTGAGGTTTATGCATTCTAGAGGTGTTGTGCATCGAGATCTTAAACCAGAGAACTTGATCTTTGCTAACTCTAGTGACGACTCGCCTGTCAAGATTATAGATTTTGGACTGGCACAGTTAAAACGAGGGTGCGAACCTCTACACACGCCTTGTTTCACTCTTCCTTACGCTGCGCCGGAAGTTCTTGCAAGACAGGGTTATGATGAAAGCTGTGATCTTTGGAGTTTGGGAGCAGTTCTTTACTCCATGTTGTCGGGGAAGCCTCCCTTTCCTTTGGGATCTTCTGATCTGGCGTCGAGAGCTAAATCTGGGGAGATCAACTTCGATGGAGCGGATCTCAGTCACGTCTCGACTATAGGAAAACAAGTGATAAAAGGTCTCTTGACTACTGAGCCAACCAAGAGATTAACCGCCACTGCTCTCGCCCTCCATCCTTGGTTAGTCGGGAACAACTCCAGTTTCGATGCTTCCAATTCAGAACCTTCATCAACAAACAGTTCTATCGACAAACCAGAAGGATTCCGACTCCGTGAAGTCGACGGTGCTAAACTCGCCCAGCGGCGAAAGTTGCACAAGCGTTCAACTTCCAGTTCTGTTTCTTCAACAGCTTCAACAACCTCAAGGTCTTCCAACGTATCTATACAACTCCTGCGACCACCAAGTGCAACAACCACAACAACAACAAGTTCGGCATCACCAGCACAACCTAGTGCTTTCGACTTCAGAGAAGAAAAAGTCAGCGAGTATCTCAGCTCGCTCTCGTCTTCTTCAGATTCAAATTCTCCTCGAAGTCATTACCGTTCAGAGCGGCGAGAAGAGCGGCGAGAATCTAGAGACGAACCTCGAGCCAAAAGACGCAAACGAGACGACGATCCCGAAGAGAAGAATCACACAAGTGGCCCTGTTACTCGAGCCAGGAAACGAAAACTGGAACAAAGTGAATCTGACAGTTCCACAGAATCTTCCCCAGAACTTGTACGACCCTGCAAACGAGAATTGAATGTCCACCGGAAGCAGAAACCAGGAAAACGACCCAAACGACTGGCCACTATTATAGTCGAATAAATAAATTATATCATCTCGTGTCCTATGCATTTTCAGCGACGTATTTGCTGTTGCCTTTGGGTTCGTGCAAGCCACGAACGTTGCATCATTCCTATCTCGATAATTTTATTAGTCTTGTACATACAGATTATATGTATATCATCTTTGCTCTTCGTAAAGATATTTATGATGTTGAGATGAATTTATCGATTACTAATGCTGAATTCTGTATTACTCCAGCTTACCACTTTTTATTGTGATACAATCGAAGAAAGCGATATAGCCAGTTTTCCAATATCAACGCTAGATTGGTGGGGAAATATATTTTTAATGTTTCGTGTGGAGGATATTTTTAATTGTGCACAAATATGTCTACGGCGCTTTTGATTGGGTAAGGGGAACAGCGTATTGAATTAATCGACACACTCAGGGTGTCTACTTAACGGAAAAAAAACCGGGATTTTCCATTCAATTGAACTAAAACTAATATCAAATTTTTTTAAAAATTTTATTACTCTAAAGTTTGTCCAATGGCGAAACCAACAATGAAAAATGTGCTGTCGATAATGACGATAATGTAGGCGAAACCTCCCTACAGTATATAATGCAAAATACAGTGAATAATCATTAATCAAAAATACTAATATATAGAAAATATTTTATTTAATTAAATTAATAGTTAAGGCACTGTTAAGTTTTCATAAGTTAAAATTAAAATCAATTATTTTTCTTTTATTTGTGCTCTTAATTAATGATTATCAACTGTAGGTTGGATTATCTACTTTAAGGAGGTTTCCCCTAAGTGATGCTGTTTGCAATTTTTTTTTATATTTTGAAATCTTTAAAGTTTTTGAAATCTTGAAATCCGGTGTACATTCAAGCTCGTAAATTAGTGCTTTTCTCAAATTGTAAATATGTTGTTTGTTTTTTAAATAAAAGAGAGAAATATTTACGTTTTAAAATGAAAATATAAAAATTGTAGGATTTGAAAGAGATATCTTTAATTCTAAATTTGAAAAGGGCATTTCAAAAAAGAATCACAGGGATCACAGTCTTTTTTCCCTATTCCCCCGCGATTTCCCCTTTTTTTTTTTGTAAATTCCCCTTTTTTATTTGAATTGTGCGGGAAATTTCGGACTGGAAAGTAGTCTCGAGTTTGAATCGTAAAATTTTAACCTGCATTTGCTAGAAATATTATTTGCCAATGGCTACCCGTTTTCGGAAAAAAAACAACTTCTATCGAAAAAAATTTTTATTGATTGAAAATTAAATTTTCAGTTGTTGGAAATAGAAAAAAATTGATGATTGAATTTTTAACAGATGAAAAATCACTTGTTGAAAATTTAAGAAAACTGAAAATTGAATTTTCAACATTGTTGAAAATTTATGAAAATTGGAAATTCAATTGTTAAAAATTGATGAATTCAAAATTGAATTTTCAAACTGTTCAAAATTGAAGAAAATTAAACATCGAATATTCAATTATTAAAAATTAAAGAAAATTGGAAATTTAATTGCTGAAAATTGAACAGAATTATAAATTGAATTTGCAACTGTTGAAAATTGAATTTTCAATAGCTGAAAATTTTAGATAATTGAAAATTGAATTGTCTTTCGACTGTTGAAAATTGAAGAAAATTGGAAATTTCCAAACTTGTAGAAAATTGATAATTTAATTTTTCAAAATTAAAAAATGTATTTTCTTGTAATAAAAATGGAATTATTGACTGTTGAAAAAACAAATTGAAAATTGAATTTTCAACTGTTGAAAATTCTATTGTTGAAAATTAAAGAAATTTGAATTTTCAACTGTTGTTAATTGTGTTGTTAAAAATTGAAGAAAATTGAACTCAACAATTGCTACTGGCAAATAATGTTTTGGCGAATATTCATCAAATATTCATCGAATGGACTCTCAGTCGGGAATTTTTGAGATTTAAAAAAACTCAACTTTGACCATCTCCTTGTAACTATATCCAATTTGTAAAAATAAATTCTTTAATGGCAGAAGTCATTAAAAATCATTTAACATTATTTCAAAGTACAACATTTCTTGTGAAAGGATTGTCTCTTGTTTTCTACATTTAAAATGTAAAAATAACCCTATTTCCCCTTTTTGAGCCCCTTTTGCACTGTGATTCCTAGAATCATTTTGGAAAGAATTATAATTTTGAGTTGGTTCAGGGAATTTTTCGAAAGAATGAAAAATTCTGAGTCAGGGCACGGAAATTCCAAAAAGAAGTAGAATTATCAGACCGCAAAAATGAAAAATTGACTGAGATAAAACCGGGAATTTAAATTCATCCGTCTGGTAGACACTCTCGACACTATTGTACATAATTTGTGGATACTGGGGGTCTTGTTTTCTTCATCGATCCGTATCAGGTTCGTACTACTAGTATCCAAGTTTGCCTTTAAAATTTGAAATTTAATTTCGGCGCGAATATTGCTGTGAGCAAAGACATAAAATAAGGTAAAGACTGAAAAGGTTGTTTATCAACTCAGGGAACAGTCATGCTTATAAAAAAGTCTTGCGTTGTCAAAATGAGATAAGGGGTTGTTGAATGCACACCTCCACCAAAGACGACTGAAGCAGCACTGCGTCGTAAAACCAAAAAAAAATAAATAAATAAATTAATAAATAAACAAAATAAAACACAAAAGTGAATCGTAGACCAGACTCGAAGCTGTGTACATTGAGAAGTTTTTCAAATGTAATTTCAATGCATTATCGTTTTTGCATATAGATGTATTTGGAAAGATGGAAAAGGTATATATTTAATATATCAGAAGATAGGAAATCATATTCTTTAACATCGCATGAATGATAAATACACACTGTGTATGAAGATATACACATATATTTTTATTTAGGAAAATAGTCATTGAATATTGTAAATTAAATTATATATTGGTTACCCGAACGAGTGGATACCAATTTTTCTAGTGATATATTATTGTTATATTAAAATTCTCTTTTTAGAGTATATATCTTCGTTATATACGATAATCAGCTTATGTAGGACAATTAAATTTTTTTTCGTTGCAATATGTGGGTACACAAAAGAGACGTCTTTGTTATAACTGATTGTTAAATATATCGTTCTGATATATAACTGTTGAATACTTTTATTTAATCCCGATCTTTCAAGTCAAACTTTTATCTTCGTATATCGTCGTATAATGTAACAAAAACAAATAAAAGAAAATTATCTGCCTTTCTCATTAAAAACAATCTTTCTTATTTTAAAATACCATATGCCTCAGACTCGCCAGACCGCGCCGTTGACAAGATTTGACACTTTTTTAAGCGATGAAACTATTTTTCTACTATTTCGAAAAAAGTGACACTAAAGAAGATATTATTTTCAAATCAAAAAGACAACTTTTCAAGTGAGAAAGATATTTCAGTAAATAAAGAAAAAAATTTTATCAAGAGTGTTGAATTTTCTAGCCAAAAATATGTGCTTACAACAAAACAGTTGAAGGTTCAACCAAATAGTTAAATTTTCAACCAAAAAGATGAATTTTTAACCAAGAAGATCAATTTTCTACCCAAAAAGATTAATTCTAAAAAAAATACACCATTTTTTAATTAATAGTTCTATTTTAAACCGCGATTATCAATTTTCTATCAGAAAAATAAAAATTTGCAATAAAATACATACATTTTAATTAAATAGTTGAATTTTCAAACAAGGAGTTAAATTTTCTACCAAAAAGACGAATTTTTAATAAATTACATACACTCAACTAAATACTTTGAATAATGGATGTGATATTAGTCCAAATTTTATTTGATTAATTTTTAGTTTATATTTTTTTCTATTCTAAATGTTTCAATCCAAATATTTTAATTTTTAATTAAAAAAGATGAATTTTTTATAAAAAATGGAGTGGTTACATTTTTGTCGAGAACTAATTTTCAATAAAAAAAGAAATTTTTTACAAAACAGTTTGATTTTCAAGCCATAAAGACGAATTTTATATAAAACAGTTTAGTTTTCAACCCGAGAATATGAATTTTCAACAAAAACGTTAATATATAACCAATCAGTTGAATTTACAATAAAGTACATAGTTAAATTTGAAGTTGAAAAAAGTACTTTTTAACCAAAAAACACAACTAATTTTTAACTAAAATTATGAATTTTCAATTAAAGAAATAAGATTTTAAGAAAGTAGTTGAAATTTAACTAAAGAGTAGAATTTTCAACACAATAAGATTAATTTTCAACAAAAAATGTACTTAATAGTTCAATTTTCTACTTAATTGTTGTATTTTCAAGGCGATACTACGATTTTTGTAAAAAACAGTTGGAAGTTGAACAACTTTGTTAAAATTTTATTTTATTTGCTAAAGTATCATCAGCTGAATTGAAAATTAATTTTTTAAACGTGAAAATTAACAATTCCATTTTTCGTTTCAAAATTGATCTTTTCTAGTTGCAAATTCAACTATTTGTTTGAAAATTCACGTTCATGAATTTTTTTAAAAATTTGTCTTTTTTGGTAGAAGATTCATTATTTTGATTGAAAATTCATGTCTTTGTTTGAAAATTCAACTATTTTGTTAAATTTTTTTATTTTGAAAATTGATTTTTTTAAGTTTAAAACACAACTATTTGTTTGAAAATTCATGTTCATGTATTTTGTTGAAAATTTGTCTTTTTGGTAGAAGATTAATCATTTTAATTGAAAATTCATATCTTTGTTCGAAAATTCAACTATTTTGTTATTTTTTTTTTTTTAATTGATTTTTTTAGTTTAAAACACAACTATTTGTTTCAAAATTCATGTTCATGTATTTTGTTGAAAAATTGTCTTTTTTGGTAGAAGATTCATTATTTTCATTAAAAATTCATATCTTTGTTTGAAAATTCAACTATTTTGTTAAATTTTTTAATTTTTAAAATTGATTTTTTTAATTTAACACAGAACTATTTGCTTGAAAATTTATGTTCATGTATTTTGTTGAAAATTTGTCTTTTTTGGTAGAAGAAAATTCATATCTTTGTTTGAAAATTTAACTATTTTGTTGAATTTTGTTGTTTTGAAAATTGATTTTTTTTAGTTTAAAACACAACTATTTGCTTGAAAATTTATGTTCATGTATTTTGTTGAAAATTCGTCTTTTTTGGCAATAATTCAACTACTTGATTGAAAGTTCAACTACTTTGATGAAAAATGATTTTTGTTTTGTTTGAAAATTCATCTTTTTGGTTGAAAATTAGTTGTTTTTTTTTTGTAAAAAAATATTCTTATTGTTTAAAAATTAATGTATTTCGTTGGAAGTTCGTGTTTTTGTGGAATTCAACTGTTTTTGATTTAAAATTAATATCAATGTTTTTTCTTAGTGCCTGAAAATTCAAGAAAAGAGTCTGCTGCGATTACACATTTTTAGGGAAAATATTCAAACAATGTTAAATTGCTCGAACAAGGAAAAATTATTTTGAAAATTAAGGGGAACATTATTAAACAAAAAGGTTCATAAGAGTATACAAATTTATTAACATTTGCTAGAGAAATATGTTTTTTTTTAAAGAGCTTTGTATTTAAACATGTAAAGATTGTTTTAAAAATTTATAAATTATTGAAACAAATAATAGCTAATAGCATTGCCTACATTCATAATAAGCAAAACTATTAAATTTTTTATTAAATTATTTTAAAAAGTTATTAAATTAACATTCATTATAATCTTAAGATCTATAACATATACCTATTTTACGATTTCTACCAAAAATCGAATGTTTAAATAATGAAAAATTAAGTAAGAAATTAGTGAAAATGAAAAGTGGTCCATTCATAATCATTTTTGCAAAAAAGATTTCTTTAATGTATTTAAAATCCATATTACAGGAAAAAGAAATTCCATATTTTTTTCAATAATAGCAATAGCAGTTTTATGTAAAATGCATTTTAAAGACGGTACTTTTTTTTAATTTTTTCAACCTTGATTATTTTTATCCGATAAAATTGACAATTTTCCATGTATTTTAATATAAATTATCAATATTGTATTAAGAATTTTTTTCTAGTAAATCGTGAAAAGTTACTATTTTTCGAATTAAATCATATAGCTGACGAATGTAGAAACTACTATTTATCATTCAAAATATTTTGCAATTATTTAAACAATTTATGTTTTTATTATTTTTTTCCACATAATCGTCAAAGCTAGTGATTTCTGGAAATAATGAAACAATTAGCGAATTTTGAGGATAACAATTTTTTTAGCATATTAGTCGTATATTTAAATAATTTTTATTTGTTTAAAATTTTTTTGCAATTATTTGAACAATTAAATTCACTTACTACTTTTCATAGGAAAGATGGAGAAAATTCTACTTTTTGTGAATCTCTTACACTATGTCGCACATTGATGTTTTTTATTGACTTATTGTTCAAAAAAATGATTATTCTTTAAATAATTGCAAACTCTCTTCCACTAAAATATTACTGCTAACATTCATCAGCTGCATCAATAATTCCAGAAAATAGTTAATTTTCAAAATTTATAGGGGAAAAATGGTTTAAACAAATGAAAATTATTTGAATAATTGCCCAATATCGTTGAAAAAAGGCCACTCTTAAAATTCGTTAATTCTGATATTAATTCCAAAAATTAATAACTCTTCACGATTTACAGGGGAAAAAATTGTTTAAACGAACGAAAATTGTTTAAATAATTACCAAATATGTTTAAATAATTACCAAATATGTTGAAAAAGAAACGTTAGTCTTGAAATTCATCAACTGTCTCATTTATCCCGAAAAATAATAACTTTTTAGATTTACAGGGAAAAAAGTTGTTTTAACAATTAAAAAAAATTATACATAAACCTGCTGATGTCACTGAACTTTAATTTGCAAAAAATTAATATCAAGTATCAATTTTTTAATTTTTTTAAAAAACCGAGCTTTTTGGTACGGCTACGGGTCAATGTTGACTAATTAAAAAAAAAAAGGAAATGTCTCTTTTCGGAAAACGAAAGACATAACAAATTTGGTCCTTATATTTTTCAAAATTGCCCGCCACTTCCAGTGACAAAAGTTCACATATTCTTGAAATATTTCCAAAATTTCTTCAAATTTCCTGAGTTCCACGCATACGCAAGAGTTCTCAGCATCTTATTGGCTCTCTTTGGCGCGTGTTTTTCAAACTCGTTATTGTACCGAGGAAAAATTAACCTTTAAATAATAATAGGGATCTAAATTTCACTTTTCATGAAAGTTAATTGATTTTACAAACGTAAACCACGATTCGATGCTTGAAAGTATTATTCTTTGAATCAAATGTTATAAATTACTTTAAATTTCTGCAAAATTTCCATCATCTTGGCTTATCGATTTCTGACGAATGAAAGTCGACACTTGGCAACACTGTAGCAAAATTTAGTGGCGCCGGGGGCGTATCGAGTTGCTGTCAATTTTTTGACATCTTTTTACCACCTTACCACTAGTGAACAGCAACTCAGGTGATTTATTCATATGCAGTCTTTAATTTCCTTCCGAAATCAGATTCCTAATTCCGAATTTCTTTATCTTCGCAATAACATCTTTTCAAATTTTTACGTGACACTTTGGTTGTAAGTGCGTGTCATTTATTGGCTCCAGTTTACATTTTGGTATTTAACGGTTTATTATACGTGTTCACCACTTTTCTAACAAGTGTTTTCTTCGGATTTTGTTTGTTTTTCACTTTTGTAATTTCAGTGAAATCAAATCGATTGTTGCACAATATATAGACACAACTTGGAACATCTCAGCATTGATCAGTGATATACATATATACTCAGTCTTATTTAATTTGCGGTGCTCAGAATAACCTAGAACCCTTTTTTGTTTAAAGGCTTCATTCGAGTTTTATTTTTGATAGCCACTATGACGGACTCCAAGTATTTTACGACCACCAAAAAGGGTGAAATATTTGAACTCAAGTCTGAACTCAACAATGACAAAAAAGAAAAGAAGAAGGAAGCTGTCAAAAAGGTGAGTTTTTGATTGTTGATTGTTTTAGAAACAGTTAATTGAAATATTTCACGATCAGATGAACTGTTTACCTTTTTATTTTAACAGAACTAGAAAACAAATTCGCTCGATCCCTGTGCACGAGACAACTTTTTTCTCTCACGCAATTTTTAAAAATAATAACAAATTCAATGTTAACACAAAATGTTTATATTTCATATTATCTAAAATAATATAAAAGAAAAGCAAAGACAATATATTTAATAAATGATGAAAATTAATACATATCCTAAATTCCAAAATAAAAATACCAATATCCAATATCCGACGAAAAATTTTAACGTAACCTAAAATTATTAAAAACTGCAAGTTTCATTTTTGAAATCGCAGTCAAGGGCGGATCCATAAAATTTTGCAAAGGGAGCCATTGTGAACTTTCTTCACGGAATGTACGTGAAATGGGGGGGGGGGCTAATGATTTATAAGAACTTTTTAAATTGAATATAATAAGCCGATAAATTCCACTTTATTCATATTTTTCATTTATAATGTGTACATCCATAAAAAAATGAAATCACGTGCATATTTGAGGTCTTTTGGGTGTGTATGGGGACGGGGCGAGGGGTTTAGATGAATTATTTTTCTATGCTGTCTTATATGGGGTACAGTTTTTGTTAAAAATTCAACTCCTTGGCAGAAACTTGAACTAATTTATTAAAAAATCAGTTTTTTTTAAGATTCATAATTTTAGTTGAAAATCCAGCTGTTTGGTTGAAAATGAACTTTTATGTTGAAAATTCGTCCTTTTGGCTTCAAAAGTCAACAATTTGGTAAAAAAAGTCAATCGTTTCGTAAAATATTCGCTCTTATAAATTGAAAATGATTGTTTTTAAATGTAAATGTAACTATTCCATTTTTGCTTAAAGATTGATCTTTTTAAGACTAAAAAATCAACAGTTTGGTTGAAATTGTATGCATTTTTGTTAAAAATTCATTTTTTTTTTTTGCTGAATATTCATAATTTGCGTAAAAAATTAATCTTTTTGTACAAAATTGAACTTTTTTGGGATAAAAATTAATTTTTTAATTGAAAATTTTAATTTTGGGTTTGAAATTAACTTTTTCGTTGAAATTTCATATTTTCAGGTTGGAAATTCAACTTTTTTGTACAGAAAATTCTACTTTTTGTTATGGAAATTCAAGAATTTGGTCGAAAATTCAACTATATGGTAGAAAATTCAGCTTTTTTGTAGAATATTCATTTTTTCATTGAAACCTAAATTTCTTAAATGAAAATTCAACTATTCCATTTTAGGTTAAAAATTGATTTTTTTTTAGAATAGAAATTCAACTATTTGTTTGAAAATTTCTGTAATTTATTGAAAATTCGTTTTTTCCGATGGAAAATTAATCTTCATAGTTGAAAGGTTAAAAGTTTGGTTAAAAAATCACTTATTTTGTTGAAAATTTCATTTTTGAATAAAAAGTAATTTTTTAACTTAAAATTGAACTATTTGATAGAAAAGTAACTTTTTTGTTGAAACTTAATTTTTTTGTTTGGTTGAGAATTCAACGGTTTTGTACAGAAAATTCGGCTCTTTGTCTGGAAAATTCAACAGTTTGGTAGCAAGGTTAATTCTGTTGTAGAAGAATAATTATTTTTTATATTAAAAATTAATTTTTTTTCAATGAAAATTTCATCATATAATTCAACTATTTTGTTAGGAATGTATACATTTTACATGTATTTTGTTACAATTTTTTTTCTTTAAACAACACAAATTTGGTTGAACATGCAACTATTTGGTTTAAAATGTACATTTTTTTTGTTGAGAATTCGTCTTTTTTTAGTAGAAGATTAATCTTCTTGTTTGAAAATGTCTCTTTTTGCTTGAAAAATGTAATTATTTAATTAAAAAATCAACTGTTTTGTAGAAAGCTCGTTTTTTAGCGTGAAAATTCCACTATTTGGTTAAAAATTCATGTATTTTGTTGAGAATTCGCCTTTTGTAGTAGAAAATTAATCTTGCTTGAAAATTCTACATTTTTATATTCATGATTATATTTGTTTTCTTCAATGACTGCAAAATCTTTCTTTGTTGAGGATTCAAGTATTTTGTTGAAACTTCGTCTTTTTTGGATGACAACTAAATAAATTCTCGAAAACAATTCATTCGGAAAAAGTAACGTAAGATATTGGTTTGGAGGGGGGGCACTTACGGACCCTCCCCCCCCCGGGGGGGGGGGGGGGGTAATCGCCCCTCTCTGGATCTACCCTTCGTCGCAGTCAAATGATTTTTGTTTGAAATAACCGATTTCCTGTAAAAAACGCTAGGGTACCCTATTATTGTACAAATATTGTAAAGATTCTTTGAATTTAAGTCGTTCCGAGAATTGTTGCCGCAGCGGTTTTGAGGCCCGCGGGGTCGACAGAGGGTTGACTGTTTACTTTCTGAGTGAGCGAATGTTATGTTCGCTTTAAGTCAAGGCCATTCAGGTGCATGCCTGAAACCGGACTTAAATGGGATTCTTAGTTTACTAATTTCCAGCGAAAAGCACGAACAGAAAACATGTATATTTTCAATAATTTACTAATTAATTTGAAAGTTTTAATTTAACCGTTCAACAGTATTTCAAAATCGCAAATGTTTCTCAATTCGCAAAAGGAATTTTACAATTCGAATGATATGATTTTCCTTAATATTTAATTTTCAAAATTTGAAATTTAAGCTATAAAACAACTTCAAGTAATGAAAAGCCAATTAGGTTTTCAACAGCAATGATCGCCAGATTTTCTAGGCATTTCGTTACACCACATTTTAAAATAGAAACTTAAACATCGGTAACTTTACCAATTATATTCATATAAACAGTCTTGAACCGATTAATATTTTCTAATAATCTGTTGACAGTTTTTTTATTTTTGTTTTCATCGAATGGACATTTATGTTTGAGAAATAAAGTCGTTGTTCTTAAATGTTAGGATAGCTCCAAATCAAAATAAAGAGAAATTTGTTGGCGTAGATACAGCTTTTGAAATTTCAATATAGCTCAAAATTAGGAAATTATTCTTTTAATGTTAGTTTTTTTTTGTAAAATCTATTTCAGTATTTAAGATCTTCGAACAAATTTCACTGTTAAAATTTTTTATCTTTCTCTAAATTATTTTAGATTTTTTTTAACATAATGAAGGAATTGTTTAGAGTGTGTTTCAGTTCGTTCAGCTGATGTTTTCTAAATTAATTTTTTTGTTTACGAAACAGTAATGGAAGTTTAATTGGAAGACGTTTTAATTTTTTATTTAATTATTAATTTTTATTAATTATTTAATTATTAAGATCAATAAAAAATGTCTTGCAATATTTTAAAATTCCCTTGAAACTTTTTAAAACTCTTGAAAATGCTTTGAAACCTTTTAAAATATCCTAAAATATTTTAAATCCTTTAAAACCCTACCAAATTACCGAAATAAATTGAAAATACCTTGGAATCAGTTCATATTATTGAAATCTATTCAAAATATACACTAAGATCTTCAAATCCTTTAAAATCTTTGGAACTGTCTGGAATTTTTAAAAGTATTCTAAAATCTTTCAAATCTTTGGTTGTACCTTAAAATATTTTAATATCTTTGAAAATATACGAAATCCTCCAATTTTTATGAATAAATCCTTTTAAATGCATTAAAATATTATAAAATCCCGTAAAATTACATGAAATTTGATGATATTTTCTTAAATCCTGGAAAATTTATTAAAATACCTTGATGAATACCTTTGAATTATTGAAATTTAATAAAAGTTCCTTGGAATCTTTTTAAATACCTTAAAATATTTAAAATTCTGTGAAATTACCTTAAATTACTGAAATAAATTTGTAGATTCATTGGAATCTTTCAAAATACTTTAAAATATTTAAAATCTTTTGAAATCCTGGACATTCTTGAAAATTCGTTGGATTTAAAAAAAAAAGAAACCTAAATTATTTCAAATCCTTTGAAATCTGCTTAAATCCCTTGAAACTTTTTTAATCTCTTGAACAATCCTTAGAAGTTTTAAAAATACCCTAAAATCTTTAAAATCCTTTGCAATTAGTTCAAATTATTCAAATCCATTAAAAATATACACTAAGATATTTAAAATCCTTTAAAATCTTTGAAAATCCCTGGAATTTTTAAAAATATCCTTAAATATATAAAATCTTTGGTAATACTTTAAAATATACGAATATGTTTGAAAATCTACGAAATCCCTCAATTCTTGTGAATAAATTCTTTGGAATGCATTAAAGTATGACAGAATCCCGTAAAATTACATTAAATTTGATATTTTCTTGAATCCTGGAAAATTTATTAAAATACCTTGTTGAACACCTTCAGAATATTGAACTCTATTCAAAATTCCTTGAAATCTTTTAAAATATCCTAAAATATTTCAAATCCTTCGAAATCCCTTCAAATTATTGAAATCTATTACAAATTTCCTGGAATATTTTTGAATATCCTAAAAGAATTTAAAAAATTCAGAAATAGTTATAGACCTGAATAGTGGTTAACCCTTGGGTTTTCTGTTTCAATATATTGAAGAAATGTTATTTTCATTTTAAAAAGTGACTATAGTGACTTTATCGTAAAAAAGTGATTAAAAGTGACGGTGTGGGGCCCCTGACTTTTGTCTTTTTTTTCAAAATCCTTAACATTCTCAGACCAAAAAAATTCCCTAATTTTCCCCTGATTTCCAGGTTTTCCCTAGCATGCGACCATCCTGTAACAATCACAAAATACTTGAAACTATTCGAGAAAAAGTATAGTTTTCAACAAAACGAAAGAAAAAGATTCCAAGTAATTAAATCGTATGAAGAAGTAAAATTTTAATAAAACTTGTTGTTTATCAGGTCATCGCTTCCATGACTGTTGGTAAGGATGTCTCAGCCCTGTTTCCTGATGTGGTGAATTGCATGCAGACTGACAACCTAGAGTTGAAGAAGTTGGTCTACTTATACCTGATGAACTATGCCAAAAGTCAGCCAGATATGGCTATCTTGGCAGTCAACACCTTCGTCAAGGTAACGTAGCTTAGAAATCCTCGTCTTTGTCATCACACTCTGTTGACGCACACTCACCTCTTATATATTTAATATGTGAGATTTAATATATATATGACGTGTACATAAATAAGTTGGACGATGTTGAGAGTCTCTGTCTGCATTGAGGCAAGCTGCAAAAAGATTTCTCTGCAATGATGCTTCTTACTTTGTCATTTTTCCTTTGAAACGAGTGCCTTTTACAGCCTGCCTCTCACAAACTACAAACTGTGCTTTCAGGGTGGCCACTGAATCGTGCATTTTTCTCTTGACCGTTTACTTTTTTATTTTTATCAAAAATACATTCAATATCTCAAGAAATCGCTTTGAGCGAAATTTTGAAAAAAGAGTGAACTGAATGATTTATTTTTCAAGAAATAAGCATTGTTCCGCGCTGGGGGAAAACAATAAAATCAAAGGTAATCAAAGGCCGTGAAATGTTTTCTAAAAGAAGGGGCCACCCTGGCTTTGAAAATTATATCAGTTTGCACAGAGCCGTCTGCATTGTAGAATATGATGGAATGCTTTGACGGGATAAGTTTGGATTGCTTATTTTTTAAAGGGCACGAGACTGGAATTTGGTTGGAGAAGATTGGAATTATTCGCTTATTGTGAAAGTACAGAGAGCAAGTCATTTAAAATTTCATACTATTTGAGTTTTTCCTTTTATCATTGTCGCTTGCATTGTCTGCACAGAATATCAGAATTCACTGTTTCCAAATTCCAGCACCAAAACTCTATTTCATCTTTTTCTATCGGTAACAATTCATATTCAAATACTTATTTTATATTCCCTTAAACGATCAGCATGAATTCTTCAAATCTTTGTTTTTCTGTTTGAAAGCACGGATTTTTTCGTCAGTATTCGCTTTGATTTTTCTGAGAGCTTCTGATTCAAATGTAAATCTTTTATTTCGTTTATTTTACTCATTGCAATAATGATGTACGTCATATTTTCTAAGAACAGAAACTCTGAGCACGCGTCACTAACTTTTAAGCAGCTTTAATTTCGATAAAAAATTAATTCATGGATTAAGTAGTCCTATAAAACTGTAAGGGATAATTTAGTGCACCTTTTGTTATTGAAATAAGGCACTAATTCAATCAAGATTTTTTTATATTTTTTGAAAAAGCGCTGTAAACGCTTTTGAGAATGATTTTGCACAACCGACTTATTTTATATGGCATTCTTTTTCTAATTGTCAAGTTCTGAGGGTATGTACTCGAAATTTTATAACTTGATTGAATTATCTGCAATTCAATCTTGATTGATTTAATAATTTAAAAATATGAACCTATTTCTATAAAAGTAGAATGCCATTTTTTCGATAAGATTTTTGATCAAAGCAGTTAGAGTTTGATTATTAACCTACTGACAATATAGAAATACATACTATAATTTTTAGATGCTTCTCAATTTTTTATTCTCAAAGTTCTAATTGCTTTGGCCTCAAATATTTACTATGATAACTTATCTTTTACTTTGTCGTACACGTTTTCTAGTTTCCCCAACCTACACAAAATTATTAGCACCTTTTGTCGATTAAAAGTGACTTTGATATCCTAAAAAAAATGCTAGCTACAGGCAAAGTAACATATACAATAAAAGATTTTGATCACCAAACTCTCATCTCGAAGACTGATTCTATTTATGCACCGAAATCTTTCAAGCATAACTAAAATTGCACGAATTGAATCACAACGAGAAATTAGTTCCCAATTGAAATCCAATAACTATCCGACTCAATCATCAATTGCAAATTTCTGTAAATTGTGCACTTGTGAATAATTTTTTGTGTGTGATTGACTCGAATGAAAAAAGTGTCGCAGTTAATGATTTTGCGCAAGTTGGCTCGTGCTCTTTGAAAAATGACCGATTCAAAACACTCGTGTATGAAGTGATTGCTATTTTAATAACTAACAATGAATAACAATGGTGACGGTGACCAATTTGACATTTTTCGTTCTGACACGCAAAAGGAGCTAACGACATCTCCGATGACAAAGGTACCATTCTATTTTCTATTTCGTTAAACCTCTTGGTTGAATTAGATAACCACTACTGTGACTAGACTTGAATCCCTGGCGTGACCAATTTTTGCGTAGGACTGCGAGGATCCAAATCCACTGATTCGGGCGTTAGCCGTTCGCACAATGGGTTGCATTCGAGTCGAAAAGATCACCGAGTACCTATGCGAACCACTCAGGAAGTGCCTGAAAGACGAAGATCCATATGTTCGAAAAACAGCCGCTGTTTGTGTTGCGAAACTGTATGATATTAAAGCGTCTCTCGTCGAGGATCAAGGATTTTTGGATCAGCTCAAGGATCTTCTCTCCGACAGCAATCCTATGGTATATCTTTAAAATAATCCAAATTTTTTTCAGAATTGTTTATCAGGATTCAGGCCTCGGACTTACCACACTATTATTCACACTATTTGCCACTGTTTTCGAGCAATGACACTATTTTGCTACTATTTCGAAAAATTTTCAACGAAAAAAGATTAATTCTTAGCAAAAAATGTAATACATCATTCTTCTTCTTTAAACCTTTGGCACCGAAAATTTATTTATAGAAAAAAGGTAATAGTTGGTATTTTAACCGAGAAAAGATTTTCATTCTAAATCGAAAACAGTTGAATTGAACCAAAAAGGACGAATTTCCAACAAAATAGAAAATTCTCAACCAACACAGATGAATTTTCAACCAAACTTTTGCATTTTGAACCACATAGTTACAATTTCAACCAGAAAGATGAATTTTGAACACAGAAGATTAATTTTCTACCGAAAAAGGTTGATTCTTCACAAAGTACATACATTTTGAACAGAATAGTTGAATTTTCTACCAAGAAGATTAATTTTCTATCAGAAAAGATGAATTTTCAACAAAATACATAAACTTTCAACCAAATAATTAAATTTTCAACCAAGTGGGTAAATTTTCTACCAAAAAGACTAATTTTCAACAATGGATGTGAGGCTAACCCAAATTTTATTTGATTAATTTTTAGTTTATATGTTTTTCGCCTCTAAATTTTTATAACTAAATACAATTAGGTTAATACAATTAAGGTCTTGATTTAAAATTTAAAAAAAACAGTTGCATTTAATCAATAAAAATGAATTTTAAACAAAACAGTTGTATTTTAAACCAAAAAATTGATTTTCTACTTGAAAAAAAAAAGAATTTGCTGCACAATTCTTGAATTTTCGAGCCAAAAAGACAAAATTTCTACAAAACAGTTGAATTTTCAAACAGAAAGTTAATTTTCAATCTTAAAAATCTTGAAATCTTTGACTTATATGTTATTTATGTTATATTTAGTTAATATGTTTATTATTTTAAAATTACAACAAATTCTCAACCAAAAAAGATTTTTCAGTCAATACAGAAAAAAATGTAATTCGCGTTCAATTTTTAAGCCAAAAAGGCAAGCTTTCAACAAAATAGTTGAATTTTCAACTAAATACTTAAATTTTCAACCAAAAAGATGAATTTTCTACCAAGAAGTCTAATTTTTTACCAAAAAAAAGATGAATCCTCAACAAAAGACATACATTTTTAACCAAGTAGTTGAATTTTCAACCAAGAAGATTAATGTTCTGCCAGAAAAGATGTTAGTCCACATTTTATTGAGGAGAATTAATTTTCAATAATAAAAAAATTAATTTTTTACAAAGAAGTTTTATTTTGAATCAAATAGTTGAATTTTGTGCCAACTTTTTGATTTTTCAAGCCAAAAAGACAAATTTTCTATAAAAAAATTTAATTTTCAACCCAAGAGTATGAATTATCAACAAAAAGTTAATTTATCGCCAATCATTCGATTTTCAAACAAAGTTAATAGTTAAGTTCGCAATTGAAAAAATTAATTTTAAACAACAAAAAAACAACGAATTTTCAACTAAAATCATGAATCTTCGATAAAAAAAATGAACTTTTAAGAAAGTATTTCAACTTTCAGCCAATAAATTGAATTTTCAACCTAGAAAGATGAGTTTTTAACGAAAAATGTAAAAGTTTATATCTCAACAAATAAATATTTAAATTAACCCTTAATGGTCACATGGGGTGTCTCACGCCCCAAGGGCTTTCCGATTTTTTTTTCCGATGACTTTCAATCAAATGGTTGAATTTTTAACCAAGAAATTGATTTCCTACCAAAAAAATGGTTCAATTATCTACCAAATTGTTGAATTTTTTAGCTTACAAACGAATTTTCTACATAACAGTTTAATTTTCAACCGAAAAATGCGAATTTTCAACCGAAACAGATTAAATTTCAACCAGACAGGTGCTTTTTTTACTGAAAAAGATTAAGTATCTACAGAAAGAGACAGTTTATTTGTTTTTAGTTGAAAATTGATGTATTTTATTGAAAATTTGTCTTTTCTGGTAGAAATGAATCTTTTTGGTTGAAAATTCAATTATTCCAGGTAAAGATTCATTATTTTAGTAGAAAATTCATACTTTTTGTTTAAAATTCAACGATTCCAGTTGAAAATTCATCATTTTTAGTAGAAAATTCATCTCTTTGGTTTCACATTAATTTTTTTAACTGAAAATTTAACTATTCAATTTTTGGTTGACTCTTTATTTCTAGTTGAAAATTCATGTATTTTATTGAAAATTCGTCTCTTTTGGTAGAAATTAATCTTTCTGATTGATAATTCAATTTTTTGTTAAAAATTCATCTATTTTTTAAAAAATGCAATATTTTTGCTTAAAACGTTAGGAATTTGAAACGGTTGAAATTGAATTTTATAAAGTACCCACATTGATTTGACCTAAATATGCACTAAATTTTAAGTATAAGAAGATGAAATGAAAATTTGTTTGAATTATTATTCAAGTTCCTGGACTTCAGTGACAAATTCAAAAAGTGATTGGATGTGTTTTTATTATTATTTAATTAATCGATGGTGAATATATTTAAGAATATGTTGTAGTATAATTTATCAAAGCTTTTTAAATAAAATATATTAATTAAATCGCTAGAAACTGAAAAAGTCGTATTTATAATAAACTCGCGAAACTGAATAGCTCCCTCCTAAGAACAATTATGCTTGGGTAAAACTTGAGATACCTGAAGAAAACGTGGAATTGTTAGGGAATTTTTCCCAGGATTTGAGCAGACAACCCGTAATTTAAAAAAATAATTCAACAACAAAAAATGGTTCATTTTTACATCACACCTTCTATTCTTTGTTTCCATTAATATGTAATTTTAATGATTGCAAAATTTTATGACACTATTTTGACATCATTTTCTCAAATTTGTGACACTATTTACATTATTTTTTATGTTTGAAGTGACTCCGAGGCCTGTTTTAGACTTTACCAAAATTCATTAAAGGGTAAATGCTACTGAAATCTAATTTTTTGTTCAAGGTTGTAGCGAACGCAGTGGCCGCTCTTTCCGAAATCAACGAAGCCAGTCCCAGTGGTCAGCCGTTGGTCGAAATGAACGCACAAACAATAAACAAGCTTTTGACAGCTCTGAATGAATGTACAGAATGGGGTCAGGTCTTTATACTCGATTCCCTCGCAAATTATTCCCCAAAAGATGATCGCGAGGCACAAAGTATCTGCGAAAGAATTACTCCTCGCCTCGCACATGCAAACGCCGCAGTTGTGCTTTCTGCAGTCAAGGTTACGAATCTGATTATTTCAAACTCAACAAAGTGTATTATTCATTGTTTCTTTCAACCAGTTTTGCAAATGATTTCAATGGGAATCTGTAACGTTTCAAAAAATATTAAATACCAGTTTTCATTAGTTTGGCCTTGCTGTGCATGTCGTTCAAGTAGCTTTTGCTCTCTATTTTTCTGAAATCTGAAGGACCATTAACAATTAAATTCATTTTCTTGAATCCAGGTCTTGATGAAGTTGATGGAAATGCTACAATCCGAGTCAGATTTCGTGGGAACGCTTACTAAAAAACTTGCCCCGCCACTCGTAACTCTTCTGAGTTCCGAACCAGAAGTTCAGTACGTCGCTCTCAGGAACATCAACCTGATTGTTCAGAAGAGACCTGATATTTTGAAACACGAGATGAAAGTATTCTTCGTCAAGTACAACGATCCGATTTATGTCAAGCTCGAGAAGTTGGACATCATGATCCGATTGGCGTCGCAAGCCAATATCGCTCAAGTTCTCTCGGAATTGAAGGAATATGCAACCGAGGTTGATGTTGACTTTGTCCGGAAAGCTGTACGAGCAATTGGTCGATGCGCAATTAAAGTGGAACCATCAGCTGAGAGATGTGTCTCTACTTTGTTAGATCTGATCCAAACAAAGGTAAACTTGATAACATTTTTCCCGGAAGTTTTATTTTTAAAGACTTCACAGTCCAAAATGACCTTCAAATAGGGGAAATAGGGTGATTTTTTTACGAAAATAGGAGAACGATAGAGGAGTAAACTCTTTTAAATAAAATTAATTTAGGTACCATGCTGAATTCGATATGAAACGCTCTAAATTCTTAAGATTTCAAGTAAAAATATCATTTTTAACAAAATAGTTAAACTTTTAAGTAAGAGAGCCGAATTTTATACAAAATAGTTAACATTTTAACGAAACAGTTGACATTTTAATCAACAAAGATGAATTTTATACCAAATAGTCAAATATTAAAACAAAATAGATTGAAACTCAGTTGGATTTTCGACCAAATAGTTGAATTTTCAACTTAAAAAGACGATTTTTTTTTAGAAAACTTTAGAATTTTCAACCAGATAATTTTGATAAAAATTGGTATGCTCTAGTTTTTTTGGTCGCTGATGACGAATCCAGGGTCAAAATTCCAAAATTCAGAATAGCTGATAATATAGTAGAATAGTCCTCAGCGACTTAAAAAACTCTTCAGTACGACTTCTTATTCAAGTCACGTGATTTTTGCATTTTAGTCCGTCATTTTGGATCCGCCATATTGAATTTCTCAATTTTGACACCGGATTCGTCATCAGATACCTAAAAAAGCCTCAGAAAATGAACTTTCACGATGAATACGGAATTATTTGCTTCTACCATTTTTTGTACACAACTTCGTTTTCGAGCCTACCAGTTAACTGGTTAATTCAGCCAAAAAAGACAAATTTTTAACAAAATAGTTGAATCCTCAACCAAACCAGGTCAATTTTTAGTCAAATAGTTGCATTTTTAACCAAAAAAGATGGCATTTTCACTAAAAGATATGATTTTTCAACAAAAAAGATGAATGTTTAATAAAGTAATTAATTTTTCAATCAAAGTGATGAATTTCCAGCTAAAAAAACTATAATTTTTGTATAAAGTAGTTCAACTGTCAACCAAGTAGTTGGATTTTCAACCAAAAAGATTAATTCTGAATGAAAAATAGAATAGTTTATATTTCAACCAAAAAAGAAGAATTTTTAACAATAGTTGAATGTTTATTTAAAACAAAACGAATATCCAACAAAACAATCAAATTTTCAACCAAAAATACGAATTTTCAACAAAAGAGTTGAGTTATCAAGCTAACAAGTCGAATGTTTTAGAAAGCCGTGGACTTCGAATCCCGAAAAGATAAATTTTCAACCAATAAAGGTCAATTTCCAATCATATAGTTCAACTTCCAAGCAAAAGAGATTAATTTCCAACTAAATAGTAGAATTTTTAAGCAAATAGTTGAATCTTCAACCAAATGTTCGAAATTTCAAACAAAAAAGATCAAATTGCAACTGAAAATAGCTGTATTCTCAACCAAATAGTAGAATTTTCAAGCTGAAAAGACGAATTTTTCAGAAGGCCCTTTAAAATATAAGTTTTCAATCCAAAAAGAACGAATTTTCAGCCAAGAAAAATTGCTTTACAACCCAAAAGATGAATTTTCAAAAAAAAAACTTCTATCCAAAAAGACGAATTTTCTGCAAAACAGTTGAATTCTTGATAAAAAAGGTCTCTTAACAAAATAGTTGAGTTTTCTAAAAATTAATAAATTTTCAAAAAAAATAGTAAGTTTTTAACCCAAAGAGATGAAATGAATTCCGAACCAAAAATACAATAAACTTTTCAACCAAAAATAGTTGAATTTTCTCACTCGGTTCTATTACTTCAGATCACATTCAAGGGAAAAAACGAGAAGAAGTTTCTTGAAAACAGAGGAAAAAAGGGGAATTCTTTTTTTTAAAAAGGAACAAGCGGGTAATAAGGGAAAGACTGTGAAGCCTGTTTTTATAACACATTATCCAAACTCTCCCGTCTTCTTTTTCGCCCTCAGGTAAACTACGTAGTCCAGGAAGCAATCGTCGTGATCAAGGACATTTTCAGAAAATACCCCAATAAATACGAAAGCATAATTTCCACCCTTTGCGAAAACCTGGACACTCTCGACGAGCCAGAGGCGCGGGCTTCCATGATTTGGATCATCGGAGAATACGCCGAGCGAATCGACAACGCCGATGAATTGTTAGAGAGTTTCTTAGAAGGCTTCCACGACGAGAACACTCAAGTTCAGTTGCAGTTGCTCACGGCGATTGTCAAATTATTCTTGAAGAGACCCACTGACACACAGGAATTAGTGCAGCAGGTTCTCAGTCTCGCAACCCAGGATTCTGACAATCCTGATTTGAGAGATCGCGGATTTATTTACTGGAGATTGCTCAGTACTGACCCGGCAGCGGCGAAAGAAGTCGTCCTGGCTGAAAAACCTCTTATTTCCGAGGAGACGGATCTTCTGGAACCGACTCTCCTGGACGAGCTGATCTGTCACATATCGAGTTTGGCGTCCGTTTATCACAAACCACCGTCAGCGTTTGTTGAAGGCCGTTCTGCTGGTGCGAGGAAATCTCTACCTGCGAGGAGCAACTCTAACGAAGATGCTGTTCAGAGAACCTCACATGGTCCGGCCCAAGTCATTCCCACTCAGGAATCACTCATTGGCGATCTTCTCAGTATGGATATAAGTAAGTTTAAAACGACGTGTTTATTACTCATTAGGGTGGGCCGAATTTTTTTTTTTTTTTTTTTTTTTTTTGAAAGGCTTCAGGTCCAAAAAGTTTCTACTGGATCCCAGTAACTCACAGGCCAAATTACAGATTTTTAAAAAAATATTTAACGGGAGCGCATCGACGATAAAGCCTAAAATGTGAAAAATGTTAATTTTCACTTTTTCTATTAAAATCTTTTTTATATTTGACAGGTCTAATCATTTAAATCAGTAAAATATTCTCTACTAAAGTCATTTTTTACACACACAGTACAGCATTAACAAGAGAAGGGCGATATTTATCCCGAAAATGAGAGCGGGAGATGGTGCAAAATGCATTTGCACGTACTGCATTTTGTCACTTCAAGTTCATGTTTTTCTTGAAAAATCTTATTAATAGCTTTTTTCACATATTCCTAGATTAAAATATTATTTTCGTCCTATATAATCCTGTATCAAAGTCGT
>CAKNXH010000251.1:564077-688379 GCA_932178445.1 Andricus quercusramuli | reverse complement strand
TGATACGTGCGGGGGCAGATTTTACATGCTTAACCGGCTAGGCCCTTAGGAATATTAAAATATTGAAAGAGTTGATGCAAACATTTTGAAGCTTTACAAACATTTCAGAAGGTTTTAGGGGATTGCAAAGGATTTCAACAAATTTTAAGGGACTTACACTGATTTTAAGACTTTAAAAAGAATTTAAGGGTTTTCCGAATATTTTAATTAATTTAAAAAAAAAAATTCGAAACATTTCGAGGAAGTTTAGACGATTGGAACGATTTCCAAATATTCCGAAGATTTTAAGGGATTCTAAAGAATTGCAAGAGATTATAAAAATTTCAAGGGGCTTCAAAGAATATTATAGGATTTCCAAACATTTCCAGATATTTCTATTGGACTTTGGAAACTAAATAAAATTCAGTATGAAGGGGTTCCTAGCGATTACAAAGATTTCAAGGGATTTTAAGCAATTGCACAAGATTAAAGGATTTCGAACATTTATAGAAATTTAAACGTTTTTTTTTTTTCTAGAGAATTTTAATAATTTAGTATATTTTAGTTTGAATTCCCGAGAATTTCCCTGGATTTAAAGCGATTTTGTCGGATTTCATAATAATTTCAGGTAATTTTAAAGATTTTCAAACGTATAAGGAGGTTTCAGGCGTTCCAAAGGATTTTAACACATTTCGAAGGACTTTCGTGGATATTAAGGTTTTTATAGGATTTATAAATATTTCAACAAATCTTAAATGGTTTCATTGGTTTCCAATAGATTAAAAATATTTCCACGGATTTCGAAGAATTTCGAAACATTTCGAGAACGTTTTTTAAAGGATTTTAAAGATTGCCAAACATTTCCGGAGATTTTAAGGGATTCCAAAGAATTTCAAGTGATTGAAAAAACTTCAAGGGATTTTAAAGAATTGTATAGGATTTCCAAAGATTTCAAGATGATTCTATTGGCCCATTTAAGTTTTAAACCCGAAAGGAGGGATTTTCGACCAACAAGTTAATTTTCCAGCAAGAAAGATCAATTTTAAACCAAGTAGTTGAATTTTCAATAAACAAAATTAATTTTCAACAAAACAGTTCCATTTACAATCAAATAATTGCATTTGTAAACAAAAGAGATGAATTTTCAGTAAAAGAATTAAATATTCAAGCCAAAAAGACGAATATTTTAATTTTCAACAAAAAATGGCTTTTTTACCAAAAGATGAATTTACAGCTGAAGAGGATAAATTTAAAAGAGTCATAGGACATTCAAGGAATTTAAAAGCTAAAAAAATTTAAAAAGTGGTAAAGGATTTTAAAAGGGTGCCAAAGATATAAAGTGATTTTAGAGAAATTCCAAGAATTTCTAAAGAACTTTAGAGAGTAAATGAAATGCAATAAAATTGTAACTGACTTCTAGGGCCTAGGGATTTCAAAGAATAGTTTATTTGGGTGTGTTATAAAGGATCCCGAGGAATTTCATGAGATTTCAAAGAATTTCGTAGGATTATAGAACATTTTAAGAGATTTACAAATTTTTAAAGAATTTCAAATGATTTCGTAAGATTTCAGAAAATTTTAAAGCTTTTATGGTATCTTAAAATATTTCAATGGGCTTTATCAGATTTCACGGGATTTCATCATTCTTGAAGCAAGATTGCTACAGAACCTGGAAAATTTGGAAAAGTCCTGGAATTTTTATAAAGAATCGGAACCGGTTATTTTTTTTACTATTACATATTAATCATTTTTGTTTACTATATTAAAAAAAATGTTTAGAGTGAAATAATAGTCGAAAAGCCTTTAAAACTTGCATTAATTAATAATTTTATGTACAGTATTGGCAGAAATTATCTGCAAGTCTATTTTTGTAGCTGTTGTTATAGTGTCTCACTTTTTATAATACATATGAACATGAAATTTTTTTCCACCTAATTTTACGAAAGTTGATATAATTCTGCGTCAAAAAACCCAAGTTGAAGGCAAAATGTCAATTTAATAAAAAAAAAAGATAATACAAAAAGACGTCAAATTTCAATGTTTTCGAAAATTTTGAATAACTCTTGAAATAATCAACATTTTTCATAATTCTTTGCCTAATTTTAAAGATAAGTCTCGACAGTATTTTGCGGAATTGTTAAGTAGTTTTTCGAATTTTTTTACCCAGATTCTACGCTAGGGCCGAACTTGGTACAAAAAAGTCACAAAGTTTCAAATAATGATTGTACTCGCCACATAATTAAATAATTAAAAAAAAAATATATATATATATATATATATATATATATATATATATTGTAATAATTATTATTAAAACTTATTAAAATATGATAAATAATTATTTTTTAAATGTTTGTAAGTATTTACACATTTAAAAAATTTTGAAATTCGACTTCTGTGGCAACTCTGTTGAACGAATTTTGAAAGATGTTACAGATTTCAAGATGTTTTGCGGGATTTAACTCAATTTTTGTGAGATTAGTAGGGATTAAACAAAATTTGAGGGTTTTTTTAATTTTAAGAGATTTTAAAGGACTTTGCAGGGTTAAAGATTCCAAGGAATTTAAGCAAGGTCCGGAAAATCGGGAAAACCTCGGGAATTTTATCTAGGAACGTTAATTTTTTTCTTCTATCGCATAAACGTTTTTTTGGATACTTTATTTTCTTTTTATTGTTTAGTCGAGAATCCTAAACAGAAAAATCTGATTGCCTCACGTATTGTATGATACCATCAAAGCTTTTTGATGATGGCTTAAGTTCTTTCTTTTTACATTCTCATTCTAATGAGAAGGTATTGGTTTTATGTAAAATTTGACTTGGTCGGTTTTCATCAAATCTCCACGTTTTGAGACCCCCTGAGCCAGAAAAAAAGGTTTTTACCAAGGTGTCTGTCAGTCTGTCTGTCTGTCTGTCTGTCTGTCTGTCTGTCTGTAGGCACGATAACTTTCGAAAAAATAATCAGATTGGGTTGTGCTTTGGCACACTTTTTTAGGGCCTAAAAAGAAAGAACAAGTTCGTTAACCAGCTATTTCGGATGAAAGTTCAAAAAGTGAGCACATTTTGAAAATTTTTGAGAACACTTTTTTTGAAGATTTGGAAATTCTATGGACGGTTGTTAGTAGTAAGCAAAAAGAGGAAAAAAATATCCTAATGACTTTTTCAGATAAAAAAAAATTACCAGAGTTATAGCATTTTCAAAATTCCAAAAAACAAACGAAAATGAACATTTTAAGCCGAAAAACGCACGTTATGAAAAAAAGTCAAGAGAAGAAAAACGTTGATTTTTGAACACCTTACAATATTTTCATAATAACTTTTTGAATTTTTCAAAAAAATAAAAAATTTAAATTCTGATCGCACAACAAAATAATGAGAAATCAAAAATTCCATTTTGCTGTGAAACTATTCAAGATACGACAAAAGATGACTGGACCAAAATTATGCACCTAAAAAAGATCTACAAATTTGTTATTATTCACTTTTTGATATGACGCGTAGTTTTTGTTTTATTAATAAAAAACAGCATTGAAAATAGAAAAAATAAATTTTTAGACGAATAACACAAGCTACGAAAAACATGACCAAGACAACATTTGTTCATTCAAAGAAGAGGTACAAATTTGTTATTCATCATGTTTCGATAGGACGCGTAGTTTTTATTTTATTCGTGAAAATAACATTGACAGTAAAAGAAATCAAATTTTTGGAAAACTTTGGAAAAATCCATTTTCGTCGTAAGAATATATTCAAAATGAAAAAAATAACTTTTTTGAAAAACGGAAAATCTAAAATAACATTTTAACTAATAAAATTTGTCGCTTAATTTATATAATTATTCTTGATTTGAAATCAAATACAAATCGCGAAGCGCGACGCCCAAATCGCGCGCCGTAAGTGCGCTCAAACTTTTTTGTTTCCTTTATACGGTGCACAGAACCGAGCGTGGAACGGAAGGTTCAAATGAATTTGAAAACAAATATCGAGCGCGAAGCGCGAGTATCTGGATGAGAATGTGTTCCTTAAGGTCGATAGAACCTTGAGTAAATAAATTTCCTTTTCAGTCTAAAATAAAAACAAATTTAACAATCACTTCATATGTAGAGGTTTTGATCATTTTCTAATATTCAGAAATAAACTTTTTCTTTTCATCGAAGTCGAACACGAAGTTCAAAGATCTAGAGGAATCGAGCGTAAAGCGCGATGTGAATACGCCCGAGCGCGTAGCGCGAGGTGAATACATAATCGAGCGCGAAGCGCGAGATAAATATATGATCGAGCGCGAAGCGCGAGATCCAACAGTCGCGCGCCCTCGGCGCGCTCAAACTTGCGAGCGAAGCGAGCCGCGCGCGAAGCGCGCGATGAGAATGTGCCCGCGAAGCGGGCAGATTTTTTTAATTATATCAGTTATGATTTCTTTAATAGTTTGAAAGCTACCAGAATTTTATTTAAAAGAAGCTAGCTAGAATGATCAAAAATAGTGCAAATTTCAATGTTTTCTCAAAATTTAAATAAAATCTAATATAATTAATATTTTATAAAGTTTATACAACAAAGTTGAAAAATTCGAATACATCTCATAATTTTGGAAATAATAATAAAAATCAAATGATTATATATTTTTTATAAATTTACGAACCTCGTGATTACTTATTTCATATATTCTACAAAAATATTTCTTTCAGCAGAAAAAATATTTAAATGTCAACATTTTTGTTTTAATAAGAGGGTGCATATTTATAAAAATTCATCTTAAAAATGATCCAAAGGACATTAAAAAATGTTTATTATATTATATTTAAATCTTTAGAAAACATTAAAAACTACTTTTGTCATATCTTCTTGAAAAATTAAAAAAATTACTTTATCTTGGATCATGCTATAGATTGGTTTCTTTTTGACATAAATTTTGTAAATGTATATGATGATGACATTTTTTAATTGTCTGTGGGAAAAATTTTGATCTGGAAAAATCGGGAAACCCCCAGGAATTTCAGATTGCCTGGTCACTAGACACCCTAAACGTGATTTCAATATTTTGAAGGGTTTTTTCAATGAATTTCGTAGGATTTCAGAAAATAGCAAAGAATTTTAAAAAGGTACCTAGGACATCAATGATACTTAAAAGATGTCAAGATATTCTAACAGATTTCACCTTATTTAAGGAATTTGTAGGTTTTTAAAAGAAATTATATGATGTCAAGAGATTTGAAAAGATTGACGAGTTTTTCAGAAAATTTAAAAAGATCTTAACAGATTTTAGGGGTGTTTAAAGGATTTCAAAGCTTTCAGGGCATTTTAAGCCCGGGGCCTGTTATTGTTTATAGTTTATAAACTTTGAATACGAATTCTACAACAATCTAAAATTTACAGGCGGACCTTCAGCTACACCAGCTGCACCAGCATCACAAACAGGATTAGGTTTAGACCTCCTAGGTGGTGGTTTGGATGGCATTTTGGGAGCAACTGAAACACCCCCCGTTCCAGTTGTATCTCAAACAACCTCAGGACTCCTAGGAGACATTTTCGGGTTCACCCAGGGTCCAATTGCCTACGTAGCACCTAAAGTAAATTGGTTACCTGCAGAGAAGGGGAAAGGATTCGACATTTGGGGAACCTTCTCGAGAAAGTAAGATTATTGATGATTTAGTATCTGATTCCTATCTATTTTGAAGGTTTTTATTTCCTTTTTTCAGAGTTCATAATAATCCCCCCCTCCCCCTATTCTCGAACCCTTTAAAAATACGTTATTTGAAAATACAATTGTTCATTTTACATCTACAAAATTATTCTATTCAGTTTGACTAATTTCAAAGTAAACTATTTAGGATCACTATAAAAAACTTTAAAACTAAAATATGTTTTGGCCTAATCTATACAAGTTAAATATTTTTTAAATCAACTATAATGCAAGTAAAGTTTGATGCTATGTCTGTCCACATTAAAGATTCTTTAGTGTAAACAGAGATGGCTTGATCGGAAAATCAAGACATAATCCCACTTCCCACCTCCTTTAACCTCTAATTTTCTCCAACCGTAATGCAATTTAACTTAGGGTGCGTTATTTAAAAAACAGGGCTTACAAAATACCAAGTTGGAAATTTTATAACTTTTCCTTGATCAATTTTTTTATTTTCTCTGAATTTTCTTCCATACCAATTAATTTTTAACAATTTAAAAAAAAAATAAAGCAGTTAAATTTTGAACCAAAGAAATTTATTTTCAACTAAAATGAGGAATCTTGAACAACATCAAAAATGAATTTTCAAACAAGAAGATTAATTTTGGTCCATACATTTTGTACTAAAAAATATGCATTCTTAACCCAAAATGGGTAACTTTGTTTGTATTTATATTTGTTTGAATAATAGACAAACTAAAGTCTTAATTTTGATCAATTCAGAAATAGAAATTCACAACAAATACAAAATTACAAAATAATACAAGAAAATTTTTTAAATACAAAGAGAAATCAGACAAATCAAATTTTGTATTCGAAATTATAATTTTTCGAGTTGGAAAAGGGAAGGGAAAAGTTCTGTCGCACCCTATCCCTTTTCCAGCTTTATGATTTCTTCACAATAATTTTCAGAATTACTATATTTAAAAATTTATGATCAAAAAGTCTTTTCTATTCATGCGTCAACTTTGAATTATGTCGATGAAAAAAGTTTTTCTGTTTGAAACAGATGACTCAAATATTATAAATGAGCAGAACTTCCCTAATCTTCAATAAAGTGTATTGATATTATAGATCAATCGATTTGCCATGAATCAAGAAATCTTTTACGTTCTTGCATCAATTTTGAATTATGCTAGTGAAAAAAGTTTTACTATAAAAAACCGTATTTTCAAATATTATGCATTACCATAGCTGCCTTACTCTTCAATAAAATGTAATAATTTTATTGGTCAATCGATTCGACTCGAATCAACACATCTTTTCTGTTCTTGCATCCACATTGAATTATGTAAATGAAAAAAGTTTTACTATAAAAAACCGGTTTTCAAAATATATAAATTACCATAACTTCCCTAATCTTTAATAAAATGTATCAATATTATAAGTCAGTCGATTCGTTTCGAACCAAGGAATCTTTTATATTCTTGCATCAACTTTGAATTATGCTAATGAAAAAAGTTTTACTATAAAAAACCGATTTTTAAAATATTATTGAGTGCTAAAAAATGCAATAAATATTTTTAGAAATCCTTCGGTCAGTTTTAAGATAGTAGTGAGGAAAATAAGCTCTCCAAATTTCATCAATTTATCTGCAACCGTTTTCTAGTTATCGTGTTCACAAACAGCGTGACATCCAAATACACACACACACACATCCGGATAATTGCTTAGAACATTGTATTAGACATTTTTAAATTAAGGAGGGTTTAATTAAATGAATTTAGAAATGTTGGAAAATGCTACCATAACAAAGCTTCCTCTATGAGGAAGCAAAAATAATAATTTTTAACCATAAAAACGAATTTTCAACAAAATATAACCAAATAAATGAAGTGTCAACCAAAAAGATGAATTCTTCAACAGAAGAATAATATTCTACAAGAGATGAATGTTTAATGAAATGCATATATTTTTCACCAAATAGTTGAGAAATTAATTTTCAATAACAAAAATTCAACAAATTAATTAAATTTTTAACCAAAGAAGTGGATTTTCAACTATAATGATGAATATTCAATGAACAAATTTAACGAAATATTTGAATTTTGACCAAAAAGAGCAATTTTAAACCATGCAGATTAATTTTCTACCATAGGTCGAATTTTTAACAAAAGAACAGTATTTTTAGTTAAAAAATTCCTGTTAAAAAATACGTATTTTAAATAAATAAGTTAAATTTTTAACCAAAGAATTAAATTTTTCAATTAAAAATAATTTTCAACAAAATAATTAAATTTTTAACCAAAGTTAGTTGAAAATTCTTTTTTTGTTGTTGAAAATGACTTTCTTACTGAAAATATAGCTATTCCATTTTTCTTAGGAAATTTATCTTTTTTAGTTGTAAATTCACTTTTTGTCTTTTTTGATTTGAAAATTTAATTATTTTGGTAGAAAATGCATATTTTGGGTTTGTCAATTCAACTTTTTTGTCAAAAATTCCTATTTTTTTGTTTAATTCAACTTTTTTTGATTGAAAAATAAAATATATTTTGGTGGAAATATCAACTATTACACTGTTTGTGGAGAATCCATTTTTTAACGAAAATACATCGCTTTGGTTGAAAATTGAACGATTTTGTTGAAAATTCTCTTTTTCTTGGTTGAAAATTAATTATGTTAACTGAAAATGTAATTATTCTAGTTTTTGTTCAAAGTTTATCTTTTTGAGTAAGTTTTGGTTTTCAAAAATAATTATATCAATTTAAATAATACAATACAAATATTGAAAAATGGTAATTTTTCACCTGTTGGAAAAATACAACTTTTGGTTGATATTTGACAATAAAGTTACTTTTGCTCATGTCAAATACAAATTTTCATTTTGCTGACTATGTGTGGCTTATAATAAAAATTTACATTAGCAAATCTTACATTTGTGTAAGTTTTATTATGCACACAAATGTGACATTGTTTGTCACCACTGTCCTTCAACTGAAACTGAATTGTGAATTATGTTTGTGAATTTGGCAACATTCTTTCCTTAGGGTTTTTCAAATTGCCCAATCGGCATTGAGGAAAAGCGATAGCGATGCTTTCGAAATTTTCGTGACATACCTATTTGTTAGAAAAGGATTTGCAAAAACTACCAAAAAATAGCTTTTAACAGTTCGGCCAATATAAGCGTCGTGTTCAGTAGATGTTACATATTTTTGCGTAAACTTAAATTTTTTTCAAAAACAACTCACGTTCACACGAAATGCGATATCGAGTTGAAAATTTTCGATAACTTAAATATGAAGCACTAAGAAACGCGGGTCTGGTCCTAAATTTTTATAATTATATATAAGTTTCCCAAATTTTCAACTCGATATCGCGTTTCGTGTGAATGTAAGTTGGTTTTGGAAAAAATTGTTCACGTTACGCTCACTTGGCCTTAAATATGCATTCCATATAATATTTAATTGACGTAAAGATTTATTAACATTTAAACAAACTTCTTTCTTTTAATTGTTCCTAAATGTAAGAACTTGAGCTTTTCTTCGAGACCAAAAAAATTGCTTTTTGTATTTAAAATTGTTTTATCCCTTAGGGTTTAATTTGAAAATGTTTATAGTTAAGTCCTTTTAGTTTTACTTCGTATGTTATAAATGTTGTTTAATGGATACTGCTTTTAATATTTGGGGAAAAAGTTAAGATCTCCAGATACGTAAAAAATATTGGAATCCATAAAAATAGTAAAATTACGCGAGTAAGATTTTTTCACTCATATACATATCATACATACTAAGAAATTTAATTGATCATTTTAGTTTAATTTATATCCAAGGAATTTCAAATGACTTCTACTTATTTTAATGGACTTTTACAGTTTCAATGGGTTTTAATGAATTTCTAGAGAACCTTAGGGAATAAATTGAATTTTGTTTCAAAGGACTTCTATGGATTTCAACAGTTTCAAGGGATATGAAGGAATTTCAAAAGATTTTGAGTTATTTCAAATGATTCCAAAGAATTTAAAGAGATTTCGTTTCAAAAATGTGTACAGCCATTAATATTTAACCATTTGTTATTATGGATTTTTAAATTCTTTGTTTTTAATATTTATTTCAGGGGATTATAAATGAATTTTCAACAACCTAAGCATATCCAGTTTAAGAAAATAATTTCTCTATTGACAGAAATCATTTCCCCAATTTTCCCGCTTTTCGAGAAACAATTATTCTAATTCCCCTTTTTGAGCTCTTTCTACGCTGTGATTTCTATTTTTTCAAAAATATTTTTCTTTTTTAGGAATGGACAGATAAGCATGGACATGACATTCACAAACAAGGCGATGCAACCGATGGGAGGTTTCGCTATTCAGTTGAACAAAAACAGTTTTGGCTTGACGCCAGCGGCTCCTCTCCAGGTTTCAAGTCCTTTGGCACCCGGAGCAAGTATAGAAGTCAGCGTGATATTGTCAACTTCCGGCGCCGTGCAACGTATGGAGCCTCTTAATAATCTCCAAGTCGCTATCAAGAATAATATCGACGTTTTCTACTTCGCTTGCTTAGTTCCCATGAACGTCTACTTCACCGAAGACGGCCAACTTGACAAGCGAGTGTTCCTTTCCACATGGAAAGACATTCCCGCACAAAACGAGGTTTGAAAAACACAAAAATTCCAGATCTCTTTTCTACTTTAAACTGCTTTTTACAACATTGTCGAATTTTTAAACAAAAAAGATTAAACCAAATTAAAGCCAAAATGACGAATTTTTTAGAAGTAGTTGAATTTGTAATCCAAAAAGACGAATTTTCTTTCCAAAAAGATAGACTTTCTAAATTTTTAACAATAAAATAAAATTTTCAACATAGTAGTTGCATTTTAAACCAAATAGTTGAATCTTCCAGGCGAAATGACGGATTTTTAGAAGACAGTTGAATTTTCAACCAAGAAGAGGAATTTTCAACTAAGAACTTTCCTACTAAAAAAAAACAAACGATTTTTCGATAAAATAATTAAATTTTCAGCAAAATATTTGAATATAAAAAATGAATTTTTTACCTTTAAAGATGATTTTTTTGTGCCAAATAGGTGCATTTTCCAATGCAAAAGACGAGTGTTTTAGAAGCAGTTGAATTTTCAACAACAAAACTAAATTTTGAACAGATTATTAGCATTTTTAACCAAATAGTTGAACCTTCAAGGTGAAGACGAATTTTTTAGAAGATAGTTGAATTTTCAACCAAGAATTTAAATTTTTAATTATTTAAGAATTTAAAGTATTTCCTATAGAAAAACACGAATTTTCAACCAAATAGTTCATTTTTTAAACAAATATGTAGTTGAATTCTCAACCTTTAAAGATGAATTTTCAAGCAAATGGTCAAATTTTAAAATAAAAAAGATTAAACTATAACCAAAAACAGTTGATTTTTTAACCAAACAGTTAAATTTTCAAGGCAAAAA
The DNA here is from genome assembly GCA_932178445.1 of Andricus quercusramuli. Classification (NCBI taxonomy): domain Eukaryota; kingdom Metazoa; phylum Arthropoda; class Insecta; order Hymenoptera; family Cynipidae; genus Andricus; species Andricus quercusramuli. The sequence goes on along the minus strand of CAKNXH010000251.1, from coordinate 677,329 downwards.
GACGAGTTTTTTAGAAGACATTTGAATTTTTAATCGAAGGACGAATTTTTTTTTTTCAAGAGACGAATATTCGACAAAACAGTTATATTTAAACAAAAATATGCCTTTTAATGGAAATAGTTGAATTTTCAACAAAATAATTAAATATTCAACATAATAGTTAACTTTTTAACCAAGTGGTTGAATTTTCATGTAAAAAAAGTTAAAATTTGAATCAAAAACTAATTCTTAAACAAAACAAAAAAACAACAATTTTTCAACAAAATAGTTAAATTTTCAACTAAAATTACGAATCTTCAAAATTCACTTTTAAATAAAAAACAGTTAAATTCATAAAAAAAATACGATTCTCAACAAAATAAGTGAATCCTCAACAAATACAGATTCATTTTTAACCAACAAGATCAAATTTCTACCAAAAGAGATGAATTTTCTACAAAAATAACAGAATGTTTAACAAAATAGTTAAATTTGCAATCAGTAGAAAGGATTTTTAGCAAAGTTGTTCAACTATCAAAGATTAATTATTTTCTCAATGAAAAATTTAATATTTGAATTTTCAACCAAATAGTTAAATTTTCATTCAATGAAAAGGGTTTTTAACAAAGTTATTTATTTATCAAAGATGAATTCTCAATGAGATATTTCAAACATGTAGTTGAATTTTCAACTGGAAGTGATCAATTTCAGACCAAAATAAAATAGTTAAATTTTCAGTTAAGAAAATTAATTTTCAATAATAAAAACGATTTTCAACAAGTGTCAAAAATGCAACCAACAAAAGTAATTTTAACATACTAGTTCAACTTTCAATCATTTTTTTGTAAATTACATTTGGAATAAGAAACGGTTGAATTCAACAAAAAAAAAATGATTTCTCAACGAAAAATGTAATATTTGATATTTCAACCAAAAAATACGAATTTGCAACAAAATAAGTTGTCCAACTTTCAACCAAGCAGTTAAATTTTCGCCAAAAAAGATGGCTTCTTAACAAAATAGTTGAATTTTCAATAAAATAATTAAATTTTCAACCAAATCGAATTTTTAACCAAAAGAAATTTCCATTAAAAAGAATTAATTTCCAACCAAAAATAGTTGGATTTTCTTATTACGGTTTTTAATACAGTTCGCATTTATACGAGAAAAAGGAAGTTTCTTGAAAGCAGGGGGAAAAAGAAGAACTGTGTAAACAAAGAGTGTGAAGTCTGTTAATCAGATATTTTATTGTTTTACAGGTTCAGTATACTTTGACCGGAGTGATGTCGACTGCAGACCAAGTGGTTCAGAAAATGCAGCAAAACAATATCTTCACTATCGCGAAACGAAATGTAGAAGGACAGGATATGCTTTATCAGTCTCTCAAATTGACAAATAATGTTTGGGTTCTGAACGAATTGAAAATCCAGCCAGGAAATCCGGATGTGACGGTAAATACTAAATATTTTCTTAGTTTATCAATGCAAATTTAATACCGATTATTAACTTTTGATTAATTGTTTTTTTATTTGCAGCTTTCTCTAAAATCCCGTACAGTCGAAGTTGCTGCTGGAGTATTCCAGTCGTACAACGCCATTATTCACTCCTAAATCCCGAGACCATTCCGCGAGCAATCATGTTTGCATGTGTATAAACTTTAAGAGAAAAAAAAACGTAAAAATAATTTAGTATTGATGCCTGGTTGATGCGCCGAATCGCTACACGTACCAGCAATGCTCGTTCTTTTTCTGCTTGTACAGTGGTGAATGACAACGATAAGAATTGATAAATCATTTTTTTGGGAGTTTTTACTGATTTTTAGATTATTCAAGTATTAATTACTACGGTAAATGAAATGAATTTTTAAAGGATGTGATCAAATTTTGTCGTCGTTGGCATCGGCTGAAGATCTATTAACAATAACTATGTACAAATGGAAATAAAAATTTAATTATTACCAGAAAATGTCTCTGTCTTCTCTCCTGGAAAAAATTCCCTGATAATTCCAAGTATAATTTTTCATACTACGGAGCCATTGATCGATGATTTCGCATCATCGATTTCGCATACATATAGTTTCGCATATTTAGGTGAAATTAACGTGGATACTGTATTAAATTCAATTAAAAACCGTTCCATATTCCCAAGTTTTCAAGTAAAAATATTGCATTTTCAACAAGATAGATAAATTTATAAACAAAATAGTTGAATTTTTAACTAAAAATATTAATTTTCTTCCAAAAAATGCGACTTTACAAGAAAACAAATCTCAACAGAATTGATGGATTTTCAACTGAAATTATTAATCTTCAAATAGATACATTTTAACCAAAAAGATGAATTTTTAACGAAAGAGTTTAACCTTCAACCAATTAGATTTATTTTCAACCAAGAAGATTTATTTTCAACCAAGAAGATTTATTTTCAATGAAGATTTATTTTGTACCAGAAAATAAGATTTTTTAATCAAATACATAAATATTCGACGAAATAGTTGAATTTTCAACTAGGAAAGACCAATTTTCAACCAAAAATAGAATAGTTACATTTTCAGTTAAAAAATTAATTTTCTAACTAATAATAATTTTATAGTTAATAACTACATGGTACAAAGAAAACTATTTTGTATAAAATAAATTGTTTACATTGTAAATTAATTCTCTGCAATGAAAACTTAACATCATTTAAAAAAAAAAATTGAACTAAAAATGCATCAAACACAATTTTGACTAACATCCATTGTTCAAACCATTTAGTTGAAAATTTGCCTATTTGGTAGAAAACTAATCTTCTTGATTGAAAATTCAACTATTTGGTTAAAAATTTATATTTTGTTGAAAATTCATCTTTTCTGGCAGAAAATTAATCTTTGTTAAAAATTTAATTATTTGGTTAAAAATTCAACTGTTCTGTTTTCTACCAAAATAATTGAAGTTTCAACCCAAAAAGATAAATTTTCAATCAAAAATAAAATAGTTCAATTTTCAACCAAGCTGATGAATTTTCAACTAAAATTATGACTCTTCACCTGGAAAACTTGAATTTTAAACACCAAACCAAACCGTTAGAATTTTATTTTCTGTTAGAAAAATTAATGTTCAAGCAAAAAGATGAATTCTCAACTACAGTAATGGAATATTCAATTGGAATAGTTATATTTTCAGTAAAAAATTATAAAATTTTGAACAAAAAAACTAATAAAAAAATAGTTATATGTATTTTCAAACAAAATGATGAATTTTCTACTAGAATAGTTGATATTTAAACCAAAAAAGATTTAACTTTTAATTAAAAACAGTTGATTCAACTAAAAAAGACGACTTTTCAACCATAGTTGAATTTTCAACTGAGAAATATTTTTCAGGCACACAGGGAGAAAGAGAATTGCAAACGAACTGTTGAATTTTTGAGCAAAAGGATGAATTTTCAACCAAAAATAGAATTAAATTTTCGGCTAAAAAATCAATTTAAAATCAAAGAAAAACGACTTTTCAACAAAATAGTTAAATACAATATAGTAATATAAAGCTACTTTTACAAATGACGAATCTTCTATTGGAATAGATGAATTTTTAACCAAAAATATTAATTTCCTACTAAAATTATGAATATTTAACTAGAATACTTGAATTTTCAAACAAGATTAATTTCCAACCAAAAATGGAATTGTTAATTTTCAGTTAAAATTAGTTTTCAACTAACCTGATGAATTTTCTACTAAAATGAAATCTATAACTGGAATAGTTGAATTTTTAACCAAATTTTCTACTAAAATGAGGAAATATTAATTTGGAACTTACATTTTTAGTTTTAAAAAATTATTTAAAAGTTCAAAAAATAGTTACACTTTCGAACAAATTTACACTTTTTACAAATTTACACTTTCAAACAAAAAACAAATACAAAAAAAATTATTTTTCAACTGGCATAGTTAAATTTTCAGTTTAAAAAATTAATTTCACACAAAAAAACTAACTTTCAACAAATATAATATACAATTTTCAAAAAAAAAAAATAAGCACGTTCTCGAAAAAATTCCCTGACATTTCCAGGCATATAAAATATTCCTGAAAATACCAGGTTTTTCAATGACAATTTAATTTTCTTTACGATTTTGATTTTCTCTGAATGGATGTTTTAAAGATTATTTTATAAATTTAATAAATCGTTTCTGCAACTTTTTATTTGAAAATAAATTACTAGATTTAAAACTTTTTTCTTTTAATTATCTAGATCGATTTTCGGGATGTCTACCCGATGGATGAATTTAAATTTTTGGTTTTCTCGCGGACGATTTAAAAGAGTTGAAAAGATTTGTATGATTTAAAACGATTACTAAACATTTTAAAAGATTTATGATTTGGAACAGGAAATTTTTCAAAATAACTATGATTCTGAGTTGAAACATTGAAGAACTTTGTAAATAATTATAATTCGGACTTCGAAAAGGTTACTTGTTGAATTCCCTCCTTCTAAATCAGAATGAAAATTATTATCCAATATTGCTGTTCCATTAAAAAAAATTCTCTGTTTCACGTTAAATACTTCTTTACAAAAATCCCACCTCTCAGTCTAAATTATAATTATTTAAGGAAAATCCCCGTTTCAAGATACAATTACAGAAATATAGTAACTGTCTTTTTCTAAAACTTGGAAGAGGGAAGTTTGAAATTCTGGTATATCTTTTTTGCAAAAGAAAAGAACTTTTCCATTCAAACGAATTCAATTTTCAATTCAATTCAATTCAATTCAAACGAAGAAAGAATGTTCAAAATCTGAAGAATTCTGACTTGGAACAGGGATAGTTTTTGTGAATTCTCTTTTTCTAAATCAGAATTAAAATTATTTTCCAAAATTACCTCTTACAACATAAAATCATAATTCTTTGCGAAATAAAAGTCAAAATTATAATTTACTACCCATCCAAACACAGAATTATAATTCATTTCCAAAATTCCCTGTTATAAGTCAGAATTATATATGTATTTATCAAATTTTCTATTATAGTTTTGAAATATAGGAACTTCCTTGTCCCTTTACCAAAAATTTGGAAAATTTAAATTCTTTTCAAAAATTCCTTGTTCTAAAGTGAACCTAAAATGAAAACTATAATTCTTTACGGAAATTCCAGGTTCTATCTCAAAATTTTAATTCTTTTACAAAATTACCTGTCCCAAATCAAAATTATAATTCTTTTCGAAAATTGCCTATCCTACAGTCAAAATGATCAATATTTTAGAAACTTTTTGCAACTCGGATTTAGAGTGATAAAATATTCATTTAAGGATGAAAATAATCAGAGGGGTGTTTTTTGAAAAATCTCGATTTTTGTATTTAATTCCTAAAAATTTTTAAAAATTTTCATAATATTATATGGTAGACATTTTTCTAAATGTGGGTTTCTCTCACCTCACGAATATACCAAGATGAAAATGAATATAATCGGAGGGGTGTTTGTTGAAAAAAACTAGATTCTTGTATTTAGTTACTAAGGCAGTAAGAAATTTTCAGAACATTATGTGACGAATATTGAATAAAATTTTTTTTATTGATTGTGATTATTTGTAACCCTACGAACATTTTCGAACGTTTAATTTTGAGTCGCAATAAAATTCTACACTACTTACCGTGATAAAATATTTGGTTTTATTCCAAATTTGTCATTCCATATTAAGTAAAGAAACAAACCTAATCTTTTCAGAAAGCGCCCCGACAATTTTCATTTTCATCTTAAAGTATTCGTGGGGTAAAAGACAACCATATTAGGTGAAAAATATATTTTAAAAAATGTTAAACAATATGTACCATAAAATCTTATGAAAATTTATAAATTTTTTTATAATCGAATACAAAAATCGACTTTTTTCAATAAGCGCCCCACCGGTTATTTCCATTTCCATTTATCGGCTTTTGCCCCCATCCATGTTTGTATATGCCTCAAATTAATGATTATAGTGACTTTCGCTTATCTGATTATTATTATTCCATTAAATCAAATTCTTTCGGGATAAGTTTAACTCACTCGGTTCTAGCCTCGTTATACCGCCAGGGATCAAGGAATTCTCGTGATGTAGGGAAGTGTAGGAAGAGGTATCAATTTTAGATAAATTTGAAATCGCCGCGTATACGTTCGTTCCGCTACACCGCTCCGACACAGGTCGCTGATCAATCTCTCTAGCAATCACCCCAGGCGAAGATCTTCACAAAGTCACCATGTGTCATATTGATCCGCTTCTTATGCAACTTTTTACGATTATTGATTCGCAAGGCAAGGTATTTTTTTAAAGTTATAGAAAAAAATAATAAGTAAAACAAACAATTAAATATTTCTTTACATTCTGTAATAAAACGAATCTACAAATTTGTAAATTACTATTAAAAATACAAGGATTGTAGATAGGGAAGCTGGAACGTCTTGATACAAACGATAACATAAATATTTTTACATTTTTTTATTTACCGAATATAAAGAGAGTTGATATCAAGTATTAGCATTGAACCTTCTTTCTGAACGAGCATCCTTCTGTGAGGCGAGCTTTGCCACCGGTGGGCGTGCAGAGTATCGTGCGGCATCCGTCGCATTCTACTGGCCTCTGGGCGTGCGAGAAGATGGTTTTAATAGCATAACAGCCAGGGCACTTTACGTCCATAAAGTAACTGTTGGGCTTTTGGACCAGCCTCTTTAGCTTGTGTTTCCTCTTCTCCTCTGCTGGTGACGGGTGCAACAAATCTCTTGCCAAGGGCATTCTGTAATCAAAACAACACCAATAAATAATTTAATATTTCATCACAACTATAAAATTAAAACCCTAAAATTATTATCCATGCAGACATCGGTCTCACTTTACAGATAAAAAATAGTGTAAATAGTGTCACAAATTTTAAAAAATAGTGTCATAAAATTTTTCAAGTATTGCAAATCAACTTCAATGTTTATTTTAAATGTTATTATTCAGTCTACATTAATACTGAATTAATTTATTAATACGTGAATTAATACATCTTAATAAGGAAATCCAACTATTTTTGGTTGACAAGTCTACTATTACATTTTTTTTGTTAAGGATTCTTTTTTATTTAAAGATTTTATTATTTGGTTCAAAACTGAGTTATTTTGTTAAAAACTCAACAATTTTGTTAAAAAGTCATACTTCTTGGACGAAAATTCAACGGTTTGGTAGAAAATTCCAAAATTTTTTTTGATTGAATCTTTTTTGTTTGAAAATTCATCAGTTTCTGTAGGGATTTAATCTTTCTGAGTTAAAAATGCAACTGTCTGTTTAAAAATTGATCTTTTTCGTTTGAAAATCAATTTTTTAAAGTTGAAAACTCAACAATTTCGTAGAAAATGTAACTATTTGGTTGCAAATTTATGTATTTTGTTGAAAATTCGTTTTTTTTTAAATAGAAAATCAACTTTTTGTGTTAAGAATACAACTATCTGATTGAAAGTTGACCTACATTTTTCAAAGTTAATTTTTCTGTTCGACGATTCCTATTTTAGTTAAAATTTCGTTTTTGGGGGATTTTTAATTAATTAAAAAAAATGTTACTATTTCGTTGAATATTCAAATATTTTATAGGAAATTTAACTATTTTGTTAGTCATTCATCTTTTTTGGTTGGAAAATTCATCTCTTTCTGTAGGAATTTAATCTTTTTGGGTTAAAAATGCAACTGTCTGGTTAAAAATTAATCTGTTTCGTTTGGAAATTAACACTTTTTAGTTGAAAATTCGCATTTTCGGGTTGAAAATTTAACTATTTGGATGCAAATTTATGTATCTTGCTGAAAATTTGCTTTTTTTGTAGAAAATCAATTTATTGTGTTAAAAAAGCAACTGTTTGGTTAAAAAATCATATTTTAGTTAAATATTTTTTCTTTTTAGAATTTAAAATTATTTTGCTATAATGAAAATTTAACTATTTTATTGAAAATTGAACTGTTTTGTAGTAAATTCGTATTTTCGGCTCGAAAATTCAGCAGTTTGGTAGAAAATGTAACTATTTGGCTGCAAAATTTTGTATTTTGTTGAAAATTCTACTTTTTTGGTGGAAAATCAATTTTTTGTGTTAAAAACTTCATCTTTTTAAGTTGAAGATTAAACACCTTGGTTCAAAGTTGAAATACTTTGTCAGAAGTTCATTTTTTTGGTTGAAGGTGCATATTTTCGTTAAAAATTAGTTTCTTTTTGGTTAAATTTTTTTTTTTAAATGAAAATTTAATTATTTTGTTGAATATTTAACGGTTTTATAGAAAATTCGTATTTTCGGCTCAAAAAATCAACAATCTTTTTCGTAGAAAATTAGTTCTTTTCTTACAAATTCTGCCCAATGAAAATTTAACTACTTCATTTAACAAAGAAAGTACATACTGAAAATTAAACAAATAAAATTGTGACTAACATCATATCCATTTTTCATAATATTTAGTTCACCTTTTTTTGGTAAAGGTTTTAGTTAAGGATTCAAAATTTTTATATCCATCCTTTTTGGTTCAATTCAACTGGTTTTTGTTTTAAAATAAAAATTTTGTCCTGCTTAAAATATCAACTATCAAATTTTTGGTTGAGAGTACATATTTTTTGGTAGAAAATTCAATTACTTAGTTGAAAACGGAACTACTTTGTTACTTCAGAAGAAGCGCCTCTAATCAGCCATTGAGACAATTGCCCGGCAGGTTGTCGTTCATTGAGATGTTCGACGTATTATTTTATGTCAATTAGAGAAAAAGTTCAAAAATATTTTTCAAAGAAAAGGAGAGAAATAGTTTTATTAGAAAATAACTGTGATAAAATAGTAATAGTTCAATTTTCAACTAAAAGCGATCAATTATCAACAAAAAATGAAAGAATTAAACTTTCAGTTAAGAAAATTAATTGAAAAAAAATAACAATGAGTAACTAAATGAAAAAACATGTTTAGCACTTTTTCTAGTTCAGAAAGCCATCAGTAAAAAAATTCGTTTATTTCAACGTTCAGAATTCAAGAACATGGAATTCAAAAGAATTTGATAAAATACCTAAGAATTCAAGGTGACTTTAAGACTGCAATTGAATTGTACAAGATCGTTAAAATTTTTTTAAAAATCCATTGAATTCAGATAAATGGGAGTGAATAGAAATAGTGAATAAAAATGTGATATAATCCACAAGAAATCAAGGTGAATTCAAGTCTTCAGGGTGAATTAAAAGAAATTGAAAATACATAAAAAGATCCATTGAATTCAGTGGATTTCAAGGAAATTCAGGGTGAATTCAAAAGAATTTGAAAAAATTCAAAAATCCTTGATTTCTGTTTTAATTTACTGAAATAAGTGACTAAAGTGATCTTTTTAATTTAAAAAGTAATGAAAACTGACTTTATGTATTATTCCTTTGTAAAAATTTCTTTAAAAATATAAGTTTGTCCAGGAAAATTTAGGTAACATACAATTTAACATTATTTTGAACAATTTGTCGGAAAATGTTCTAGAGTAATAAAATATGTTTACGATGGCGATCATGTAATTAAACGAAAATTCAAATCACTAACTTAGTAATGAAGACACAAAATATGTCGTTTAACTCGAAAACTTTTTAAATATGGATTGCACAATTTTTAACAAACTTTTGTGAAGTCAAAATCTCAACTTGGTAAAAAGATAACGAAGAAATAATAAGTTTTTGTATTTTTTACTTTGTACGATTTCGAACGTAAAATTATGCTAGAAAAAAAAATGATACACCATTTTGGCACTGACACTTCCAAGGTCTGTAATTTCACTAACGTCGCAACATTGCGCAATAAAAGTAACATTCTCAATCAATTTTAAGAAGATTTTAGATTTTAAGAAACATTATTATTCATAAAATATACTCAAATTAAATAATAAATTTTAAAAATCTAAAGGAACGAATACGCACATTTCTCCTAAAATAAACAATTGTCCCACTTCCTGACACTTTGAAGTATTATTCAATACGTTGCATACTACTTTTATGAATCTGAAAAATTACTACCTTCTGATAAATATTTTCCACTACCGACTTCTCCACCTTTTCAAGGCATTTAATTTGAGGTTATGTCAGAATCTTGCTTTGACAGAATTCATTCTATACTCAAAAAGGCGGCTTACACTAAGTAAATATACTGTATTTTCACTAATAAAAAATTTAAAAAGACAATAAAATGCCTCTAATTATGTGAAATTCATTTAAATACACATAAATAGTGAAAACACCCGCTGGCCCGTGGATTTCACGGCGATGCGTGACACTTTGCCACCGAAAAACCAAGGCACATTTAATCAAATCCGTGAAAAGTAATAGATAGAAATAAAGCGCAACGAAAGCCGATTAAATTAGTGCATTTACTTACGTGGATAGATCAGTATTAATCCTTTAATTCAGCGAAATATTTTCGAGCCACGTGTTTCGAACACGACGCGAAGGTCTGGAAAGGAAAGAAATTTATTCTAGGGTCCCTAACCAAGTCCGAGAGCAAGTTCGCCAATCTTGCAATGTGAAACTTACTGTAAGCAGTGTTCCCGAATCTGGGAAAATTTCTTTCGCGGGAAATTTGAAATAAATAAGTAGTTTATTGTGTTTTTTGTTATTACTGGCAGGATCTCTGGATTTTTATATACTCACATTGAAAATATAAACAATTTAAAACTACATTGTGAATCGAAATCTTGAATATGAAGTTTGAAAAATTTTCATAATAATAATTAATCATTAATAATTTCGAATCGAGAGCGTTTAAAATTTAAAAGAAAAAAATTCAACGATTTTGAATTGAAAACGTTCCAAATAAAACAATTTTATCTGAGGTAAAATTTTGAAAAAGAACAATATTTCAAATGGAGATGGTTTGACTTGTATCATTTCTGGTTCAAAGCGTTTAAAATTGAAAAATTTTAAATTGAAAGTTTTTAAATTAGAAGCCTCTCAAAATTAGAAAATTAAAGACTAAAATTGTAAAATTGGACAATTTTATTGGAAAGGAGTTTAAATTGTATTATGCCTATAATTAAAAGCAATTTCAAACTGAATAATTTAAAATTTGAAGTTTTTGAAATTGAAAATGTTTAAATCAGAAGCTCTGAAAATTGGGAAATTGTTGACTAAAATAGACTAAAATAGACTTGAATCATTTTTTATTTAAAGCACTAAAAATTGAATAATTAAAAATGTTAAGTTTTTGAAATTGAAATTTTTTAATCAGAAGCTCTCAAAATTGAAAAATTTTTAGCTAATATTTCGAAAATTTGACAAAACTTCAAGTAAAGTTGAAAAAAAAGTTAAACAGCAATATTTCGAGTTTAAAAAAATGACTTAGACTGGTATCATTTATAATTCAAAGCGGTCAAAATGGACAAATTTGAAAATGAAAGTTTTTGAAATTGAAATTTTTTAAATCAGAAGATCTCCAAAATGAAAATGTTTGACAATTGGACAATTTCATTGCAGAGAAGTTGAAATTTTATCATTTCTAATTCAAAGAGTTTTCAAATTGATCAAATTAAATTTTTAATTTTTTGAAACTGAAAATTTTCAAATCAGTAGCTCTCAAAATTAAAAGTTAAACAATAACTTCTGAACCCAAAAAAGAAATTTTCAATCAAATGTTCGACCTTTCAACTAAGAAGATTAATTTTCTACAAAAAAAAGACTAATTTTCAACCAAAAATTAAAATCTTCAATTAAAAAAAAACCTTATCTTTCACCCCAAAAAATGGGTAGTTCGAACGAAGAAGTTCAACTTTTAGTCTAAAAAATATCACTTCTTAAACAAAAATGAAAAAGTTAAATTTTTATTGGAAAACAATCACTTTCAATTTAGAAAAGCACATTTTTTTAAAAACCGTCAAATTTTCAACACAAAAATATGAATTTTCAACCATATAGTTGAACTTTGTACCAGACTGTGGAATTTTTAAAACAAAAAGGCGAATTTTTTACCAATTTTTCAAACCAAAAACAATTGAATTTTCATCTAATATTATGAATCTTCAACAACAACAAAAATTGATTTTCAATGAAATAATTCAGTTTTCAACCAAGGAGTTGAAAAGATGAATTATTAATTAATTTATGCACGGCCTCAAATATGCCCATGCTTACAGATTTTTTATGGAAATGAACCCTGTAATTTAAAAATATAAATAAAGTGGAATTTATCCCCTTGTCATATTCAATTTGAAAAGTTCTTCTAAATCATTTTCGGGAGCCACCCAATTTCTGTCCATAACAAAAAATCATCATTCAAAATTGAAGATTTTTCAATATTGTGAACTTTTAAAGTGTAGTTATTCTAAAAACCTTGAAAATCATTCTAACTGGTAACTTTAAAAATTAACGAATGCAAACTTGAAGCGTTAAAGATGAACAAATTCCAAACTTCGTTCAAAAATTGAAGCATCAAGTCTAATGAACTATCAATGTGTACAAAGTGAATGCATCAATTCCAAGATTATTATTATCAATTATTAATGAGATAAGTGTTTCACTGGGAGAGGCTTTCGCAATTAAGCAAACACAATTTGAAATTAAATGTGAAAGGCAAACATTCGAATTTCGCGCCACGCATGCGCATGTGCACACTGGGCGATCTGACAACACTGCATTTTTGATAAAAAAAAAAAAGGAAATGAACGTGGCAATCGCGCACGACAGTGACCGCGACCGGTTGACAGAAGCAGACGGAAGCTCGGTGATCCGCTCCTATCCGCGCGATTATGAATCGTGTCTTTTTTCCTTGTCAGTACACTGTGTAATTTTTTAACAGAATCTACAGAAGATTCGTCAGTGTAGCCGGTTTTTGCTCGTTTTTTCGAGCAATTCAAGTGGGAGAAAGCTAACGGTCAGTGTGTTGTGCTGTGGGGAAAGGGATGAGGAGCGGGCGCGAAGGAATTATTACTCGGATGGTGATTTGAAAGCAGAAATGTTGAAGTTTGGTAGCAAGAGCGATGTTACAGTGGTGCATCGCGCTACTATTCGCCTCCTGGACGATGCTGAGATAATCCACTGTGATTTCCAGGTAAGAAATGCTCGATTTTCCCGAGGACGTTAACTGACAAGTGACAGCTGACAGGTCGTGTCCAACCTTGTCCTTCTACATTTTCCCCAAATTTCTTTGAATTTTAATTTTTTAATTCAGGACAATTTATGTGGGAGAGCTAGATTTTAAGTTTAGAATACAACATGTGGAGTGTAAACCCTGGACAGCTAGATTCTCTGTCAAGAGCAAGAGAAGTGCCCTCGAAGTCTCGAGTATTACCTGTTTACCTAACCTCTTTGCTCGTGCGCTTATTTGCTTGAGGGTTGGGGCAAAGTTATTGTCAAATGTGCGAAACATTTCTTTTTCAACGATTTTAGTACTTTTATGACAGCAGGTCGATATACTTTTACACGTGGATGTGACAGCGATTGTAGCCTACCTGTAGTTCTTTCGATCTTTTTACATGCATTATGCATTGACATTCCAGCGGCAGGTCTCAATTGCGCGAATCTAGGAACGAATTCTTGAGAATATCTTCAAGATTCTAAATTCCGTAAATTTTTTAAAGCGTACTGTAAAAGAATTGGTGTAAAATACATTCCGTTGCTCTATAAGTTGTTTACGTTGATAAACCAGCAAAGCTTCGCATTTTGTTGTAAATTTTTATGATTTATGCAAGCTTTTTTTAAAACTTTGTCCATTTACGACTTTTTTGTATAGTATTATGATAGTTGAACAAAAATCGAGAATTTATTCTAGTCGTTCTTTTTTTTCCTTCAACGCTCCTTCTGTAAATTAATTTATGTTTTTTTTTAATTATCATAATTTATCACAGTTCGTTTTGTGTCCTTAATGTTATATATCATGTAATTTTCATTGATTTCTTGTACTGTGTTTGCTTTGAATGTTAATTGCTTTTCAATATAAAATAAAAATAAAAAGATTGCTGGAGGTCAGGGACTTTCAGGAAGTCAGGCGGGGGGTTTTAAACTGGCCAGGGAATGAAGTTAAAGTTAATTTTATTGAAAATTCAATAATTTTGTCACAAAGTAATTGTTTTTTGTTAAAAATTCGTCTTTGGGTTAAAAATTCATCTTTTTTTGACACAAATTGCATCTTTTTTTTTGTTGAATTCAAATATTTGGGTGAAAATATATGTATTTTGTTCAAAATTCATCTTTTTTGTAGAAAATTGATGTCCGTGGTTGAACATTAATTTCTTTAGTTTGATGACATCTGTGCTGTTTTTTCGAAAGACGTCGTTTTTAATTGACCCAAGTGTTATAAGTTCTTTACACTTATTCATTTCTTTGGTTCAAAATTAGTTTCTTAAAATTTTTAATTAATTTTTTGATCTGAAAATTTAACAGTTCCATTTTCTATCTTTTTTGGTTGAATTCAACACTTTTTGGTTTAAAATAAAAATCTTTTTTGGTTGATAGTTCAAAATTCTTTTTTTTTTAATTTAACTATTGTGTTGAAAAAAATATTTTTTGTTTGAAAATTAATTTCTTTGGTTAAATGTTTACTTATAAGATTAAAAATTCCTTAAAAATTTCAAGATTCGCTTGATTAATATAATAATATTAATTCTTTAACTGAAAATTTAACTACTCTATTTTAAGTTGAAAATCTATCTATTTTAGGTGAAGAATTAATTATTTTGTTGAAAAATTCGTCTTCTTGGTATAATATTAAGTAGGTCATTTTAGTTAAAAATGCATCTGTTTTGTTGAAAACTGAACTATTTAATTTTTAATATTTTTTGTTTGTTAGTTGAAAATTAATTTTTTTAACTCAAAATGTAACTATTCCATTTTTGATTGAAAATATCTTTCTGGGTCGAAAATGCAATTATTTTGGTAGAAAATTAGTATTTTCGGTTTGAAAATTCAACTTTTTTGTTAGAACTTCATATTTTGTGGTTGAAGACTTTTGCAGGAAATTCATCTTTTTGGCTTGTAAATTCAAAAATTTGGATGAGATTTTTTTTCTTTATTGGCTGAAAAAATTTTTTTGGTTGGAAATTAAACTTTTTTTTAGAAATTCCTCTTTGATTTGAGAATTCGTATTTTTTTTGTTTGATTCAACTGTTTTTGATTGAAAATACAAATATTTTTCGCCGGAATTATCAGCAACCACACTTTTTGTTCAGAATTCATTTTTTTTTCATCAAAAATTCATCACTTCGGTTGAAGGGTCAGGGAAAAGTCAGGAAATTTTGAAATTGGGATTTTGTCGCAACCCTGAATAATTAAAGAGAGTTTAATTGTACTTTGAGTTAGATTGCTTTCGATATTTATTTTATATAAATAGTAATCCCTCAGTGTTCATAAACGAATTAATAAAATAATTTTGTTATAACTTTTATTTTCTTCTTCAATGTTTTTACTTTGAAGAAAAAGTAGAGTGTAATGTATTTGGTCGTAAATAATATATGTGGGTGGTAGAACATTAGTGTGCTTCAAATTCATTTGGAATTCATGATATTCACAAGGAATTATTGACCTTATATCCGTGAGCTTCTCTCCTTAAAATAGGTTTTTATTACAGTATTCAGTTTATGTGGAACATTATTATTAGTCTTACATAGAACTACCTTATACTGTTGAAACCGTTTACAATTCCAGAGAGCAGTTCAAAGTTTGTGACTAGAATGTTTAAATATCATTATATTTGTCATGATATATTAGGTATATAAGAATTATGAACACTAAATCTTTGTTTACATTTTTTTATAATAATAAACTGTCGTCTCCATTTAGATTAGAAACAAAAAAGCTTCACTCTGATTCTTTCTAATGAGATTATTCTTTAACCCTTATAGAAACTTTTTAATTTTTTATTAAGAAATTTAATCAGCTTTTTGTTATAATATTAAAATTAATTTAGATTTTTTTAAGCTAATTTTTAATTAAAAGAACAGGATTATATTTCAGTATTCTCGTTCCATAGACGAGAATTGAAAAACATCCCGAACCTCGAGTTAATTAGAATTCTGAAGATCAAAGCATAATTTCATTAAGTGCTGTTCTCTCGTGTATAATTCTAGGCATAATTATAACTTCAGAACAGCAAATTGATGAAATGACATCAATTTTCAAACACTCCCATTCACAAGAAATTATTAGAAATGCAATAAAAGTATCAAATATGTAGGTCAAAAACTGCAGCACACCATGAACAAAATTACATGTTCATGAATAATAAGTCTTCAGTGAAGCAGTAAGAACGCAAGCCATTTTTCTCTGTAATTTGGTCTCGTGAAACTCCTCTTTTTTGGTTTTTATTCATTTTCTGGCACTGCGGTTTTTTATTTTGAGAATATTTGTCCTACCTTTTTACATTTTTAGAAATAGTTACTTTAATTACAGATTAGGATTTCACTGGAAATTAAAATTAATAATGCGAGTCATTAGTTGTATTCTTACTTACATATAATGTGGATTTACATTTTTTTAAAATTATTTTTAAAAATTAGTACAAAGTGAATTTAAAAAATATTTTTTTCTGTTTTAGCCGCAAGATAAAGGAAGACATATTCTCGAATATGTTTGTAAGCAACTCAATATTTTGGAAACGGACTATTTTGGACTTCGATATGTGGATCATTGCAGACAAAGGGTGAGTTTTATCATTAAAAAAATTCCCGTCATTATGGAGAATTGTGAAATTTCGTGCAATGTGTGTTCTATCTCGGGGTATCGAGATTTTAAGAAATTCCAAGGTTTCTACAGGTTAGCGGATTCTGGAAAGTCAGGAAATGTCAGGGAAAACCTGAAAGAGTCAGGGAATTTTTGATAAACTGAAGTTGAAGATAATTCGATTATATTGTTGCAAATTGAATTTTTTTGGTTGAAAATCAGTCTTTTTCGTTGAAAAGTTATCGTTTTGTCTTAAAATATAAACTATTTTCGTAAAAAGTTAAATTTAATTATTTGATTGAAAAGTAATTCGTCTTTATGGTTTAAAAATTAATTTCTAATCTTAGAAATTTAATTTTGAAAGTGGAACTGCTTTGTTAGAAATTTCTTTTTTGTGGTTGATGCTTTATCATTTTAGTTGAAAAACCTTTTTTCTTAATTTAACTATTTCTTTGAAATTTCTATTTTTGTTTTTGAAAATTAATTTTTTATCTGAGGATTTACTTATTTAATCCTTTGTTGAAAATTCATGTATTCGGATAAAATTTAATCTTTTTGGCAGAACATTTATCTTCTTGATTGTAAATTAATTTTTTAAACTGAAAATTAACGTATTCCATTTTTGATTAAAAATTAATTTCTTTCGTGGAAAATTTTTGTTCAAAGTTCATCTTTTTGTTCGAAAATTGAACTATTTGCTTAAAAATTCTTTTTTTGTTGATCAGAATTCATCATTTTAGTTTAATTTTTTGTTGTTGTTAAAAGTTCAACTATTTTCTTGGAAATTTATGTATTTTGTTAAAAAGTCATTTCTTCGGTTGAAGATTTGATAACTTTTTTGAAAATTATTATTTTTTAAATTGAAAATAAAACTTCAATTTTTTTTTGAAAATCAATCTTTTTTGTTAAAAAATTAACTATTTGGTTAAAAAATCATGTATTCCGACCAAAGTCATGTTTTTTAGTAGAAAAATCATCGTCATGGTTGAAAATTTATATTTTTGCTGAAAAATACATTTCTTCGTTTGAAAACTTAACTATTCCATTCTTGCTTGAAAGTTTATCTTTTTTAGTTGAAAATGCCGCTCTTTGGTTGCAAATTCGTAATTTTTGGTAGAACTCAATCGTCTTGGCTGAAAATATATATATATTTTTTTTTTGAAAATTGAACTGTTTTGTTGTACATTCGTTTCATTCCATTGAAAATTAATTTTTTAACTTAAAATTTAACTGTTCCGTTTTTTGTTGAAACTTAATTTTTTTCGTAGAAATTTTACTATATTTTTGAAAATATAACTATTCCGTTTTCGGTTAGAAATACATTTTTTAGTTAAAAATTCGATTTTTTTTTGTAGAAAGTTAACCTTTTTGGTTGAAAATTGTATTAATTGGTCAAAAATTCATTTTTTTGGTTAAAGATTCATCATTTTAGTTGAAAATTTATTTCTCTGTGTAAAAGTTGAACTATTTTGTTGAAAATTAATGTATTTTGTTGAAAATTATTCTTTTGTGGGTAGAAATTCAATCTTTTTGGGTGAAAGTTTGTGTATTTTGTTGAAAATTCGTCTTCTAAGGTAAAAAAGTAATTTCAGTAGTTAAAATTTCATTTTTTTGGGAAACAAGCATTTTTTTGCATTAACATTAATGACCTCTTAGGTGTAAGGTTGTTTTTGTACCTGATAGAAAAATGTATAGCAGTCAGGGAAAAAGTTTTGTAGCAACCCTGAATTCGAATATAATATGTAGATGCGTCGAAAGATTTGAGATAATGTTGGTCATAAATCGGCATATCAGGAGGTTAAAATGAAAAAGTGGATAAGTGAAAGAAATTTATTGCTTTAAAATTGGAAGAAAAGTCTGGTGCCCACAATAGCGTGGTCGTTACCAATTATTCCTCATGTACCTACTGTTTAACTCTTGCAAATTTCGCACGAGCGTGCACTTAAGCTACTGAAAAGTGGTTTTACTTTCTTTTTCAGTTTGAATAAAATCTCTCGTATACTATCTTCACAAAGCCATATCGATTTTGTGCACTTGAAAAAGTCATATATATTAAACAGCCTGTGAAATAACTTTATTCTGTCAGATTTGCGTCGCTTTGAGGTCAACTTTCTAGCTAACTTGATGAAAATGAAGCATTTAATTTTTGTACAGGAAAAAGTAAAAACTTCGAAAAAAGAAGAAGTTAAAACAAACTTTAATTTAAAAAGTTTGAAGAACTATTTTTAGCCTCGAGTTTATTACAATCCATTTAATCATAAAGGAATCGCAGAACTTTATAGCTCTAAAAAGTTTACTTAAAAAATAGAATGAGTAAATTACCTATCGATTTATTCTTTTTTGAAGCAATTTCACCTTGAAACTAGAAATCGACACAGTAATTTCTCGACAATTGAAAAAAAGTGAATTCCTGTCAGACTTTTAATAAAACTTGTAAGTGCTGAAAGGAATTGATAGGAAATTCTGTAATAATCAGGCCGTTTATCAAACCAATTTCGCGTGTACGACTTATGTAATCGTTCTTCGCAAGACGCTAATTTATTTTTGCGTTTTTTTTCTGTTTCTTCACAAGTGCTTATTATCTTCAGAATTTTGTCCTGTTTCTTGATTATATAGTTCCTAAAAATACAAGAGACGATAACACAAAACTTCTGTTTCCTCTTCTGAATTAAATAATCAAAACAGAAATTAATCTATTGTATTTTTTGTTTTGTTCCAGCATTGGCTGGATTTAGCGAAAACTGCAATAAAGCAAGTTAAAGGTAAGTAAATTACTGTGACTTAGCAAATTTTAAGCTGATTAATCTTCTCAGTGATGATGTCAGAAAATTACTCGCAGCATTTTGCTGAAAGCAGATTTTTTCTCTGTGTTTATCAAGGATACGTGATGCAGTGATATCATTTTTATTAAAAGATTCGAGTTTTCATTTGCTTCGGATATTTAATATTAGATGTGCATCAATCATTGTTGCCTTTTGAAGTGAACAGAATAATCAGTAAAAAGTTACAAATATTGAGTCTATTTAGAAAATAAATAAATGTATTCGGTGTAAAAATGCAATATTATTTCAAATATATCTAGTAGCAAAATGTGATCTTATTAACCTTGAATACTATAAATTAAAACTACGAATTTTAGAATTCAAAATAAGATAGGGATTGAAATAGGAAGTTTAAATACTGCACTTCCTGGATTGAAATTTGATCCATCTCCATTAGGAGAGTGAATTACAAAAGCTAAGGATTTCATAGGTCCATAAAGTTATTTCCACACTACCAGATTCTCATTTGTCGGTTTTATGGATTTAGAAACAATCTCTACTTCGACAATAACCTTTTAATTAACCTCTAAATCTAAAATTGAATTTATCCCTTTAATTAAATGAAAAAGTCATAAATTCATTTGTAAAATTTTAATTGAAACAACTTTCGGGAAATTAAATTTTTGAAAGGTATTTTTGTGTTGCTTAAAATTATTATTGGTGATTGTTCAAATTTATTATATTTATCGCTACCAAAAGCTACAAATTAGTCAGGAAATAACTTTCAAGGATACGAAATTCTTAAATTTTAATTTGAAATTATTTTATTCCGTTTATAAAATATTCTATGCTAAAAATATGAAAAGATTTAGATTGTGGTATTCGAAAGTTAATGGTCAGGGAAAATAAAAAATTGGTCAGACGAAAATTAGGGAATTTTCAAAATGAAGTCTTGCATCCTCCCTTATATAATATTCTTGTTAGTAATCTATTTGCCTTGTATTTTTATTCCAGTTTCTTTTTTTTTTTTGCATTTGTGTTTTCCCGTCGATTATATTTTCAGTACAAAATTTTATTATTTGGTTGAAAATTAAGCGAGTTTGTTGTAAAAAATCATCCGTTTTGGTAGAAAATTCAACTTTTTTGTAGAAATTTAATTTTTTTTTATACAAGTGCAACTGGTTGACAATTAACCTTCTTTGATTGAGGACTATTCATCATTTTAGTTAAAAATTCACCTCTTCAGTTGAAAATTGTTTTTTTTTTGTCTGCAAAATTATATTTTAACTGAAATTTCATCTAATTTCTTTACTTGAATGTCATTTTTTGTTTATAATTCATCTTTGTTGGTTGAAAATTCAACTATTTGGTTAAAAATGGAATATTCTGTTGAAATTTCTTTTTTTGTTCTTGTTAAAATATCAAATATTACATTTTTCGTTGAGAATTCAACTTTTCGGGTTGAAAATTCGATCTGTTTCTTAATTCGTTCTTTGGCTTGAAAATTCAACTACTTAGAGGAAAATGTAACAGTTTTTGGTTGAAATTGAATCTTTTTTCATTAAAAATTCGAGCACTTGGTTGAAAATTCATCCTTATAGGTTGAAAATTCAACTATTTGGTTAAAAGCTTAACTATTTTGTTGAAATCGCGCCTCTTTTGTTTCCAAGTTTAATTATCTGGCTGTAAATGCAACTTTTTAGTTGAAAATTAGTTCTTTTTGGTTGAAGGTTAATTTTGTTATTTTTGAAAATTTGAATATTTGGTTGAAGATTTGATTAAAAACTCTACTGTTTTTTTGAAAATTGATATATTGTGTTAAAAGGTCATCATTTTGGTCAAAAATTCAACAAAAATGTTAAACATTCTTCTATTTGGACAAAAAATTCGTCCTTTTGGATTGAAAATTTAAGTGTCTTCTAGAAATTCAATTATTTTGTTGGAAATGTAACTGTTTTGGGTTGAAGTTTAATCTTTTTTGTTTGAAAAATCGAGCATTTGGTTAAAAAATTATCTTTTTAGATGGAAAATTCAAATTTTTGGTTTAAAATTCAACTATTTAGTTGAAAATTTAATTATTTTGTGGAAATTTGAAATATTTAATTAAAAAGTTTTTTTTTCTTTCGAAAATACAACTGTTTTGTTGAAAATTCCTTTTTCGGATTAAGAATTCAAATTTTTTGGTCGAAAAATGATCTTATTTGATTGAAATAAATAAATAAATTTGACATTTTAAAAATTCGATCTGAAATTTTTTTATTCCGTTTATAAAAAATTATATGCTAGAAATGTTACATGATAAAAATGCAAATGCAAAATTGGTTCGGGAAAAATCGGGAAAAATATTTTTATCAAATACTTATTAAAAAGTCGTAAAATGTTTTTCAAAGGAAAAGAAGTATTTTTATTTGCTGATAATAAAACCTCTAAATAACGTTAAAGTGGGGAATTTTTACAGAACTTGAGGGAAAAGAGAATAAAATATTATCCAATAAAAGTTAAATGCCTATAATAAAAGAATCGCGCCATCACAGCCGTTATCAAGGTTTTAAGTCGATGTTTACAGCGATCCACTACCTCCCTAGTTCCACACCTAATTACCCGGGTCGAAGTTGCATAAAAGTTTCAGGGTGAAGAACGACCCTACGTACATTTCCCCCTACCTCCCTTTCTCTAACAATCTGTCAACTTGACCACTATAATATTTAAATACCTATTTTCTGCATGCCGATATTAACATTGTCAAGACTATAGAGTTTGAAGCAGTGCTATCCTAGACAAATAATCGATTTCATTTAATTTATCCGGGAAATGATTAATTACCTGTAACAATACTATAATAATACGTTTGTTTGATATCTTATAAAAATGTCTTCAACCTGAAGTTATTTCCCTGCATCTAAATGCTTTATTGTTACGTTTTAAGGTCCCAATTTAAGAATGCTTCAATTTTCAAATGAAGTTTGGAATTGTTTAGTTTGTAATGCTTTCAGTTTGAATTAATTAATTTATAAATTTTCTAATTAGAAAGGATATAATTTTCAAAATGTTTCGAATAATTAAAATTTAAAGGTTCCCAATTTTTTTAAATTTGTATGGATGAAAATTACAGTGATTTTTGTTCTTAACAGATATCACATCTTTTAGTTAAAAAAATCTATCCAATCATTTTGAATGTCACTTGATACTACATATATGTTATGATACATTGAAACTACAGCTTTTTGCTTCCGAAGATTAAATTCAGAAATATTTGGTTTGAATTTCGTAATTTTTGGAGGTTTCCATTTTAAAATTTCACAATGTTGTAGTTTTAAATTCAAAAATTCAAAATTTCAGGAAAATTTCACCATTCAATCTTTCAAAATTGCAAAATTTCATATTGAAAACCTTGATAGTTAGTTTTAAATTTAACAATTTTAGATTTAGGTATTCTATAATCTTTGGCTTCAATTTTACTCATTTCTAAATTTCAATATTATCAATTGTTTGGTTTCAATTTGAAACGTATAAATTCGTCTATTTTTTTTCTATTTTTAGAAATCGTTAAATATCAAATTAAAAGACTTGATAAGGGTTGGTCGTAAGTCAGGGAAAAGTCAGAGAATTTTATTGGTCAGGGAAAGTCAGGGATTTTTAACAAAATATTGGAACATTCAGGAAATTACTATAAAATTCACTTCAAATATCTGCAGATAAAAAGTTTTAATTTTAATTTGAAATTGTTTTATCCCGTTTATAAAATTTTCTATGTTAAAAATGTTATAAAATTAAGATTCTGGTCTTTGAATATTAATGCTTAGGGAAAATGAAAAATTAGCCAGGGAATAATTAGGAAATGTAAAACATGAAGTTTTGCGGCCACACTTAAATAATATTATATTATGTGTAGTTTATTATATTAATAATTATATTTTGCAGTTAAAATTATTTTTTTTTTACTGAAAATTATTATTTTTTTCCAAAATTTGTCCTTTTGGATTCAAAAATTCATCTTTGTTCAAAATTCAAATGGCTTCTAAAAAATTCGATTATTTGGTTGAAAATGTAACTGTTTTTGGTACTTTGGATCTTTTGTGTTTGAAAATTCGACAACTGCGTTAAAAATTCAACAATTTGGTCAAAAAGGCAACTGTTTTGTTGAAAATTTAACTATTTTGTTAAAAAGTCATGCTTTTGGTCAAAAATTCGTCCTTTTACATTGTAAATTTATCCTTTATTGTAGAAAAGTCATCTTTATTTGTAGAAATAAATTTTGAATTTTTATCTTATCATCTGAAATTATTTTATTTCGTTTATAAAAGATTCTATGTTAAAAATGTTACAAGATTAAAATGCTGGTCTTTGGATATTAGTGGTTAGGGAAAATCAAAAATTAGCCAGGGAAAAGTGAAGGAATTTTGAAAATGAAGTTGTTCGACCACCCTGTGATAGTTGCACAATTTTCAGTTTCAACTAGATATTCAAAATTGAATTATTTTTTATTTGAAAATATTCCAAAATATTGAGCATTTTAAATGTAATAAAAAAACAATTTTGAATTGAAAGGCTTAAAATTGTGCAATTTCAAAACTTGGGATCATAGATTGCAATCTTGTCTTGTACTCTTTTTTTTCTAATTTGTAATGTAGGTAATATATTAAGATTGTCCGATTTTTGAAAATGAATCATTTAAAATAATAAAATAT
The DNA here is from genome assembly GCA_932178445.1 of Andricus quercusramuli. Taxonomy (NCBI): domain Eukaryota; kingdom Metazoa; phylum Arthropoda; class Insecta; order Hymenoptera; family Cynipidae; genus Andricus; species Andricus quercusramuli. Next base: position 653,274 of record CAKNXH010000251.1, on the reverse strand, counting down.
TTGAGTGGAAAATATCAAGAATGAATAATGATTCTAAATGAAGTGTTAAAAATTAAACGATTTGAAATTAAAAAATTAAAAATTGTGTTGTTAACATTCAAAATAGATCAAAATAAAAACATGTATAATTGATACCTCAATAATTGAATAATTTTTAAAATTTAAGAGTTTTGAGTTTTCATGATGAACGCTAAATTTTTGCCTTTCATTTATTTCAATTCTGTAATTAAAATTGAAGTGGTGGGACTTTGAAAAATGTAATTAACAATTTTAAAATTTTTGAACGATTTCAAGTTATTCACAATAAATGAAATTTTGAAGTGTTGGAGTATAAAAAAGTTATAATATCACAATTCTTGGTAACTACAATTTTTTTTGCTTCTAACTGAAGTTGGGATTCGTGTTTTTGCAACGTTCCGTAGTAAATTTTTAAAATTTTTAACGTTTCCCATTTACATTTTGTTCATTTTGAACGGTGAAAATGATAGTGAATTTATTTTTCAATCTTAGAAAAATTGGTCTTGTAAATTTTAATGTTAAATTATAATTTTTGTCTGTATTCACGATTTTAAATTCTAAAATTTCAGAAGCTTTGAATTCGAAACGTTCAATTTAGTTTTTAATTTCAAATTTTCAAAGCTTCAAATTGAAAATTATTTGATTTCAAAAGTCTTCAATTTTTAATTGTTCAATTTTGAACGCTTTTAATGAGAATGCATATTCAACTCCTTTCTACTGAAACTGTCCAATTTTGTAAAATCTTAAGTCTGAAATTTTTCAATTTTGAAAGCTTCTGGTTTAAAATTGTGCAATTTCAAGTGATACATGTTCAATTTCTTTTCATGCTATTCGAAAAATTCGAATATTATCTCTAATTCAAAACTTACCTAATCCAAAATTATTCGATTTTGAACGTTTTCAATTCAAAATTATTAAGTATTGTTTCAAAAAATGTTTAAACTTAATATTTAATAGTTTTATTGATAATGGATTTTTAAATTGTTTATATTTTTAAAGTCAGGAAAGGAAAATTAAAAAACATGAATGCACTCTTCGTACTCGTGCATTTACTGCTATTATAAATAAAGTAAAAATCTAAGTGATGTAAAGTTTAGAGTTTTAATTCATGGATTCTAATTTTTAACTTTGCCAAGTTTTTCCCTTATTTCTTACAATCGTTCACTAGATTTATCTTTTTCACGAAAGGACTCCGAGTTTGAATTTTAGTGAGTGAATTATTGGGCGTATTACCAATAAAATATATGTATTACATAAAAGCTCTAGCATTGCCAAATTTCCGAGTTGTCCTCGACTTTATTTCATATTCATGCATCATCAGGAAATACAAAATCAAGTAGTGTGAAAAATTTAAAGTAAGTTGAAAAATAAAATTGTATTTAATTTTTTGTGTTTTTTGTGATTCTTTTAACTTTCTAAAACTGTTTGTCACTTTAAATTCGAGACAGAAAGGAATTAATACATAAACATGCAAGTGAGGTGAGCGCCTGAAGGTAAAAAGGTTTGAATTTACATTGATTAAAAATATAAGGAAAGAGCTTTGTTGTCAGGACGTTAAAATATTTAAAAGTGAGTTGTACTTTAAGTGCGACTAGTAAAATTCTGATATCGTTAAATCACACCTAAAGACTTAAAAAAAATGTTAACACAAATTAAATTTTACTCATTCAAGTTTTAATAAACTGAACTTTCAATTATTTCTAGAAATTTTGGTTGGCAATCAATGAATTAAAAATCTAAAAAAAATGAGATTGATTTATTCTTTTCGAAATTATTTTAATAATTTTTAAAACTTTTTACTCAAGAGATGGAATATTCTGTATCTAATTTTTTATTTTCTTGCAGATATGGACTCGATTCTCTTTAGTTTTCGAGTGAAATTTTATCCACCGGATCCACTGAGATTGAAAGAGGAGATCACTCGGTATCAGATTTACCAGCAGTTAAAAAGGGACCTTCTACATGGACGTCTGTACTGTAGTCCAGGCGAAGCTTCATTGCTCGCAGCCTGTATCGTTCAAAGTAAGTTTCTTGATCGTAAATCCCTAGTTGACTCAAATATGCAAATCCATGCGCATAATTCACCAAAAGATACTACCAAATTACTAGAATCCCTATCAGAAGGTGCCAAGGTAATGAAAGGCTTCAAAAAGTAAATTAATTACAGGGATCATAGTCCGTCCCCTTTTTTTACCTAATCCCCTTTTCCCCCTTTAAATTTGAAAAAGCCCCTGAAATCGAAAATTTTGACCCAATTTTCCCCTTTTACCCCTTTCATTACAAGGTTTCGATTCAATTCTTAAAAATAATAAACAGAAATTCAAGAAATTACAAAACAATCGGTTTTGAAAAAAGATTCTTTTTGAATTCTTAATCATACCGATTGCAATTGTCCTAAATTACTTATTTGCTAATTTTCTAAATTTGAAGGACATCGATGACAACTAAGAAATAGCTAAAGATTCATTCGAAAAACCAAATCCAAAAGATAAATCAATTCTGTAGTTGCAAATAAAAAACATCTTTATGGAGTTAACCGGCTTTACAGACCAAGATGTTCTCAAAACAGAGGAAAGAAGGAGATTTTTTACGAAAGTAACGAAATAAATTATTTTAAATTAAAATAATGTAGGTACTAATATTAAGGATAAAGTGAAAGCCTGGAAATTACTGCTATTCCAAATAGAAGATTGAATTTTTAACCAAGTAGTTGAATTTCCAATAAAAAAAGATGAATTCTGAACAAAAAATGTAACAATTCATATTTCACCCAAATAATATTTTTCTCTTAAGTCACAAACAGTTGAATTCAACCAAAAAAGATGCATTTTCTACAAAACAGTTGAATTTCCAATCCAAATAGATGAATTTTCTACCAAATTGTTACATTATAAAGTCAAAAAGACAAATTTCCTACAAAACGGTTTAATCTTCAACCCGAAATTGCGAATTTTCAACCAAATAGTTGAATTTTCTACCAAGAAAGTTGAATTTTCAACTGGAAAAGATCAATTTCCAACAAAACAGTTGAATTTTCAACTAAAAAGGATTACTTTATAAAAATTGTTGAACTTTCAATAAAATAATTAACTTAACAACCAAATAATAAAATCTTCAACAAAAAAAATAATTATTCAAGGAAAAATTCACTAGTTTTATATTTCAACCAAAAAATATTTTTATTTAAAAAACAAAACAGTTGAGTTCAACCCTAAAAGATTAAATTTCTATCAAAGAGGTACATTTTTATCCAAAGAGATAAATTTTCAACTAAACTGTTGAATTTTCAATAAAAAAGATGATTTCTGATTAAAAAATATAATAGTTGATATTTCAACTAATAAATATTTTCATTTTTAATTAAAAACAGTCGAATTCATCCATGAAAAGGCGAATTTTCAAGACAATAGTTGAATCATCAACGAAAACAGATTAATTTTTAACGAAACAGTTGCATTTTGAACCAAAAAGGGTGAAGTTTTTAGTACAAGAGATGAATTTTTAAACCAAAAAGACGTATTTTCAACAATTAGTTAAATTTTCAACAACAAAAAAATATATATTTCAGTCGGAAACGACAAAAATGTCAACTAAATTGTTGAATTTTTAAGCCTAAAAATGAAAATTCTACAAAAAAGTTGAATTTGCAACCAATAGTTGAATTTTTATCATAAAATAGTTGAATGTTAACCAAAAAGGATGACTCTCTAGCAAAGTTGTTGAATATTCAACAAAATATTGATTAGAGGATAGCGAAAAGACTGCGAATCCCGCGATAAATATGTAAATAGGAATTTCGGTTCAGTTTTATTAGTTTTAAAGTATGTAATAAAATACGTGAAATGGCGTATAAGAGCAAAGTATATTAGTTTTCGTTGCAGAATCAAAATGGTTGAAATCGTAAATTATATGCAAAAAAGATGCGCTCATAAAGTATAATTAATTTGTAGTTGATTTTTATATGGCTTAGTTTTACAAGTTAGCAAACTGCGTATTTAACAAAATTTCATGTTCATAACTTTGTTATTTCCGTGAATTATAATTTTCTAATTTCTGATTTTTTACACTATAGTCTTTTTTGCTACCATCAAAAAAAATCTGTTAAACCTCTAAGGAAACCTAAACAGAAAAATGAGATTTTTTAAATAGTAATTTGTGTGTTTTATCAAATTATTTCTTTATAGCTTACTTAAAACATTTAAAAATAATCAAACATGAGCATTTTTCAATTATGTTTAACTATTTTTCAACTTTTGATCTTCTTGAATTTTTTTCTTATATATTGTTATCAGTAAAAAGTTTTCAATGTTCACGAGATAACTATATGATATAAAAAGTTCCCAATGATGAATGAAATGCCCTTTTTTGAAAAAAAAAACTCTTTCACCTATAATTGAACTACTGAACCGATGTGATCCCTGTAATTCATATTTCGCCTGAAAGAAAACAAAAAGTATATCCTTTTTCGCTAATTTTTTATTTATCCAAAAATAAATTCATAATTCAGAATTGATAATCTCAAAAGATTTCAAATAAGAATTTAGTTTCTCTTGTCATCCTGGTATTTTATTTTTAAATGTTCAGGGAGTTTTTTTTTTATTTGAATCTAGATATTCTAGATTTGTCATTAAAAATTTGAGTAAATGAATATATTTGTGAGAAGGTCAAAAAGGAATGATTAAATGAACAATTTCGTAATGTTGACCCCTTTTTCGCATTTTCATATGAAATTTCAGTCAAAATATGTATAGGTCGCTCTTTACGTGACCAAAGAGCAGATGAGATGTTCCCTTCGAAGTTTAGAGTGTTCCATCTTCTAACTTCTCTTGCAATTTTTCAAACTGTGAATCCTATTCAGAAAATCGCTTGGTGTAGTTTTGACAAACTTCTTCCTTGATTCTATACAATTAACTAGAACATTGTGCGCTCAATGCGCGTACTAATTACCCTTTCTTTAGAAAAAAACTGGGTCCATTTTCCAACATTTTGTTACGGATTTTGCAGAAAATCTTATACGATTTGAAAACGTTGTATATGATTTACAGAAGTTTCTTTATTATAGCGAGAAAATTCCAGTAAATTAGCAGATTATTTTTCTGATTAACAAGATATGACTATTTGAATTTGATTCGAATTTTCTATAAGATTCTATTTACCGCGTTTTCTGGACATATTTTTCACATAGATGAATTCAATTATTTTATATCAAAATTTTATTTTTAAAATTCAACAGTAAGAAAAATGTAACATTCATGTGCATGGTGAAACTGAAAAAAATTCAAGACCTATAATTTAAAATTTTATTTAATCAAGGCAGTCGCATACAACAGTATTTCAATTTATATTTGACACGAGCACAATTAAGTAATTTTATTGTTAATTGACAGCCGAAATGGAATTTTTACAGTAAATGGAAAAAAATCACTTTTCTATATTTTCATTGCATTGTTTACGTTTAAATAATAGTTTTGAAAATTAAAACTTACCACAAACGGTTGATTTTTGCTAGTTCTATAACAAATTCGAACTTCTCTTTATAACTTGATCTTGTAATATGACAAATTTCACTTCAAAAGTCGATACTTTAGAGAAAAAACCTTTCTTGTTTCAAAGTTCAGCTACTTATGTAGTTGAAAGTAGAACTACTTTGTTAAAAAATATATTTTTTTAAATGATGATTTATCATTTTAGTTGTAATGTGTTTTTTTCGTTCAAAATTTAATTATTTTGTTGACAATTTTTTGTTGTTGTGAATGTTTTTTTTTTAACTGAAAATTTAGTATTCCATGTTTGGTTTAACACGTATCTTCTTCAGTTTAAAATTGAGCTATTCGGTTGAAAATTTATGTATTTTGTTGCAACTTTGTTTTCTGTAGTAGAATATTAAACTTCTTGATGACTAATTAATTTTTTTGGTTGAAAATTCATTCATTTGGTGGAAAATATAACTATTAGGTTGAAAATTCCTCTAATAATTAAAAATTTGGTTGAGAATTCATGTCTTTTGTTAAAACTCAATTTTTTTGGTAGAATAATAATCTTTTTGGTTGAAAATGGATTTCGTTGTTTGAAAATTAGTTTTTTTTTCATTGGAAATTACTTTTTGTTCACTGATAATTTAACTATTCTATTTTTTGTTGTTGAAAAGTTTTCTTTTTTGGTAGCCATTTAATCTTTTTGGTTGGAAATTTATCTATTTGGTTGAAAATGTTACTATTTTATTGAAAATTCATCTATTTTGTTGAAGATTTGTCTTTTTTTGCAAGAAAATTCATTTTTGGGTTAAAAATTCAACTATCGGGTTAAAAATTCACCTTTTTGGTTGAAGATTCATTATTTTATATAAAAATTAATTTCTGGGCTCAAAAATTTAACTGTTTTGTTGAAAATTCGTTTTTTTTTTTGTAGAAAATTAATTATTTTTTGTTCAAAATTTATCTTTTTCAGTATGTTTTGGTTTTCAAAAATAATTATTTCAATTTAAATAATGCAATGTCAATATTGAAAAATAATAATTTATCACCTGTTGCAAAAATACAACTTTTGATTGATATTTGACAATAAAGTTATTTTTTCTCATGTCGAATACGAATTTTCATTCTGCTAATATGTCTTGGTTTGTTTAAATAATAAAATTTTATATTAATAAATCTGACATTTCCGTCATTTCTATTATGCAACCAAAGGTGGCATTCTTCTGTACTGCTCTTAAACTGAAAATGAAATTCTAAATTATGTGTTATTCAATCGGCGTCGAGAAAAAGCGACAACAATCCTTTCGAGATTTTTTTGACAATCCTATTTTTTAGAAAAGGAATAAATTGCAAGAGAGACAAATAGTTTAGTTTCAGAAAGAAATTCTAGTTTCCTAGGAGGAAAAAAAAGTTGCTGGAGAAAATCCGTTTTATGGCAGTAGTAATAAATGTAATCATTTTAAATTCAGATGCATTTAGGAAATGCAAAGTCTTGAAACTAAAAGTCAAGACTTAAAATCATCCGAATTAAAAAAGTTGTCGAAACTTACATCAATCTTGATTTAAGTTTTCTTGAAAATCTTAAAATTTAATAACTTTATATTAGCGAATTCTTTTGATTACTAAGAAATTAGATTTATCTCCTGGAAGATTTTCTTTTTTGGGGTGGTTTACAACCTTTTTATGCCAATTTCCTGTATTATTGTTTCTTTTTCATCGACTTAGGTGAGCTTGGGGACTATGACCCAGAAATTCATGAGCAAAACTATATCTCGGAACATAAATTACTACTAAAGCAAACCGAAACAATCGAGGAAAAAGCCATGGATTTGCACCAATCGCAGCTCAAAGGATTTACACCAGAACAAGCGGAAACGCATTTTCTCAGGCTAGCTTCGCAATTGGACACATATGCCGTCGATCCACATCCTGTGAAGGTAAAAATACAATTTATTAAACAAAACTTACAAAAATAGAATTCATAAAAATTCCAGTTGTTTTAAATAAAAAAATTCGTGAACGCTTTATTAAACTTTTAAAATTGAAATGTAAAACTAGAAAAAATGGTTCGATTTTAATCTCGTGAATTCCTATTTAAAGTTTTAATTTTTTCAAATTGCAATGGTTAAATATTTAATTTTTATTATTGAGAATTCAACTATTTGGTTTAAAATCATATTTCTCAATTGTAAAGGATCTGTTAGTTAAAAATTCATCTTTTCACACTGATAATTTAACTATCATATAAAAAGTTCACCTTCATGGCTTGAAAATTGAATTGTTTGGTTGAGAATGCAACTGTTTTTGGTTGAAGTTTAGTCTCTTTTATTTGGAACCTACCATTTGGTTGAAAATTCAGTTCTTTCGTTGAAAGGTCATCTTTTTTGGTAAAAAATTCAACACTTTTGTTGGAAATACATCTTTTTGGATATAAAATTTGTTCTTAGGAATTGAAAATTGATCTTCTATGGTGGAAAAGTCATATTTTTTCAGTTGTAAATTATCCTTTCTTGGTTCAAAATAAACCTTTTTTGAAATTCGACTATTTGGTTGTAAATGCAACTATTTGGACAAAAATTAATTTTTATTTTCAAGTTCAACTTTTCAGTTTATTATAAAAAAATCGTCTTTCTGGTTTGAAAATACACCTTTTCAGGTTAAAAATTCAACTACTTGGCTGAAACTTCTATTACTTCTGTTAAAAATTCGTTCCTTTTGCTTGAAAGTTCTCAACTATTTTTTTGTAAATGCAATTGTTTGTTTAAAAATTATTATTTTTTTAAATTGAAATATTTGGTTGAAAATGTATATTTTTAATGGAAAATTTCTGTTTTCATGTTTAAAAGTTAACCTTCTTTTAAATTATTTGACTTTTTAACTTGAAAACTCAACTCTTTTGTTAACAATTCGACTTTGGGTTGAAAATTCGTCTCTTTTGGGTGAAAATTCAACTACTTAGTTGAAATTGCAATATGTTTCGACTTGAAACCTTATGAATATAAAGCGTTACATGTTGAATTCAATATTGTATGTGTAATAATTTTATTTAAAAGAATTTATTCCCTTATTGTTCCCCTACTTCCGTGAAAAACCGCCCTATTTCTCCTGTTTCGAGAGCATTTTAGCTATGAAGTTTGAATTATTACGCAATGAATACTTTCATATTCAAATTATACAGTCTCAAATATAAAGCCCTAATTGTTGAGTAATTTCATGTTTAAAATGTTCAAAATTAATGTTTCTGAGGTTTAAAATAATTTAAATTATAAACTTGTCTCATTTGAAAATAATCCATGTTAACAAGTTTAACAGTCTAGAAAGAATTGTTTTAAACCCAGATTCAGAATCCTGCAAACCAAGTGACTATTTTTTAAAAATTGTTTCAACTTTAAAGTTTATTTTTATTGTGGAAATAACATTTAAAAATCAGTGAGAATGATGTTCTCTATATTCATAAACAAATAAAGTTATTATTTCAGTCATTCAGTGTCTGATATTGCTTTTTTATTATCTTTATAAATTTGAAGCGACTTTTCCCGGACTTTTTTCGAAATTGTATGTGACCTTCTTTGTAATTTTATGGAACTACTGCGACTTTTTTAAGCCTTCTAGTCAATCCAAGACCTGCATTTTTCATCTAATTTTATTAATTCCCATCTGTGTGCCTTTGCAAGAAGATGAATCGTTAAATTTCTGAACAGTCGAGAGAGCATTAGATTTACAAAGTGAATAGACACGAGCGTCCACTCTATACCTCATTGCTTTTATTTCAAAACGAATTCAGTACTATCCTTGTTCCATGCTGGTTTCATGACTGGGTGAAACTTTTCCAGTTTTTCCGATTATGTCGTGAATTCAATCGTAGAGAATGTGCAGCTTGTCGATCGATCCGTTCCAGTCCCAGAGGCACTGAATGTGCGATCGTCAGTTTCAAAACTCTTTCTGGAGAGATGAAATTACTCTTTATAAATATATTTCACATTCCGAATCTTACGATCTACTAGAATAAAAAACACGAAGGCTAGCATCAACTTACTAAAGTAAAATATCTAAAATGCAAACTCAAATTTTTTTCTGGTTCCTGATCTCAAACTACTTGAGCGGTTAATTTTTAATTTGTTAATTTTCTAATGCCAGGCCTCAGATTCACCAAACTATTGACACTATTTAACACTTTTTTCTTAGGGGTGACACTGTTTTCTAACAATGGTTCGCTAATGCCTGCAGTTTTCTTCAGGGACCCGACCGAAACTTTCGTTCCATTTCGTTACTGCTAGCTCAACAAAATAATTTAGATATAGTATCTAGTCTTTATTATAATTTCAAATATTATCTAATTTTTGGTGGATTTAGAGATAGCAGATCAAAGTTTGATGAAAAATAAAGTTTTTCTCACAATAACGAAATAGAACGAAAGTTTCCGTCGGGTCCCTGGTTTTTTTTACGTTTCCTTGAAAAATATTATTGAACGTCTTCGCTAGTTGGCTAAAATAATATGTCCGCCATCTGAACGAATCACAAGATACCGAAAAATTGTGTCAATGGCTGATTAGGGGCCGTGTATAAATTACATAAAGTTTTTTTCTTATGTAACTTTTGCCCAACTACATATTTTTCACGAAATTATTTGGGGCTCATACGAAAATAACGTTAGACTAATCAAAAAGAACAAATTAAAAAAAGTTAAATCATTGACCAGAACAGATTTTTTTTTGAATAAAAAATTTGCATTTTTAACCAAAAAGATGACCTTTCGGCAAAACTGTTGAATTTTCAACGAAATACTTAAATTTTCAGTCAAAGAGGAGTAGTTAAATTTTCATTTACAAGAATTAATTTTCAATAAAAAAGATCAAATTTTCTAGAAAACAGTTTAATTTTGTACCAAATAGTTCACTTTTCTACCAAATTGTTGAACTTTCAACAAAAATGTTAATTTTTAACCAAAACCAATTCATTTGTAAGCAGTTGCATTAAAAAAAAAATGTGAAATTTCTACAGAAAGAGATGAATTTTCAAACCAAAAAATGAATGATCAACAAAACAGTTGAATTTTCTATTTAAAAAGATGACTTTTTTACAAAATATTTCAATTTTTAATAAAATAATTAAATTGTCAACAAAATAGTTGAAATTGTAAACAAATATTTTAACATAAAAAGTTAACTTTAAATCAAAGAAAATTAATTTTCAACAAAAAAATTAATTTGTATTCACTCTGTTGCGTTTATAATTAAATAATTGAACTTAAAAAAAAAGAGACGAATTTTGAACTAAATGCTCGAATTTTCAATAAAAAAAGATTCAACCAAATTCAGTTGCATTTTCAATCCTATAGTTCAATTTTCAAACCAAAAAGAAACTGTTTGTTGGAAAACGGTTGAATTTCCAACAAAATGATGAATTCTTAACGAAAAATGTAATAATTAATATTTGAACAACAAGAAAAACAACTTTCAACAAAATAGTTCAATTTTTAACTAAATAGTTCAATTTTCAACCTATAAAGATGAATTCTTAGCAAAAAATGTAATAGTGTTAATATTTCAACAAAAAAATATGAAATTTCTACTAAAAGAAATTAATTTCAAGACCATAAAGACGAATTTTTAAACAAGAAAATTCATTTTCTACCAAAAAGACCAAAAAGACGAAAGAAACAATAAATTTAAAAAAAGTTGAATTTTCAACAACAAGAAAAACGAATTTTCAAGCAAAGGGATGAATGAGTTGAATTTTTTAACCAAAAAGACGAATTTTAAACAAATAAAGATTTTTGAGTCAAGAAAAAAAATTTCATCAAATTTGTTGAACTTTCAAGCCAAAAGATAAATTGTTTGTGAAATAGTTGAATTTTTAACCCGAAAATATAAATATCCAAAAAAAAGTTAATTTTGATCTTGCAAAAAATCAATCAATCGAATAGTTGAATTTGGGACAAAATTGTTAAATTTCCAACAAAATAATTCAATTCTTAATTAAATAATAACATTTCTAACAAAAAATATGAATTCTCAGACAAAAATTGAATAGTAGACTTTCCAACCCAAAAAAATGAACTTTCAACCAAAAATAGTTAGATTTTCTTATTGGGTTTAATTTACTCAGTACGAATTTAAATGAAAAAACGATAAGACGAGGGAATAGGAAAAAGGCTGTGAACCCTGCGATAAATAAATAGGAATTTTGATAATTCATAGTCTAAAAAATATCATTTTCATTAAAAATTGAAGTTCATTTTTAATACTTTAAAATTTCAGGTTAGAAAACTGGAAATTTTGCTTAAAAACTCAAGTTAATTTTCCATAGTACACTTTGATCTCGGACTATACACTTTTAAATTCGGATTACACATAAGCTTAATACTTGAACAATTTTATGACACTATTTTGATATTATTTTTTCAAGTTTGTGACACTACACTATTCTCGATCTCCATAGTAAGTCCCAGGCTTATAATCCTTTCAAATAAGGGCATTGATTCTTGCAATTTCCTACTAGATTATAAACACATTTTTTGAATTGAATTTGATTAAAAGGATGAGAGATTAGAGGCTTTGAAGGGAAAAACCTTTGTTCCTAATATTCATTTTCATTTTTTTCCTCACTTCTGTGACCAATAGACCTTTGAAAAGCAAAATTTTCCATTCCAAAATTCATTTTGCTTTCTTCCAGGATCACAAGGGCACACAGCTCTACCTAGGAATTAACCACAGTGGGATCCTGACATTTCAAGGATCGAGAAAGACGAATCACTTCCGTTGGTCCGAAGTTCAAAAGATCAACTACGAGGGGAAGATGTTCATCGTCCATTTAACTATAAACGAGGTAAAAATAACTTTCCATTTGCTCTCGCAATTTCTAGCTTTTCAAGTCCAAACGCAAAAAGCCTAATTCAATTTAGTTTAGATTTCACCTAAAACTCCAAGACGCCAGATTTCAGATATATATTTATAGCTTCTGAAGCTAGACTATAGTTCTCCATAAATAAGAAACCTTTTAGCTAAGCAAACCTAGTCTTCTTAGTTCTCAAACATATCAAGTTAGAATAAATCGTATATGTATTCGAAATCAATCATTTTGAGAGGGAGAGACTACAAAAAAAGAGAGGAAGTTTGCTTGTTCGGGAAGACCTTAAAAAAGAACGATAGAGTCGAGGTTTTCTTTTTCAATAAGGTCCTCGGATCGATAATTCGACCTCGGCCCGAAGGTGATTTATAGGATTAAAAATTCTGAAGCTCTCAGCAGTGTTTTCACGTCTCACGTCTTGTGTAGCACGTTGCAAAGCTTTGTGTAAAAGCATGAAGCTCACACGAGTGCAAGAGCACCGAAGTTGTAATCACCTAGGTGCACATATATCATTCTGAATAGAATCAGAAACCGACATCTTAATATTGCAATTTTGAAGGAGATCTACTATTCGATTTTTTTCTTATTAATTAGTTGCCATAAGGGAACTTTTCACTCTTCAATGAAAAAAATCAGTGATAACATTTTTGCAACCATAACTTTGGAAATTGGACTACTCAAGGTTAAAGGTTTTCATTAATGATATTCTGCAATAAGTGGATGGATGGGGAATTTTACTGGTCAGGGAAAAGTCAGGGTTTTTGGGAAAAAAATGGAAAAAGTCAGGGAAGTTCTGTAAGAAGCCTTTAAGTAACTTTCAAGAATAATCGGGGCTGCCACGCAGTGACTTTTTTCTCAAATCACTTTTTAGTCATTTTTTGAAGATAAAATCACTATAGTCACTTTTTTTAAATGAAAAGATTACTTTCGTCACTTATCTTTCAATAAATTAACCTATGGATTTACGGTTATTTAATACAGGTCACAATTCCAAAGGAGTTTGAAGATTTTATGTTATTTTTAAAAATTCTAAGGAATTTTCAAGAGTTTTGGAAAGTTTTAAGGGATTTGAAGTATTTTATAGTATTTCAAAAGATTGTAAAGAATTTTGAATAGATTTCAATAATTTGAAGAGATTCCAAAAAGATTAAAGATTTTATGATATTTTTTAAAACTCAAGGGATTTCAAAAGATTTAAAAGGATGTTAAACATTTTAGGGTATTTTAAAAGATTTCAAGGCTTTTTCAAAAGATTAACAAATTTTCAAGGAATTTCCAAAGATTTGAATGATTTGCAGGGATTTTAAAAGCTCTCAAGGTATTTAAATAAATTGTTGAATCTTTCAGGTAATATCATCAGATTTTATGTAATTTCACGGGATTTTATAATATTTTAATGGATGTAAAAGAATATATTCACAATAATTGAGAGGTATCGTAGGATTTCAAAGATTTTCAAATAGTGCAAGGTATTTCCAAAGATGATTAAGAATTTTCAAGATTTTCAGATATTTAAAAAAATTCCAAAGAGTTTACAATTGATTTCAATAATTTGAAGGGGTTTCAAAGAATTTTGAAGATCTTACAAATTCCAAGTAATTCTACAAGGATTTTAATTATTTAAGGGTATTTTAAATATATTTCAATAATTTGAAGGGATTTCAAACTATTTATGGTATTTTTAAACACCCAAGGAATTTTCAAGAGCTTACACAAGAGCTTAGTTACAAGGGAATTCACAAGATTTCAATGGATTTGAAATATTTTAGGTTATTTTAAAAGATTCCACGGAATTTTAAATATATTTCAATGTTGGGAAGTGATTTCAAATGATTTTTAGGATTCTAGAGTATTTTTAAAACTTCCAACAAAATTTCAAGAGTTCTAAAAAATTTCAAGTCATTTCGAAATATTTTAAAGGATTTGAAACGTCTTAGAGTATTTTTAATAGATTCCAACAATTTGAAGTGATTCCAAAGGATTTTAAAGATTTAAGAACATTTTTTTAAATTGCAAGGCATTTTCGAGAGATTACAAAAATTTCAAGTGGTTTCCAAGGATTTTAATGATTTTAAGGAATTTAAAAAGATGTGCATGCGGGTGTAAAGAATTTTCTAGAATTTCGGAAGATATGGAATAAAAAAATTTTAATTTCAATTAATTATTAATTCCATTGGATTTTATAAGATTTCCGAGGATTTCAATGATTTTGAGGGTTTTTAAAAGCTCTCAAGGTGTTTTAATAAATTTTTCAGGATTTCAGGAAATTTCACGGGATTCTATAATATTTTAGTGGATTTCAAAGAATGTTTTTAAAAGAAGTGAGGGATTTCATACAGTTTTAAAGATTTGAAGAGATTTTCAAATATTTTTCGCGATTCATTCGAATTCATTTGGAATTCACCCTTAATTCTGATTAATTTACCTTAATTTCTTTTAAATTTTTGAATTGTTTTCAATTCACTTGAATTTTTATGAATTTCATCGAATTATTCTCATTTTCCTTAAATTCTTCTAAATTCATTCCAATTTTACTGCAATCACTGAAATTTTTTGGATTTTTAAAATTGTTTACAATTCATTTGAATCCTTTTGAATTTCCCATAACTTCAGTTGTTCTAAAGTCTTATGAATTTATCCTGAATTAATTCGAATTCACCTAGAATTCTTATCAATTTCATCGAATTCTGTTTGATTGTTTTAAAGTCAAAAGCATATTATCCATGTTTGTTAATGCACAATAATCACTTTTTGGGCTAGAAGTTCGTAACTTTTGGTCACGTTTCCACTTTGAATAGATCACTTTTTCATTTTTTTCAAGTTAATTGTCACTTTTCACTTTTCCAAGTAAATTAGGCTGTGGCTGTCCTGAGAATAACACAGGCCGACAAAATTTAAACCCAAAGACCGATTTTTTTTCTTCGAGATATCACACATTAACCATTCCAGTTCCGCAATAGATATTGGAACAATACAAGGCGAAAAGAAACTGAACGGTTATTGTGTCATATCTCGGGGGAAAAAAATCGGTTCAAAATTTAAAGAAAAAATTACGGATCGTGTTATATTGCCTCAAATATGGCTAAAAATAGCCATTTTTGCACTTTCAGGTTAAGATATCTCAAAAACCTGACGTAAAGGAAGAATTTGGATAACGGATTCAGTCTTAGGATACCAAAATCCTTCGGGGTCACATAGTCCGGTCTTTGGGTACAAAAATGATGTTATTTTTGTCGGCCTGTGTAATTAATTAAAAATTTATAAATTTAATTTTAAATTTGTTTTATTACATTTATAAAAGATTCCATATTTAAAATGTTGCACGATTAGAATTTTGGTCTTGAAATATTAATGCAAATGAAGTTTTGCGGCTACCCTGAAATTTCACATAAAATTAAAAAGATAATTCAAAATTTTGAAAGCTCAAGACTGAAGAATCAAGAATTTGAGTATTCAAAACCAAACAATTTTTTAATTCATATTTTATGTTTTCAAATTGCAACAGTACAATTTCAATTTGGAAACCATTAGAATGAAACAAAAGCACTCAAAATTCAGTATATTTATATTCGAGAATTAAAAATGTAATCATTTAAATTGAAAGATCTTAAGTAATCAAAACTTCTAAACATAAAAATTTTAGAATTCAAAATTTTACGGGAAAATGAAAATATTCTGAATTTTACATCAGAATCTCGGCAATTTTAAAAGACTGTTTCCAATTACGACTGCTAAGTGGATAATTGTATGTTTACTATTTTAGATCAGTCACCAAAAATAGTGGTTATTAAATTTATCGTTTTATCATTTTGAACCATGTTTCTCCAGGTTTAGATCAAACGTTTGATCAAGATCTCCAATCTTCTAAATAGCCTTTTCGCGTGAAATGTCTCGTTGAATATGTATTTCTGACACGAACACGTTTGATTTTGATAAATCTATTTCCCACGATGCTGTCCTGAAACGTCGAGAATCCGGTTATTGAGTCACGGAAGAGGAAAAAGGAGATTTAGCTATCAAAGGCAATTGCATTTTATTGGCCAAGGAGATATGTCCTAAATAAAACTAGTGTATCAATTTAGACGAAAAATCGAGGGCCAAGTGGCGAATGTTTGTAAGTAGGTCTCAAACGTTAATTCTCCAAACACGTTCCCCATTTCTGACGCAGCTGTAAACTGCATTTACTTAGCCACCCTCCTCCACTTCACCAGATGAAACTGCTTGTTAGATCTCTGATTTCATCGACATTTACGTAGGGGAAACTACCCCAAAGTTTTATAGTAGATACTCTTAATTACCTGGAAAACTGATGACGTCTGAAAAAAATTGTTAATAGAGCTTATTTACTAATTTCGTGATTCTTTCTATAGGAATAAATAATTGAATATACAGGCTTTATTTAAACACAAAAATCTGCCTTCATTCGTACACACTGATGCAGTTTAACGGTGTGGATTATATTCCTATTCACTGTAAGGTTGTTTCCGCTATTTGTGGTCACAAAATCGATTAAATCTGTTATTGGGAGAATATCTTTTAAATTGAAATTTAAAATCTAATTTTAAATATTTAATGGAAATCTGGATCAAGGGATTTGAGAAACATCGCAATTTAACGCGATAATATCTACTCCGCTTTATTTGGTCTCTCTCCTCTCAATTAATGTCAGGGTGGCCGCAGATCAAGGAATTATGTTGGTCACTTTTCTTGAAATATTTTAGTGTATTTAAAAATATTTAAAGAAATTATTAACAGATTTCAAGAATCTCAAGAGATTTTAAGTGATTTTTAAAGATTTTAGGGTATTTTAAACGTTAGAGTATTTTTAATGATTCCAAGGAATTTTCACGAGCTTTTAACATTTTTAAAGGCATTTTAAAGGATTTGAAATATTTTAGGGTATTTTAAAAGATTCGAAGGAATTTTGAATAGATTTCGATAATTTGAAGGCATCTAAAGGATTTTAAAGGTTTCAGGGTGTTTTTAAAACATCCAAGGAATTTTTAAGAGCTCTAAAAATTTTCAACAGTTTGAAGTAATTCCCCAGGATTTTAAAGATTTTAGGGCATTTAAAAAAAAATCCAATTAATTTTCTAAACCTTAAAAAAGTTTCAAGAGATTTCAAATGATTTGAAATATTTCAGATTTCTTTTTTAAATTCCAAAGTATTTTCAAGAGCTTTACAAAATTAAGGGATTTCAACATATTTGAAATATTTTAGGGTATTGAAAAAAATTCCGAGGAATTTTCCATTGACTTCAGTAATTTAATAGAATTTCAAAGGATTTCAAATATTTTAGGATATTTTAAATTATTTTAAGGCATTTTAAAGAGCTTAAAAAAGTTTTAGGAGATTTTAAAGAATTTAAAATATGTGTGGGTGTTTTGAAAGATTCCAAGGCATTTTAAAGTGATTTAAACAATTTCAAGGGATTTCCAAAGATTGTAATGATTTTCAGATGTCTAAAAAAATTTGCATACGTTTGTAAATAATTTCATAAAATTTTGGGAGATTTTCAAAGTTTTTGAGAAATTTTCAAATATTTTTTGCAATTAATTTAAATTCATCATTAATTTATTCTGAATTCTGTTCTATTCTTATGAATTCTCTTGAATTTTTTCATTCACTTGAATTCTTCTAAATAAAATTAATTTATTCATATTTTTGCACTGTTATCAATTCACTTGAATTTTTTTATTCATCCTTAGGTTTTATGAATATCATTGAAATTCTTGTCATTTCCTTTAAATTTTTTTAAATTCACTCCAATTTTACTGAAATCGATAAAATTTTTTGGATTTTTTTTTCATTTTTTCTAATCTATTTGAATTATTTTGAATTTAACTTGACTTTTTTAGGTCTCATGAATTTACCCTGAATTCATTAAAATTCACCTGGAATTCTTATAAATTTAATCGATTTCTGTTAACATTAGTCACTTTTAGTAATTTTTTTGGGTGTAAATAGGTCTCTTTTCACTTTCTTGAAGTAAATTTTTATAAAAGATTCTATATAAAAAATGTTACAAGATTAGAATTTTAGTCTTTAATATTAATTGAATTTTGATGTTATGTTTTTTGTTGACTAGCGTAGTGTAATTGTTTTTTGTCGATGAAATCACGGTTTCTGATGTACATAGTCAAAACCAAAATCAAAAGCCGTCGTTTCATCGACAAAAAACGATTTAGATATTCATGGTCAGGAAAAATGAAAAAATAGTCAGAGAAAAATCAGGGGAAAGTAAGCGAATTTTGAAAATTAAGTTTTGCGGCCACCCTATATGTTGTCTTTCGAGTACTTTTTAACATCTCGAATTAAAATAAATGTAGTATAGGAATAGACTATAGTTTTAAAGTAATCTCATTACTTCTCGCTGCGCATTGACCAGGACACGAGGACGAAGGTGAGTCGTTTCGTTGCAGTTGCACATTAGAGCTGAGACAGTAACGCAATACAGAATAGAGAACAGACTAAAACCTCGACATTTTACCTACTTAATAATTTTTAGTGCAAAAGTGAAGGACAGGAATTTTAAGAGTGCCAAATTTTTTTACATTGATATCACTTCTGCCAAATCAAATCAATAATCTTGGAGACTTGCTTCTCTTTTAGTGGAAAGATAATCTAAGTAAAAAAAAAAGTTGGCAGGTAAACCAATTTTTTTCACAATAAATTTATTATTTCTGGAAAAGTGAATCTTAATTGAAAATATCTGCTTGAACCACGTGAACAGGAATTTAATTCTTTTCGTAAACTTCTGTGGGTTGGAATACACAAACATTTCTCGAGTTTTTTGTTTATAGGAATAAGCATTTCGAAGCTCAGAAACTTTTATTTCTTCCATCAAGTCGACATTGATGCCGTAAACTCCTGGCGCTGCCCTAGTTTTTCTGCTTTAAAATTTTAGATTTTCTGAAAATGCGAATTTCCTTGACCTAGTTTTCATAGCCTTGGGAGAAATTTTATTTCACAAACTGATTTACTCTTTAAAGTGGGATCAATTATAGAGAACTTTATTACTGAAATATTCAAGCACCTAAATATTATTTATTTGAAACTTCAGAACTGATTTTTTTTAGAGGAACGGGAATCTCTTTAGCTTAATAATTAAAATGAGATAAAGGTCTCTAATTATCTATAAAAGTTCTAATTTAATAAACGCAGAAGTTTTTAATTCATGAAAAACGCTCATCAAGTTGACGGGCTTTTATTTTTCATTTTGAACTTGACCTGCAACCGGTTTTTTTTTCTATACTCTGAATTTTTTATCAGCATTTTGTGCGTGACATTTCCTCATACGTGTTGTATCTGTTTCGTTTCACGCAAAGGCTACTATGACAAACAAAAATGAAAAATACGTGTTGACAAAGTACTAAAAACTACAGACAGACTCTGGATTATCGAGTATCAATTTTTTTTAATCTTCACATTCCTACCATATTTGAAAACAAAAACTTGACATTTAAAAATTATAATTTTAGAGGTCTTAAAGAAAGATTTCAGGGATCACAGTCCGTTCCCTTTTTTTACCTAATCCCCTTCTTTTCCCCTTAATTTGGAAAATCCCCTAAAACACCTTGAATCGCGAATTTGGACCCACTTTTCCTTTTCCCAACCCACTTTTTAAACAGAATAATTAAATTTTCAGTTAAAATAATTAATTTTAAACAAAATAGTCAAATTTTCCACTAAATAGATTAAATTTAAAATAAATCATGCATCTTGAAACAAAAAATTAATTTTTAACAGAGTTTAAAAATCATTAAAACTTAAAACTAAATAACTAAAAACTTCAAACAAATAACTTTTAATGCAGCAGTTGAATTTCCAACCAAAAAGGATTTATTTTTATGCAAAATGTTGCATTCTTAACCAAAAAATATAAGATTTCTACCAAACAAGATGAATTTTCAAGCCAAAAATTGAATAGTTGAATTTTCCGTTAAAATAATTAATTTCTATAAAAAAAACTCATTTTCAATAAAATCGTTCAATTTTTCACCAAAAAGGAATTTTCCACCAAAATGATGCATCATCAGCCAAAAATGAATTTTTAATAAACTAGTTCAAATTTTAACCAAGTAGTTGAATTTTCAACTGGAAAAGATTTTAATTTTAAATTAAAAACTGTTGAACTTAACCAAAAAAGACGAAGTTTCAACAAAATAGTCGAATTTTCAACCAAGAAACATTAATTTGCATCCAAACAGGTGCATTTTTAACAAAAAAAGATGAAATTCCTACCAAACGAGATACATTCTTAAACCTTTAGCTGTAGACACACAATTTTGGAAACCGAAAATAATAATGTAATAATATTATCAAATTCTAAATTTTAAGGGCAAAAAGAGGAAAAGTAGTTTTTTTGGATATTCATTTTTATGTTTTTCAAATTATTTATTTCTAGCTTACTTATAAGAATACTATGAAAAACTCAGGGTTCTGTATTGGAAAAAAATTACCGTAGAAAAATAAATTGATGAGAATAAGGAATAAAAACCTATTCTATTTTTCAATTTTTGATGTTGAATTTTTTCCTGATGTATTTTTATAAAAAGAAAGTGGTGAAGTATACAAAAGATTTTTCGACGCTACCTACAAAAATGTTTTGAACACCAAAATGACATTTTTGTGCAATATTTAGGAGACACCCATATGGTATAAAAAGTTTTTAATAATAAATGAAATCCCCGTTTAATCCCTTTTTTTCTGAAAACCCCCCTCTTTTATCTAAACTAAAACTACTGAACCACTGTGATACCTGAGATTTTTATGATTTTTTTTTATTCCATTGAGGTGGTAATTAATTAATTAATTAATTTTTAATTAAGGTATTATATTTAATTACGATTGCAATATTTATTTGCAAAATCTGAAGAATCAAAAATATAAGGAACAGGAAGTTTGAAAATAATTGTCTTAGAAAATCACTATTATTAGTAGTAAATTAGATTCCTAGCCAGTTAATCATATAGAGTAGATCAGTCTGCAAGTTTTCTATCCCGCTTTCAGAAAAAACATACCGTCGGATTTAAGTGTCCCACGGGGTCAAACTGTCGGCATGTTTGGAGATGCGCCATCGAACAAATGCTATTTTTCACGTAAGTATTATCTTTTATTTTTCAGTCAAATGAATCGAATATAATTTATGTAGGCTCTGCTAATAAAACCTCCTAGTAAAAAGAGAACAGTGTCTAAAAATGTAAATATTTAAAATAGAAGATATTTTATTATTCTTAGAAAAATACCAGTAAATTATTATTCTACAAAAATCTCCTGGATCATTTTTGGACAAAACATTTAAACATGTTTCACTAACAGGGTTTCTGCTGGACCGGGAATTCGTTGTGACCGGAAAAACCTGGGAAATGACAATGCATTTTTTTGCAGGGAATTTCCCAAATTTTTAGAAGAAAAATCTATCCAATCACTTGAAATATCAAACAATTTTAATCACATGATGATATAATGTAATTTAAAATAATCTTTCTATCTTTTCTATTTTTTTGAGAAATTATGTAAAAATTTAAAATAAGTTCGATTTTAACTTTTTTTCTAATGGTAAGTTCAGTTGTTAAAATTTTCAATTATATCATTTAGTTCAAAATGAGAAATTCTAAAATCATTTACTCACAAAATTTTCCATTTTAGATTTTATATTTGTTGCTGTTAGATGATCAACTGCAATCTATATGAATTAGTCATTTCAAAAATTTAACTATAGTTCGAGTATTAAAAAGTGAACAATAATTGATTTTACAAGATGATTCTCAATCCGTTGAAAATGACAGAATTTACCGTTTTTAACGTTAAAAATTGAAATGTTATAATTCGAATGCCTTAGTAGTTTGAATGTAAACGTCCGATTAAAACTTTATAAACTATTTTCAATTTAAAAATAACTTCAAATTAATAAGTTCATAATTAAATGCTTTTATTCAATTTCGAATTCGGTTCAAATATTGTTTCAGTCTAAAATAATCTATTTTTACCCATTAAATTTGAAATTTTTTTATTTGAAAAAATAACAATGACTTAATTAGTAGCAATATTTGATTGTTTATTTCAAATGAGCGAATTATAAATCAATTATTCCAAACTAAACAATTCGAAACTGAATTGTCTGAAATAGAAAGCCTTGAATCGTTAAAATTTCAAAAAGCTACATTTAAACTTTGAACATTGCAATCTTAATTGGCAGTAAAGAACTAAATAACCAAAATTTTTAACGAATTTTTTTCTAACTTTTTGATATTTATGTTTCTTGAAATTCTTATCATTTAATGAAATAAAATATTGAAAATGTTTGCAAAAAATTAAAAATTCGATTCTTAATTTTTATCCAAAGCTGATTATGAAAATCCGTGAAATTTTTGTCTCAAAATTCTCGGTCTATTTTTGCGGGATTGGCTAACTTTTAAATTAAACTTTTTTTATTCGTATTCAGAAACTTAAAATCTGGAAAGCATGGTTCTGTTTTCTTTTTAAAATGAAAATTTAATTTTTTATCGCAATCTGCAGCCAAACCTGCTTCAATTTCCGGTTAGTGTCACTTTGAGATTATCAACTTCTACATCCATTCCCTCAAACCAGCATAACTTTATTTAATCAAACTTTTTTGGCCTCAATTCAGCAACACTTTCACTCAGAAACGGACTTTTCTTTCATCTTTAAATAGTGATTTCAATTTTACAGAATGTTTTTTCGCTCTTTTGACAAAATTCCCATTCTGTTGATTATCTATTTCTGCATTACAAACCTTCATTCAGAAGTTTTGAAAAGATTCAAAATTAATTTAAAACTTGAAGTGGTTTTAAATAATTTAAAACAAAATGCATTTTTTCAAACTTGGAGCAAAAAATTGAGAAGCTCTTTAAGAGTTTTGAAAGGTTTCATGAGAATAAATTTTTTAAAAAAGTTTTCCCTTTTTTTCTAAAATTATTTCAAAAGATTTCCAAAATTATCAGTAAAGGATCTGGAAGATTTTAAGGCAATTGTGTAGATTTTTGAAGATTTTGAAATAAAATTTTGATGCCATTTAAGGATTTGGAAAGGTTTTAGGATAATTAGAATAACATTTTCTTGATATTCCTGGGAAAATTTTTCATAATTTTTGTTTGAAAAAAATTATTCTAAGAGAATATTTTTAAATATTCCAAGTCAAAAATAAAATTTGATGTATAAATGACAATTCAACATATATTAATTTTGAAACTACTTGAAATGAAAAAAATTTAATCGTTCAATTATTAATGTTTTTAACTTAAAAATGCTTAAAATTATATAATTTTGAATATTCACAAATTTATTGATTCATTCTTTAATTTAGAGCATTGAAAATGATAACGTGGATTTATATTTTTTTCATTAATCTAAATTTTTGAACTGCTACAATGTATAAAAGCCTAAAATTTTTCAGTTTGACTGCATTTAATTTCAAATTGTTTAATTGAAAAGTGTTAATATGTACTTTCAATTTTATACCTGTAAATTATTGAGCGTTTGAGTAATAAATTTCAGAATAAAAAAATTGGTAAACTTCAATTTTAAAATTTAAGTTCCAAATTAAGTGCACATTAACTTGCAATTCAGTTTTTATCACTTCAAATGAAAAAATGTTTAGCTTTGAGAGTTCGCATTTTTTAATTTCATTGATCGTGAAAAATTTTTGCAAACCCGGAAATGAACGGGAATTTTTTCCTTGATTTAAACGGCTACCCTGACTAAATATTAATAATTAATTGAATCTAAATAATTAAAGCTACCTTAGAAGTGTTTTTTTGCATAACAGGGTGGTTTATTCAAATGTGCTCAGAGCTTTTCACGTTGGAGTGATTCAGGAGAGTGTGTGTTTTATGGATTTTAGCTTAACTTAAACTCAAGCTGAAGCTTTGAAGTGGATGTAGTCTTACAGAAAGATACTACAAATTATTTTAAGTAAGATTATACATCACAAAAATGCACTTTTTTCTGGAACACTGATTCTTGACTAAGGATTTAACTTGTTCAGAAAAATTATTGCAATTTTATTAAGGCTTTGGATATTCTCGAAAAAGGGAAATAAAAAGTCACGAAGCTTAAGTTTAATTTTGTTAGTTCTACATTCTGTAAAGAGTAATTTACTAAATGCTGGTAGATATTTAGTGATCGGAACTACAGTCGATGATTTTAATGGACTGAAAATTGGTTTTGAATTAACTGTAGCAGCTGCTGCGAAGAGTTGAAGAAACTTTCCATTGGAGTGCTTTTTAGTTGATTTAACGCTCGGGTGCAATTTATCTGACTTGCACGTACTAGACTGACATTTAATACACATTATGGCATTATTCGATTCATTATCTGACCACGTACTATCTCGGAAACTCAGGTTTCGAAAACTATTCATTTATTATAATAATAAACTGGGATCACAGTCCGTCCCCTTTTTCTCCCTTTTCCCATTTCCCCTCCATAAATTTGAGAAATACCCTAAAACGCCTAAAATCGAAAACTTAGACTAAATTTTGTCCCTTTCTCCCCTTTTTTTAAATAGAGTTCGATTCATTTTTTAGGAATTATACACAGAAATTAAAGACATTGGAAAACAAATCGCTTTGAAAGAGATTTTTTTTAATGATACCAATTTTAAGTATATTTCCTAAGCCCAAACGATTTATTTGCTAATTTGGTAGATTTGAAGGAATTCGTCGACAGCGAAGAAATCGCTAACGTCTCAATCGAGAAACTTAACCCGAAAGATAAATTAATTACGTAGTTGCAAATCAAAAGCATATTTATGGAGGTAACTGGCTTCACAGGCCAAAATATTCTAAAACAGGGGAAACAAGAAGATTTTTCACGAAAATATGGGAATAAAATATTTTTAATAAATATAATGTAGATACTAATATTTAATTCAAATTAAAGCGCCTCAAGTTACTAATATTTTAAGTAAAAATTCTGCATTTTTAACACAATATATTAATTTTTAAACAAATAGTTGAATTTTTAACAAAAAAGATGAGTTTTCAACCAAGAAGATTAATTTTAAACTAAAATAGACGATTTCTCGTCCAAAGAGATGAACTATTTCAACTTTTAAACTAGTTATCAACAACCAAAAAAGGATTATTTCTCAAAGGAAAATGTAATGGTTGATATTTCAACCAAAAAATGTATATTAATTTTAAATTAAAAACAGTTGAGTTCATACAAAACAGACGAATGGTCAATAAAATAGTTGATTTCTCAAACATAATATAATAATTTTAGACTAAACAGTTGTATTTTTAACCAAAAACGATTAGATTTCTACAGAGATAAATTTTCGAAAAAAAATAAATTTCAGTCAAGAAAGCGAAAAATGTCTACCAAATTGTTGAATTTTCAATCCAAAAAGATTAAATTTCAACAAGACTGTTGAATTTTTAACCCAAAAATATGAATTTTCAGAAAATCAAGTGGATTTTCAACTAAAAAGGATACTTTTTTAACAAAATTATGGAATTCAATAGTAAATAATTAACTTCGTAACCAAAAAATAAAATTTTTAATAAAAAAAATTATCAACGAAAAAATGTAATAGCTGATATTTTAACTCAAAAAGATTTTATTTGTACCAAAATAGTTGAGTTTTCAACCAAACTATTGAATTTTCAAGCAAATATTCGAAGTTATAACCACATATTTGATTTTTCTACCAAATTGTTAAACTTTAAAGTCAAAAAGATGAATTTTTTGCAAAACAGTATAATTTACTACCATAATAGTTGAATTTTCAACTCAAAAAGACGAATTTCCAAAAATCCAGTTGAATTTATAACTAAAAAGGATGACTTTTTAACAAAATTATTGAATTTTTCACGAAATATTAAATTTTGCAACCAAATAGTATAATTTTTATTTAAAAAAAAACATTAATTTTAAATGAAAAACAGTTGACTTCAACCAAAAAAGACAGATTTTCCACCAAATAGGTACATTTTTATTCAAAGAAATGAATTTGCAACTAAAATGATAATTTTTTTACAAAAACAATGAATTTTTACAAAGTAGTTCAACTTTTTATCATTTAGTTGAATTTTCAATTAAAAAAGATGAATTTTTATCAAGAAATGTAATAATAATTGACATTTCACCAAGAAGGATCTGAATTTAAAATTAAAAACAGTTGAATTCATCAAAAAAGATGATTTTTCTATAAAACTGTTAAATTTCCAACCAGATATTTAAATTGTCAACAAAATAGTTCATCTTCTACCAAATAGTTGAATTGTCTACAAAAATAGTTGAGTTTTCAACAAAAAAGTTGATTTTTCAACTGAATATTCGAAGTTATAACCAAATAGTTACATTTTCTACAAAATTGTTAAATTTTTAAGTAAAAAGGACGAATTTTTTATAAAACAGTTTAATTTTCTACCCAAGAGGATGAATTTTTAACAAAGATGCTGAATTTTCAACAAAATAATTAGATTTTTAACCAAATAATAAAATTGCTAACCAAAACAGATGAATTCTCAATAAAATATATAATAGTACACTTTTCAACCAAGAAGAATGATCTTTCAACAAAAAATAGTTGGATTTTCTTATCGAGTTTTATTAATTCAGTTCGCATTTAGGTGAACAAATAAGAAAAAGAGGGAAATAAGGAAATACTATGAAGCCTGTGATAAATAAGTAAGAATTTTGTCTCATTTTTATTACTTTTAAACTATGTAATAAAATACGTGAAACGGCATATCAGAGAATAATAGGTATTTTAGTTGTGGTTGTACAAACAAAATTTTGGAAATCGAAAATAATATGCAAAAAAGTGACGTGTATTAGCTTTCAACTGATAAAAATGCATCAGAAAAAAATTTAAACGACTTAAAAAACAAAAACAGTAAAAGTAGGATTTTCAAATATTCATTTTTGTGTTTTTCAAATTATTTCTTTCTAGCTTACTTAGAAAAACACTTTAAACAATTCAGGGTTCTGTACAAAAAAAAAATACATTAGAAAAGAATTGATGAAAAATAAGGAATAAAAATCTGTCTACTGGCAAAAATACATTTTAAAAAGTTCAAACATGAGGAGTTTTCAATTCTGTTGTTTATATATTTTTTTATTTTTTACCTCCGTGAATCTTTTTTAGCTTTTTTTGTCAGCAGAAAGTGCTGAAGAATTCAACAGATTTTTCAAAAGTAGCTATAAAAATGTTCAATAAAGATTAACTATAACACTTGCTAAAGAAATTGCAGCTGTGTGAGGGCATTTTCGTTCAATATTCACGAGATACCCATATGATATACAAAAATTTTAATAATAAATTAAATCCCCGTTTTCACCTAAAATTGAACTACTGAACCGTTATGATCCCTGAATAAAGGATAACAATAAATCTCCACAAATCGAACTTTAATCATTTTTTTTCCAATAGGTAAATCTTCTTTATTTTAAATGGAAGTTTCCATTTCTCCACGTTCCATACTGTCAATTAAAAGTTTTCCAGTCTTGAGTAATCAATCATTTATAATAAATAAATAACATATCAAGCGCATTTTATTTTCAATAATGATACTCATGCCTTTTTTTACTTCCACAGGTTGCCTAGAGCTTCAGATGCACCAGTTTTGAGTGGTGGATCCATTTTTTCCTGGGGTACGAAATTTAAATACACTGGAAGAACAGAAAGGGAAGTTCTGGAAGAATCTGGACCTCTTCGAAACGAAGAACCTCCTATTCAACGTTGTCAGTCGACAGGACTCAGGAGAAAAGCCAGCAGTGTACCTGCCACCCCGAGTACTCCGAGTCAAGACCTCGTTGAAATTCGTTAGTATTTATTTTGTCTTTTACATTGCTTCTAGTTTTCTTTTTCTAGTTTATCTTTTTAGAATACACAGAACGTAGATTGGTAGCTGTTTAAATTCATTCATCCCTTTTTCAATTATGTGTCTTTACTAGAAAACTACTTCCTACACAAAACAATTTAATCGTTCTTCATCATTCATTTCAAAACCTAAAAATATCTAAACTGGAGTCCATGCCGGATTCTCACAAACCAGACCCTGACATCATCGATTTTTTGAAACTTGGGCTACTTATTTGTTTAGCAAAGAAAATACATACAGGTTTGATTTTTTTTAAAGACAACTCCCAAAAAACGCCTATCCTGATTTTCTTCTTTACTCTATTTTAGTTTTTTATTACTCTATTTTAGTAGCAATAGAAATCACAACATAAGTTCTTAAAATCTTTCCATTGCAAAATCCAAGTTTTTAATTGATTATAACGGTTTTATAATAGATTTTATAGATTTTCGGTATCATGCAAGTAAAAATGCTCAAATTAATCGAATTGCTTGGGCCCAGAGAAAAAAATTGGTTGGTTTACGTCCGAAAAAAGTAAAAAGAAATGTTGAAATCGGTTGATATTCAGGCTGTAAAGTTCAGAAAAATAAAATATCCAAAATAGAAAATTCCAGACAATTTTTAATATTACCAATTTTAAAAATTTCCGTTAATAGATAATTCCTAAAATGAAATTACCAAACTTCTGAAATATCCGAAACTATGCAATTACTCACGCAGGAAAATTTCCGAATTTAAACAATTAAAAAACTATTTTAATAATAAATAATAAAATAACAAATATTTTCATCGAATAAAAGTATTTCATTTTGTTTATTATTTTTTAATTTACAATTTCATAATTGTTTAGATTCTGAAATTTCCTTCTGTCGGCGGCAATTTTACAGTATCGGATATTTTATAAGAACGGCAATTTTATTTCAGAAATTTTTAATTTCGGTAATATCATAAACTATCGGCAATTTTTCCATTCATAGAGTTCAAATTGTCGGCAATTTTCTAGTTTCGGGAATTTTTTGTTTCGAATATTTTCTTTTTCGGGAATTTTCCAGTGTGGGGAATTTTATTTTTCGAGATTTTTCAGTCGTCTTTTTTTATATACAATTTGAAGAAATTTCAGTTTCGACCTATTCAACTTTTCCCAAAAAATGTTGCAGATTATCAAAAAATGCTTAATTGAACAAATTATTTAAAATAAATTAATTTTTGGTGTCAAATATTGCGATCTACTGGTCAAATAATTTTTCTGGTGAAACGAGAAAAAATCTGCCTCAGTCCGGATTTTACCAGTAGATCGCAATACTTAACATCAAAAATTAATTAATTAATTTACCCTGGTCGACAAAATAACATCTTACATTATTTCAAACAAATTTCATTTTTTATTACTGTCCACAAGCAAAAACTGTACGAAGAACAACAACAAGGATTATTTAAAAATAATCAAACAGAAATTAGCATGTATTAATTAAGAGGTTGAACTCTCTTTTTTATAAGTTATTTCACTTTGTAGAGAATTATAAAATAACCTTTTTGCTTATTTTTATTTAGTTAGCTTGTTTTATCATAAAATTAAGTTTTGTCGAAATAGAAAAGTCTGGAATCATTTAAATGTCCCTTAATTAATTTTAATACCAAAAATCTATAAAATAAATGACAAAATCGGTGTAATCAAATCAAAATTTTATTTTTCAATAGAAAGATTGTTTAAACTTATTTTTGTTACTTGAAGAAAACTAAATTGAATTAAATAGTAAAAAAGTTATATTTTAGACAGAAATTAAAAAAAAAATTTTTTTTTGTACATCACAATTTTTGTAAAGAATTTATGTAAAGCACAAAGGTTTGATCATTTTCCCCCTAAAAAGACATTTTGAAGGGAAAGAGGAATTTAAATCAAATCAGGGAAGCCGTTTTTTGAGAATCGGCTTTTTAAAAAAATCAAACTTTTTTGTTACAAAACCTGAAAAATAACCAAAAACTCAAAAAGTATCCAAAATAGAAAAAAGTGCAATAACTTGCAAAAAAAAAATTTTGAAGTGAAATCTTTGGCAAATCAATATTTTTTCTTCACTAAACAAATAAGTAGCCAAGTTTAAAAAAAATGGATGATGTGAAGGTTTGGTTTGTGTAAGTGAGGCATGGAATTCACTCTAAATGTTTAAATTTCAATGAACTGGACTTAAAAATTGATAAAATAGAAGTAATATACCGTCGGTTGCTACAGGGAATTTTTTGCATTTTCTGGAGTTTAAAGAATTTAAAGAGTTTTCCTGTTTAAACAATTTCCTAATTAAGCATCCGAAAGTTAATCCAGATTAAAATCCTGCATTGAATCAACTCAAAATCGAAAGTTTCAAACTTGGATAGTTTCTTAACTTAGGGCTGTATAATCTTTCTTGGGCTCATTTGCACTGAATTATCTTTTTTTTTTTAAGTTTATCTTTAAAAAGTTTGAATTGAAGTGCCTAGAAAAATAAGGGAACTTTAAAAGCGGAATTTTTTGGCAACCCTGATTCTGTTAGTAATGATGATAAATCAAAAATTTCAGGGATTACAGTCCATCCCCTTTTTTATCTAATCTCCTTTTCTTCCTTTTCTCCCTTGAATTTGAAAAATTCCCTAGAACGCCTAACATTGAGAATTTTGACTCAATTTTCCCCTTCTCTTCCTCTTTTGCAAGGTTTCGATTCATTTTTCAAGAATCATTAACAGAAAACAAGACGCTTTCAAAGAGATTCTTTTTCAATTTTTAATTACACCTATCGATAAACTAAACCCGAAAGAAAAATAAATTCTGTATTTTTGTAAATCATAAACATATGTATACACGTAACAGGCTTCACAGGACAAAGTTCTCTAAAAACAAAGGAAATAGCTAGATTTTTAATGTAAATGAGGGAATAAATACTTTCTTTATAAAAATATATGCGGGTACTGATACCAAATTTAAATTGAGACGCTTGAAATTCTTAATATTTCAAATCAACTTATTGCATTTTCAACAAAATAGATCAGTTTTTAAGCAAATAGATGCATTTACAATCAAGAAGATTATTTTTCTACCAAAAAATACGAATTTTTAACAATAGGGATGAATTTCCAACTAAAATTGAAGGGTAGAAATGCAAAAGGAGTCAAGCGCCATTTTTCAATTTTTTCAGGAGAGACTAAAAACATGTTGTAAATTTAGCGGGACCATTTAAGGAAAAAATAAGAAAGTACTTTCGAGATACTTTCATGCTCTATCGAACTAAAAAAAGTTTGCTCACAAAAAGCTGTCCGGTTTCGAGAACTTGAATGAAACAGGTCACGTTTCGAGGTTAGATTTTGGGTCCGTATCGAATTTTAACATCTTTCAACATTAATTGTGCAGTCAATTTGCAGTTTAAGAAAAAACTAAAAATTTGAATTCTAGCTATTGAATGGACGAATTGATTTCCAAAAAGTTTGTTTAAAAAAAATCATTCAGTTTCGCGAAGTTTGAAAATCCAATTATGACTTCGAAATTGTGTAAAACTGACATTTTAACTTCAAAATAATGACGATAGCAGTAATAATTTTGCATATTTCCAAAAAATGAGGAATTGGGTTTCAGTTTATTCAGTGCTGAACGGAAGGGACCCAATAGTAATTAAAACTAATTAGTCAGTGTCGAGAAAAATGAAATTTGATTTTTTACTTTGTGTTTAGAAAAGCTTCTCGGACTGTGAACATAAGAACACAAATTTTGAAAAATGATGCCCCAAAAAAATCCTTTGGCAGGCATGTGTAATAGAATTTATCTGATTTTTTGAGCTAATAAACCCGATTTCAAAAATTTGGCGCTTGACTCCTTTTGCATTTCTACCCTTCAATTGTGAATCTCCAAATAAAAAAATAATTTTAAACAAAGTAGTTGAACATGTCACCAAGTAGTTGAATTTTCATCCAAGAAAGGTGAATTCTTAACGAAAAGTATAATAGTTAATATTTTAATCCAAAAAGGTTTTAATTTTCAATAAAAAAACAATTTAATTCATCAAAAAAGACGGTTTTTCAACAAAATAGTCTATTATTTAATCACATTCTTACATTTCCAAGCCAAAATGATTAATTTTCTAAAAAAAATTGAATTTTCAACTAAAAAAATGCATTTTTAACCAAAAAGTTAATTTTTAACCAAATATTTGAATTTTCAACCAAGTACTTTCATCTTTTAACGAATTGTTAAATATTAGATGTTATTCCAAGTTTTGTTCATGTCCGGGAAGTCTTAAATAAAATGTTTAGGAATGGAAAAAATTATAACTTTTTCCCATTTCTAAACATTTCAAACAAAATAGTTGAATTTACAACCAGATTTTTTAATTTTCAACCAAATAGTTGAATTTCGTACCAAAATATTTGAATTTTCAATACAGAAATTCAACAAAACGTTGGAATTTGCAACACGAAAATATGAATTATCAACAAAAAAGTTAATTTTCCACCAAAATAGTTAAATTTTCAATAAAAAAATACGAATTTTTAACCCAATATTAAAATTTTCTACGAAAATAGTTGAATTTTCAACCAAAAAGACGAATTTTCTCCAAAACAGTTTATTTTTCAACCCAAAAATATAAATTTTCAAAAAAAAATTAATTCTCAAATAAATATTTAGGATTTCAACAAAAATAGTTCAATTTTCAATCCAAAAATACGAATTTTCAACAAAACATTAGGATTTTCAATCGAAATTTATGAATTTTTCACAAAAAAGATAATTTATAATCAAATAGTAGAATTTTCAACCGAAAAGGATGTATTTTTAACAAATTTGCTAATTTTTCCATAATAGAATTAAATTTTCAATCAAATAATGAAATCTTGAACGAGAAAATATGTTCTCATTGGATTCTATTAATTTAATTGGCAATCAAGTAGAAAAATGAGTAAAAAGTAAAAGAGCCTAATAGGGAACCGAAAAAGACTGTGAAGCCTGTGATAAATAAATAGGAATTTTGACTGATTTTTAATACTTTTAAAATATATAATGAAATACGTGAAACGTGAAAAATATGTTAATTGTGATTGGAGAAACAAAATTTTAGAAATCGAAAATTATATGCAAAATTAGCGTATATTAGGACCCTTCTCATGATGTATAATTAATTTGGATTTGATTGTTAATTGTTATATGGCTAGGTTTTACAAATTAGCAAAGTGCGTATTAAAAAAAAATGTTAATGTTCATAATTTTGTTATTTTCGTTAATAATGATATTTTTAATTTCTATTTTCTTTCAACAGAATCTTTTTTTGACTGACATTAAAAAATCTGTTGAACATTTGAGAGCTTTCAATTTTTAATAATAATTAGAAATAAATTTACACTTCTTCGAAAACAAAAATAGAAAAAGTAGGTTTTTCAAATAGTAATTTCTGTGTGTTTTTTAAATTATTTCTTTTTTAATAATAATTATAAATAAATTTGCACTTCTTCGAAAACAAAAATAGAAAAAGTAGGTTTTTCAAATAGTAATTTCTGTGTGTTTTTTAAATTATTTCTTTCTAGATTACTTAGAATACATTCAAAAAATTCTAGCATTAACATTTTTCAGTTCTGTTGTTTATCTATTTTTCAATCTTTCATCTTCTTGAATTTTTTCTAATTTTTCAAAGCTAGCAAACTAAAACCTAAAATTAAACTAATGAATCGCTGTGATCCCTGGAATTCTTTGAGAATGTTTTTTATCTCCAAGAAGTATTTGAATAAAGTTTATTTTATTTATTTTTTAATTTCAAAAATCATTTTCAGGGTATTCTAGTTTACCAAGAAGCTGTCATAGTGCAGGTCTAGACGGAGCCGGAATGTCTGACATAACAAGTGGTGTTCCTTTAAGTTCTCCCTACTGCCCTGACAATACCTTGCCACTTTTGGAAACTGTCTCCGAAGATCAGGAAGTACACGCTAGGAGAAACAAGGGTTAGTGCCTATTTAATGTGCTCAGCATCTGACGCACCTTGGCTGGGACAGATTCAAACTTCGAAAGAATTATCTGATCAATGAAATTCCTTGATTGGATATTCTTCAAGCCATTGCTGCAAATCGAGGCTTTTCGTTGTTGGTTTCAAGCTTTAAACATTTATTATTATCGACTATGATTAGGATTCACTAGTAACTAAGAATCTTTCATTTCATACTATACATTTTACCAAACCAAATTTTTGCGAGCTGAATTTTGTATTAATCAAACACACTGCTGCCTGCATGAAAGGTCTTGATTTGAGAACCTGAGATCACAAAAGTTGCATGAAGGTGTCGCTTTCGGAAACAAAGTTTGGCTTTTAATAATCGCATTTCTTTTTTACGTGCACCATCGCTCTTTCTTTATATTTTGCTGACGGGGAAACGAGTTGATTCGAAAAATAATGTAATCATCATCAGTAGAGACCTTTTAAAGGGAGTGAAACTTTGTCTCCGAGAGTTTGAAGATATTTTCTAAATCGGGATAAAATTTTATTTGTCACTGGACTGCTTCTTTGGCTTTTTTAAACCTTGATTTGGGGTTTCTTTCTTTCTGTTCTTTAGCCGTAGACGAGAATGATTCGCATGCGAGTGCTACCCACTCCACAACCTTCACAACCACAACCCAAGCGAAAAAACTGAAATTCCCAAAGAGCACGTTCAACCGACCGCAACCGTTGTATAGTCAGAAAATAGTAATAGGCTCGGAAGAGTTGACCGGGAATATCGAAAACATCGTCAAACAGAAAATAAATTCACTAGAGAAAAGTCCGAAGGTGGTCAGGTCGACGGCTCTGATTATAAAGACGTCTAAGACTCCCTCCAGGGCTAAGACAAACGGGAATTTAATCAAGAATGGAGGCGGTAACGCGGTTTCGAGTAGGATTCCTTGCGCAGAGAGTATTTATTCCCAGGAGGCGAAAGCTGCTCAACAGGTAAGATCGGATCAAAATGAATCGAGGGCGGAGTCAAAGATCGATTCCAAAATCACGAACGGTTCTTTAACTATGATAAACACTCTGCAGAATATTAGTCCATCCACCTGGGGACAAGGAATTCTACGTAACGTGGGGAATGGAATCGATGCGATTAGGAAACGTTACGACTCTTCAGGTGCGTACCTTTGTAGACTTGTTGTTTCTAGAGATCCTTTTTCTATTTTTCTATTATATTTATATTATATTTCGAATTTTTGTTAGGGTGACAACTGATCTAAACTTCTAATCTGCTTCCTTTCATGAAAACAAATCTTTCATTTATTTATTTAACCCTAAATCCGGCAAGGAATATCAAAATTGGCTATGAAATGATTTTTCAACCAAATATTTCAATTTGCAACAAACAAGAAAATTTAATTTATACGAAACAATTAAATTTGTAACCAAATAGTTGAAGTTTCAAGCTAAAGAGACGAATTCTTAACCAACTAGTGGAATTTCCCAAATAAAAAGACTAATTGTCAACCAATTCGTCGAATTTTCAACCAAAAAAAATTAACTTCAACCACAAACAGTTCCATTTTTGACCAAATACATAGTCGAATATTATGATATAATAGTTGAACTTTTAAGCCTAAAAGACTAATTTTCTGGAAGACAGTTTAATTTTCAGTCTAAAAGGACGAATTTAGTATTAAAAAAAACGAATGTTTAACAAGATTTTCAACAAAATAGTTGAGCCTTTAACTAAATTTATGAATCTTAAAAAAAATTATTTTTTAACAAAGAAGTTCAACTTTCAACCAAGTAATTGAAGAAGTTGATATTTCAACCAAGGAAAGATTTGAAATTTAATTAAAGAACAGTCGAATTTAACCAAAAAATACGAATTTTTAAGAAAATACTTGAATCCTCAATCTGACCAGATTTGATTTCAGCCAAGAGAGCAAAAAAATGCCAAGCAAGTTTTTGACTTTTCAAAGAAAAAAGGCGAAGTCTCTAGAAAACAAAAATATATTTTGAATTAGAAAACAAAATTTCAGCCTTGATGGACCTTTCACTAAAAAAATGTATTTTTAACAAAGCATTTGAACATTCATTTTAAACTAAAAACTATCAATTTTCAACCAAAGAGATGAATCTTCAACCAATAAAATTAATTTTTAAAAAGAAGTTCAACTTTCAACCAAGCAGTTATATTTTTGATCAAGAAGATTATTTTCTACCAAAAAAGACGAATTTACAAAAAAAAATACATAATTTTTCAACCATATTGTTGAATTTTCAACTAAAAACGATTGATTCTCAACCAATAATAGAATATTAAAATTTTCAGTAAAAAAAATAAATAAATTTCCAACCAAAAGAAGAGCGAATTTTTCACAAAATAGTCGAACCTATAACCAAATAGTATAATTTAAACCCTTTTCTAATCTTTCAAAATGAATTTTATTAATTTCTGAGTTATTGAAATGGTAGAAGATAAAATTGTTAATATATTTATAAATTTTATTTATCATTTTAAGTGCCTGCATTAATAATATTTTTTTCGATTTAATTATCTCTAATAAAAAAAGGAAATGTGACATGTGAGGTATAAACACTATAATTTATATTCTTACTCAACATTTTTTAATTTGCATCTAATCATAAAAAGTATAAACGATCAACAAGTTAACTTTTTTTGTCTTAAAATTGCAAACCATTTTTTAAAGTATTTGAATCGACAATAAATGTCTTTGTGAATGAAGCTTTTTAAAAGAAGTCTTAATTTCTAATTGTAAAATGGCAAGAGAATAATTTGTTATTAAAACAGAAGGGAAATAATCCTGATTAAAATTAGTTTAGTTCAGTTGTTATTCTACCACAATTAGCTGCGTAGTTTTTATTCAACAATCACGTTCTTTCCTGTTTTATTTTGCGTTTATCTTTTAAGGTGGCATCTATAATTTTTTTTAAATACAGGAATATTAAAAGCCTTTTGAAATCCAAGGGTTTTAATTATTTTTGTTTCAGTCTGTCAACGTGATGGTGATGCGAACGACTACTACTTCCGGGATTCGTTCGACCACTCGTCTACAGAAAGTCAGTTAATCGACGCAACCGGAAAGTCTCAAAGTCGAACGGTGACGCCGGTGCCGAAAATGCAAAAACTTCAAAACTCGAAACTGAATTCGCAATCTCGACTCACTGGTGTTAAAATAAAGCAGAAGAGTTTGCGAGTAGTGAAACTCTTGATACCTGCCTTTATGATTACTATCACTGTGCTTTTCGTCGCGATTGTTTTAATTTTTGAAACAGACTCTACTTTGTTTAACAGCCTGCGAAAAACGCCGGAAATGGTGGCCTTAAGAAACCAATATTATTCACCTATTAAGGAATTTCTTAGGACCAAGCTCGGCTTATTTTGATTACGTACCGAGCTAGAAAGTAGGTCCTCCTCAATCGTGTGCTCCTTTATCCAAAAGTCAGTGCCAATCCAAATGGCGCGATAGTGCCACGAGCCTGCGTCCCTATTTCTCAAAAGCTTTTCTAAAAAGTTAAAAATCTGATCGCTAAAAGCTGGTCACAATAATTAAAGGAAACGCAGTATCTCCAAGATGGAAGGAACAGAGATGATGACACATAAAAGCTCTATCGACAGGATTCAGTCCGCTCTAAAAATTCGAGATATATGTTATTTTATGCAATTCTTTGACTTTCAATTATTATTTATTGACTTGAAAACGTCCCTAAAAATCTAAATCGGCAAACCTGTCGGTAGAGGAATAAAAACGGTCTTCCGGTGACCTTTCGAGGAGATTATCATATAATCTCGAGAGCATCGTAGGTTTATTCAAATTGATTATTATTAATGAATTAATTATTTATTATCGTCTGGATGCGAATGACAGCGATGGCCTATCAGAATACAAATCAAGAGCAGAGCTGATCTGATAAAAGACGTCCTCTTAATTACTCTCGTGTTTACCGAAACAATAACTGAAGTAACTTTAACGAAGTAAATTGACTATTTTAGATTGAAGGAAGTGCTGAAAGATCGATGTAAGATAGACGATTGGATAGGACATTTATTCTAGGTACTATAGGAAATAATTTATGGATCAACGAAATGCAATTTGTTTTGGTAGACACTTATATTTAAGTAGTAAATAATAATCTAATGATTTATCTAATATAATCATTGTAAAGCTCAGTTTCAATTCGAAACATAGTTTCGTCTCGAACCCGGTGATTTCTTGCTTCCGCTTGTGTCGAAATTCCAACTCGAAACAAGCTGGATTGTTCATTCTCCAGTGTAAATATCGTATCTGTTTGCAACATGTGCTCCTGATCGTAATCACGATTAAGAGCATGTACCAGATGGTCACGTGACCTATTTTTTTTTTTAAACAGACTTGCAGTCAAATGTATATTCGATACGAGACAGAAGTTCTTCTGTCTAGTATATAAAATGAATTTGAGTGTAATTTCGTTAAAAAAAAAGTCAAATGTATTTTCTATACTATACACAAACATCGTCTGTTTAGTATAGAAAATATTTTCTATACTAGACAGACTTTTCTCTATACTGGGCAGAAGTTTGTCTACTATAGAAAATACATTTGAGTTTTTAAAAAGGCCAAATTTATTGTCTATACTAGACAGAATTCGTCTAGTATATAAAATGCACTTGAGTGTAAGTTCTTTAAAAAAAAATCAAATCTATTTTCCATACTAGACAGAAGTTCGTCTGTCTAGTGTATAAAAAGAATTTGAGTGTAAGTTCGTTTAAAAAAAAAGTCAAATGTATTTTATATACTAGACAGAAGTTCATCTGTTTCGTATAGAAAATACGGAAAATACATTTGATACTGACTTCGTTAAAAAAAAGGCAAGCGTATTTTCTATACTAGACACACGTAAGTCTGTCTAGTAGAGAATTTGACTGTAAATTCGTTTTGAAAAATTGGTCACAGAACAGTCTGGTACATGCCCTGAATGAATTTCTTCTCAATTCTAGTCTTAGAAAATATTGTACAAAGAATTAGGCATTAGGGAATCAGTAGTATAGTCGCGGTAGGGCTTATTTGTTTAGAAGTTGAGTTTATTACTTTAGAGTTTATGTAGCAAAGACGCAATATCGAAATACTTGAGGCTTTTAGTATCCAGGAGATATTTAGAGACATCTGGCAGGGGTTTTTTTCTTGCTATTTATCTGCGACCTGATTGAGATCTTCCATAGGAAGTAAAATTTTATTTTATTTCATTATTGTATCTTATTTTACAAGATTATATTCTTTTATTTTATAATTATATTTTCTGTACTTATAACTTTTATTTTCTATCTAAGTTTTACAATACTGCTCAGTTTAAATAAATCAGGGCTCCTTGCATTTTTGTGCATTGGCGCACATGTTGCAAAAATCGTGAGTGATGCGTCTTGGAAAATTTTTATTTATTTTTCTTTATTTCGTTAGAATATCGACAAATAAAAGTGAGAAGAAGTAATACTTTAATGATTGGAGACATTAATTTTCATTACATTTATTATAATAAAAGTCTGGTATGCAGTTGGGACCAAGTGAGAAAAAAAAGGAATTCTACAAAATGTAGAATTTACCAAAGAGAGACTGCATCTTTTTATCGGCCTTTTTGAAAAAAATTCAAATTTTTGGAATTTATTCTGTTCAGGATTCATATCTAATCATTCGAGTATTACTGCGTTTTTTTAAATTGTTTTTTATTTGAGATGTTACTTAAGTTGTTTTTGAAAATGTACAATCGTGAGATTATTTTTTTTTCTAAAAGTGCCTAACGCTTTATTGTTGAATTGGATTGAAGATTCTAAGCTGATTTTAAATCAAGACAGGAAAATGTTTTTATTTTAATATTTGATTGGTAATTGTTTTATTTTTTACCTGAATTCCTGTCTTGTATTTATCTAAGTTTTTCAGTTAAAGAAATATATGAAATTCTTCTTTCCTGGTATTTATTAAAAATTTT
This sequence comes from Andricus quercusramuli, assembly GCA_932178445.1. Classification (NCBI taxonomy): domain Eukaryota; kingdom Metazoa; phylum Arthropoda; class Insecta; order Hymenoptera; family Cynipidae; genus Andricus; species Andricus quercusramuli. Next base: position 613,181 of record CAKNXH010000251.1, on the reverse strand, counting down.
GATGAAATATAAAGACAAGATAGGTATTTATTTCTGAAGGCACTCAGTACTTTAGTTGACTTGAACAAAATGAACGACGTTCGGCGATATTCTGTAAATTATTGTAATTCGAAAAGACGATACAGCCTACGCGATATACATACAAATAAACGGATGTCAATTGAAAAAATAATGTAATCTATAGTTTTAGCATAAGTATGAACGAAAAAAGCAAAGCGATGAGACACAAAGCTTAAAAGCATTTTCATAATTCGTCGATACAGTAGGATTTAATAATCGAAAACCAAATTAACTTTGGTTTGTGGTGTACGTGCGTAGTTGACATAATAATCTAAGAACTGGAATCCAATGTCTAGAAAATTCAAGGTGGAAAATTCAAAGTAGATCGAGAACGTCTGCGTGATAATCTTAATATTTTCATCAATTCGAGTCGAACGGAATTAATTCCAAACTTTAATTTCAGATCTGTTTTCGAAAGAGATTGAATAAAAAAGAAACTAAAATTTCAAAGTTTTATTAATATCAGGGAATTTAGGTTTCTTTTTTGTTCTAATTCTTTTTCGGTATTTTGGTACTGAAGGGGAGTTAAGATTTATAATTAATAAGGAAACAATTTTCACTGGAGTTCAAAGTATTTGAAATGGCTTACGTGAACATAAAATTCGTACCTATGCGATGACATTCTTCTTGCCAATTGCACGTAACGTTCAATCAATTCATTTATCATCGATAGAATCGACGCATTTTCAGTATTAAATACATTGAAAATTGTTATTAAAATTCATTGTCGATATTAGAAGAACAAATTTCAGAAAAAATATGTAATTTAAACTAAAACGATTTTTTCTGTATTCTGACCTGTAAAAATATACTGTAAATTAATTAGGTAGTTGAGATTAAATTTCAGGCCTCAGACTCACCACACTATTGACACTATATGACACTTTTTTTAGCGATGACACTATTTTGCTACCATTTCGAAAAATTACGTTTAAAGACATTATTTTATCATAATTGTCCGCTAATGCCACTATTTCTTTACATTTACTTTAAAAATATTTGAAATTCAAAAAAATTTGATGTAAAATAAAAAACAGTTGGATTTAGCCAACAAATACGAAATTTCAATAAAATACTTCAATTTTCAACCAAAAACATGAATTTTCAACACAGAAGATTAATTATCTACCAAAAAATATGAATTATCAATAAAATACATACATTTTTAACCAAATAGTTGAATTTTCATCCAAGAAGAATAATTTTCTACCAGAAAAGACGAATTTTCAACAGATTACATAATTTATCTGATTAATTTTTAGTTTATAATTTCTTCGATTCTAAATTTTTAAACTAAATATTTGCCTTTTTTTACTAAAAAAGATCAAATTTTAACCAAAAATGAACAATATTTTAAATTCAAACAAATTTGATGTAAAGTAAAAAACAGTTGGATTTAGCCAACAAATACGAAATTTCAATAAAATGCTTCAATTTTCAACCAAAAAGATGAATTTTCAACACAGAAGATTAATTATCTACCAAAAAATATGAATTATCAATAAAATACATACATTTTTAACCAAATAGTTGAATTTTCATCCAAGAAGAATAGTTTTCTACCAGAAAAGACGAATTTTCAACAGATTACATAATTTTTCTGATTAATTTTTAGTTTATAATTTCTTCGATTTTAAATTTTTAAACTAAATATTTGCCTTTTTTTTACTAAAAAAGATCAAATTTTAACCAAAAATGAAGTAACCTTGTTTTCATTTATGCGAATTAGTTTTCAAGTAATTTTTTTTCTGTAAAGAGTTTTCAGTTGGTAGCAAATCGTTGAATTTTCGACCTAGAAAGATCAATTTTCAACAAAAAATGTAATACTTGACATTTCAACAAAAAAAATTAATTAAAAATAAAAACCTGATTTAGCCAAAAAAAAAACGAATTTTCAACAAAATACTTGAATCCTTAAAGTAAAAAAGATTAATTTTCAACCATACCGTTGCATCCTTAACAACAAAAAAATGGATTTTCTACCAAAAAAAGATGAATTTGCATCAAAATGCATCAATTTTCAACCAACTGGTTAAATTTTCTATCAAATTGTTGAATTTTGAAGCCGAATATAATAATCTTCTACAAAACAGTGGAATTTCCAAACAAAAAGAAGAATGTTCAGGAAAATAGGTAAATTTGCAACCCAAAAAAATTTGTTCATCAAGAAGGAAAGAAACTGTCAATCAAAATGTTGAAGTTTTAAGCAAAAAATACGAATTTTCAACAAAACCATTGAATTTTCAATCAATCAGTATAACTTTTTAATAAAATTGTAAAATTCACAACAAAAGAATTTAATTTTGAACAAAAAATGTGGAAAAATGTGCTATTGATTAAACATTTTCTGAATATGAAGCTTTAATAAGAAATTATTAATTTTTTCAATATTCTCAATTAAAATAATTAAACGAATGAACTTTCAAACAAAAATTCCGAAAATAGGAATTTTGACCGTTTGTAGACTGCAGAATGATATTTCAACTAACATTGAAGTTCACTTCTAAAGCTTTTAAAATATTAAGTTAAAAACTGGAAATTTGGCTTAAAAAATGAAGTTAATTTTCCACTGCATACTTTTTGAGTTCGGACACTCTTAAATTCGATCTATGCCTAAGTTTAATACTTGAAAAATTTAATTACACTATTTTTTCAATTTTTTGGCAAAATTTTTCAGATTTGTGACACTATTTATACTATTTTTGATCTCTGAAGTGAGTCCGGGGCCTGCAATTTCTTGTCACTTGAAAGGCCGATTTTGTTGGTAAACTTGGCATTTAACAATAATTATTCATAATTCTCAGATCAAAGGAAAATGATCGAGAATTGAGTTATGAATGAGTATTCATAAATTGTAAATAAAGACTGAATGAAATTTAAAAAATGCTTGGAACTCACAAAGGGAGTATAATTGAAATTAAATTAATAAAGTTATTACTTAGAATTTATTTAGTAATGAAATAAATTTAAAAGAGGAAAATTCTGAATTTAATATGAGAATTTTAATTAATACTCAAAAATTATTTTTATTTTTGAAACAATTTAAAGTAGAGTGAAAAAAAAACTAATAAAGGTTAGAAATCAAGCAAAACTTTAATTAATTCAGCATGCTTCTAGCTTTACATATCACGTAGAAGATTGGTACGATAACAATTAAAATTAGAAGGCTTTAAAAAATTGCCGCTGAATAATGAAGATAAAAAGCCCAGAAAAATTAAAAAAAAATCAATGATAATTTTATACGTTATTGGTCGAATTATGAATTTTATAAAACACGAAAACACCAAAACCTGCGTAATCAAAATCTTTGTCATACTCTTCGATTTTTTTAAGCTTGCCCTAGCGTCTCAGTCACGTATAACTGTTTACAAGTGTATCATCCTTCGTCTGATTTATTCTTTGCCTCCGCTGTATAACTGGTCTGAATTTATTTTAAAAAATTGCTCTCCGGAATTCCGCTTCAAATTTGAAGTAGTTAATATTTGTGTACCCAGAAAATTTAATTTTTGAACGATGATTCTGAAATTGTGAGACTTTCTACCAGAAAATATTTCATAGAAATAATATTGTGAATTTCGATAGTGGCAAAGAAACAATATTCGTGATGTGCTCTCTTAATTTTAGATCGCTAGACGTACGTCGAAACGTCTGCTGCTCCTCGAGTTGAGATCAAAGAGGATTAGAAGAGAAACTTTTTTTTTACGATAAAGAGCTTAAATTGTTTTTATTTTAAGTTAACTGTATAAAACAAATAAAGTTATCCAAGGTTACAAGTATTAATTCCTACTTCATCTGCATTTTAATTATTTTAGATTTAGGTAATAACGATTTTCAATTGTATTTCTGTGTACTTCGCAAAGACGAAATTTAGATAAATCTAATTTACCACAAAATAAAAAGGGAATAGTAACACGAAAGTATACTGAAATATAAAGAATCTTTTCCAATCCACTTTTGATCAAGCTTTTTATCCTGCGTTCATGAAAGGTCCTTGATTTACTCTGAACTTTTTAAAAATTAGTTTACTTTATACTCTGTTTCGGTAGAAATATTTTCAAGCTCTAAATATCAAGTTTAATTTTTCGAAAGTTCGTTTATGGGTAAAATTGAAGAGTTCAGAGTGAATCAATAATTTTTGTTAACGGCCTGCTTTGTCCAAGATAGATCATCGCTGCACGATCGAAATAAATTTGCACTTTTTCAAAGAACTTTTCCTACATTCTTACTTCCTGATTACTTTACAATTAAGAAAAAAAGGGTGTGTATTCCATTCCTGGTAAAAAATGTCCTGACAATTCCAGAGTTTTACCAGGTATAATTTTTCATAGTATGGAGCCATTTAAATAGTTCGCATAAAGAATATTTTTTCAGTTTTTAGGGATTCAATTAATATTTTTAAATTTAATAATATAATACTAATACTAAAAACATAATTACTCATTTCTTGAATTTGTCTCTAAAGTCCACGAATTGTAATAATAATTGAAAGAAATTTTTATCTTATCTTCTTATACTTAAAATTCAGTACTTTTTTTCAAGCAAAAATATTGTATTTTCAACTAAAAAGATTAATTTGCTACCAAAAGACGATTTAAAAAAAAAAAACATTATTTCCCAACCAAAGAATTCAATTTTAAACTAAAAAAGATAAATTTTCAACCAAATAGTTGTATTTGTAAATAAAAAAGATCAGTTTTGAAACAAAAATGGAATAGTTAATTTTTTAGTTAAAATTAACTTGCCACCAAGAAAAAAAAATAAGTTTTCAAACTAAGTGATGAATTTTTAACAAACGAGTTTAACTTTCATATGAGTAATTAATTTTCTACTAAAAAGACGATTTTTCAACGAAGCAGTTGAATTTTCAACTAAAGAAGACAAATTTTCAACCAAAAAGTTTCATTTTGAACTAAAAAAGATTAACTTTCAACCAAAAATGGAACAGTTACATTTTCAGTTAAAAAATTAATATTCAAACAAACTGATTTATTTATGATGGAATAGTTGGATTTTCAACCAAAAAGATGAATCTTCAACCAAGAACTTTTGAACTAAAAAAATATCAATTTTTCACTAAAATTATGAATCCTTAACGATGATATTCATAAAGATGAACCGTATTAACCGATTAGATTAATTTCTACCAAAAAATACGAATTTTCAACTAAAAAAAAGATAAATTGTCAACCAAAAACCGAATTTTCAATTGAAATAGTTACATTTTCAGATTAAAAAAAAAACAAAAAAGTAATAAAAAAATTTAAACAAAGTGATGAATTTTCAACTAAAAAAATTTGTTTTTTTTTTGTCTACTGGTCTAAACTCAATATTTTGAATATTGATTTTCATTTCTAAATTGTGAAAAAATTGCTCTTAAGCTCCGCTGGGATCCGAACCCAGGCCTTCCAGATTGCCGGTCTGGTGATCTTACCCACTAAGCTACTTGACTTTCAACTTTGATGACTTTCAACTAAAATGATGAATCTTCAACTAGAACAGTTGAATTTTAAACCAAAAATACGAACTTTGAACTAAAATGATGAATCTTTAACTAGAATAATTGAATTTTAAATCAAAAAGATAAATTTTCCACTAAAAATATGAATCTTTAACGAGAATAGTTGGATTTTCTATCGAAAAGATGAACTTTTAACTGAGAAGATTAATTTATACGAAAAAATATAAATTTTCAACTAAAAAAAAAAGATAAATTGTTAATCAAAAACTGAATAGTTACATTTTCAGTTTAAAAATTTAATTTCAAACCCGAAAAAAAAGAATTTTCAATAAAAAAGTTAAATACAACAATATAAAGCTACTTATACAAATAAAGAATTATTGTTATTAATTTTCGTATTGCAATTTAAAACAAAATTAAGCACGCTCTGACATTTCCAGGTTTTCCAGGTATTACAGGTGGGGTAGATACTCTGCAGTTACAATATCGCTTATTGGATCAAAATAAAACCTTTTTTACGAAGCAATCATATGTCGAATGTCTTAAATGATTTTTTATTTAGCTAAATTTACATGAAGAACGTCAGTAAATATTATTGCGACGTTCGAGTTTTTTTTTAGCATTTACGTTCTTTGCAACTGACCTTATCCTAATATTAGTGAGACAAATTTCCTATTCAGTATATAAATAAATATTTATGCGAATCGGAAAATAATTCACTCGCACAAGCATCGAGGAAATCCTTAAACGAATTAACAAAAACAGCACTGTCAAAAAATTTCTACAAGGATTTTCTTCAACCATCATCTGTATAATCATGTCATGTTTCACTCACTCATTATAAACATGTCGCTCATCAAATAAAGAAAGTGTCAAATTAAAAGTCATGATAGTCTTCTAAAATCAAAATTCGAGGAAGAGATCGAGAATAAAATAATTTCTTCTCTTTTTAATTTGTCACTCTCTAAATTTCGAATCTTTAAACTTCTTTTCGTTAGCTCGATTTATTTTGCAGATAAAATTCCATAGTTTAGGGAATTATACATTGAAAATGCCTGCAAACCCCATTAAAACTGGATTTACTAGCCTATTCTATAAATGAAAATATAAAGATTGCTACCTATGCAAAAAAATATGCGTTTGTTAAAAAACTAGAAGGTACTTTAAAACTTAATATTTTAGTTTAATTGCACTACGGCAATGGACTTACGACACTCCTGATTTCCCGTAGAAATGACCGTACTTACAGATTTTTTATACAAAAAGAAGTCAGTCGCAAACATAGATAATATATGGCACGGCTTTGAGTACAGTTTTTTTACAGTTCCCTGCAGACAATAGTTTCAAATTCGAACTATAGATGTATATTTTACAATAGAACCAGCATTTATCCTAAATGTGTGGAAATATCAGGGCTCGGATCGATTAGAAGGCTTTAACAAAGTCGGATCAGTGATTAGTCGCATAAAATTACAAAGAAGGTCGCATGGTATTTCGAAAAAAAGTAAAAAAAAAGTAGAAATAACAACTTTATTTATTTAGGAACATAGATTATATCATTCTCATTGCTTTTCAAATTTCTGAACAACTGTCAAATAAGAGAAGTATGTAATTAACGTTAATTTTGAACTTCAAGAACATTGATTTTTAACATTTTAAACTTAAAATTACTCAACAATTAAGGTTTTCAATTTAAGACTATATAATTTTAATATGAAATTATCCATTTTTTAGTAATCCAGAGTCACAGCTCAAGACCCTTTAAATTAATAAGATTTCAAGTCGAAATGAATTGCATTTTCAACAAAGTAGTTGAATTTTCAACCAAAAGAGACGAATTTTTTACAAAAAAAGTTGAGTTTTCAAATTAAAATCGAATTAAAAAAAACAGTTCACTTTTAAACCCGAAAGATCAATTTTCAGTCAAATAGATTGATTAAAAAAAACATTTGTAACCAAAAAGTTGCAATTACAATTAAATAGTTAAAATTTTCAAGCAAAAGAGACGAATTTTCAACGAAGTAATTAAATTTTTAGCTAAATAGTTAGATTTTCAACCAAATGGTCGTTTTTCAAACAGAAAAGATTAATCTTCAACCAAATGGTTGAATTTTCAAGCGAAAATTAAGAATTTTGCACAAAACAGTGAAATTTTCAACAAATACGTTAATTTTTAACCCAGAAAGTTTAATTTTCAAATAAATAGTGGAATTTTGTACCAAAAAAATAATAATTTTCAATTGAACAGTTGCATTTACAACCAAATAGTTGAAAACTTTGAAGCAAAAGAGACGAATTTTAAGAAAGTCATTTAGTTTTAGCCAAATAGTTGAATTTTCAACTAAATAGTCGAATTTTCATACAAAAAAATAAACTTCAACCTAATAGTTGAATTTGCAAACCAAAACGATACATTTTCAAAAGACAGTTGAATTTCCAACAAAAAAAGATGACTTTTCCATCATAGAAGATGAATTTTTTCAACAACACAATTGAATTTTTGACCAAAAAAGATGAATTTTAAACCAAATAATTGAAATTTTCAACTAAATAGTCGAATTTTCAAATAAAATATTTTAAACCTCAACAGAAAAGGTAAATTTTTTACCCAAAAAGATGAATTAAAAAAAAGAACTTTCAACTTATCAGTTACATTTACAACCAAACAGTTGAACTTTCAATCAAAAGAGACGAATTTTGAACAAAGTAGATGAATTTTTAACCAAATAGTTTAATTTTCATATAAAAAAAAAAAGAATTTATTAGAAGACAGTTAAATTTTTAACAAAAAAGTTAATTTGCAACCAAGAAAGATAAATTTTGAACCAAAACAGATGACTTTTCTATCATAAAAGAGGAATTTTCAAACCATGATGACGAATTTCCTATCCAAAAAGGCGAATGTTCAGCAAAACAGTTAAATTTTAGTCGAAAAATGATGAGTTTTCAACAAAATAATTAAATTTAAAACAAAATAATTGGGTTCTATTAATTCAGTTCGCATTTAAGCAAGAAAAAAGGAAAATAGGAAAGAGTGTGAAGACTTTAATTGAATAAGAAATTAATAGATTTTAAACGTTTTCAACCTAAAAATTTCCAACTGTTACGGCTTATAATTTGAAAAAATTAAATCTCTGAATATGGACAACGAAATCATAAAGTGTTCAATTTCAAAAGCTATTAATTTAAAATTTTGTGAATATAAAGCTTTAAACAGAAATTATTCAATTTTTAATGTTCTTAATTAAAATGGTACAATTTTTTCCAGTTCTTAATTTCAATTTTAAAGTTGCATTGTGATTAAAATTTAAACTAGGTATAGCGAACTTCTGAGAAAAACGGAAAAAGTCGAAAAAGTCGCACGATCCGAGCCCTTCAATATAAAAAATTCGAAAACGACTGACAATTTCATTAAAGTCAACTCTTAATAAAATTATCGATTTACATTTATAGTTCGAAAGCCCTGCTAGAAGTGTAATAAATAAATATCAATTAATATAGTTATACATACAATAATACCTATCAAAGTAGAATCTTCAACATCCAACACTGAAACTTACGAATTTCCAAGTTTCAATTACACCTGATTCATCCAATATGCTTTCTAAGATCAAAAATATCTTAAGAATGCAATATTTCAAAATCTTAATAAGATCCTTAAATATTATAGACAAGTATGAAACATATTAATAAAAAGATAGAAAATTTATTGTTAATTTGAATATTCAACTCCTTATTATATCAAATTCCTCAATTTCACTCTTACAATGTTAAAAAATTGTTTTTCTTAGTCACCATTACAAAAGGATAGAAAAGAATCTAAGAAGTGTCAGATGTGAAAGCTTCTACTTTATTACAATAATAATAATGTGACTACAACAGTATATGCACTCGTGAAATTGATGCACAATTTATCAGCTCATTAAAACTTCACTCGGTTTGCTTCTGGGATGCACAAAAAGTTAAAAATTAAGAAAAATGTAAACAGTGTCGATTCTGAGAGAAAAGTTGAAGGGATTACATTTTTAAAACGTAGAATTATCAGTCAGGTACGTAAAAGTCCTTCGGCATCCCAGGCATGAAATTATAAATAATGGTTATAAAACTATAATAATCTAAAGAAAACTTAGACAGACTTTGTTTAAAACTGACAAAAAACTTATTGAGATTTCAAACACAACGTTAAAAAGTTAAAGGCACCCCATAAATTAAATTCTCAAGGTAAAAGAGATAACTCTTCAAACTGAACTTCTACTAACTTATGACTGGATGCCAATGAACCCAATTGATCCAAATTTGTTCCTTATAAAATCGTTTAAATTTAATTCGATAAATTTAGTTATTATTTACTGGTGTTCGTTAATCGTTACTCTTATTACGAAATAACGAAAAAAATTCAAACTTCGTTCATATTTCTAAACATATGTTTCTGAATTAAAAATTTCAGAATTTAAACATTCCTTAATCGCAATTATTAACTCGAAAAGTCAAACTTAAAATTGTAGAGTGGCATCACAAGTTTATCAACACGTTTTAACACAGTTTTAACACGCAAAAAATCACCATATTCCACTCGCAAATATTTGAAACTTTGGATTCGCAATTTTCGCTCTTACCTTGAAATGATTCGTTATTTTTGACGAAAGGCGATTCAGGAATAAGTACACGATTGTGTTACTTTTCGTATCTTTGGCAACACCAGAGTGGAACAAAAAGTACCTGAAAAGAAAATAAAGAATAGAAATAGAAATAAAACTGAGAATTCAATTGCTAGAAGCACAGTTATTCTTAAAAACTCACCTTTACAATGAATCTAACGCCGACCAAATTTGTATTTTCTTACTGGATGACACAATTTTTGTTCCTTTGGGCTAAACCGGCTCTCGAGAGATCACGCTCAATTTCATCATCGTCTTCAATTCTGTTAATAAAATACCGATTTAATATTTTTACTTAAATGGGCGATTCTCTATAATAAGGTATCTTTTGATGGAAAGAATTTTTTTGCAAAAGTATTTTCAAATTTGGGTTTTTTTATTCGAACTGTTTATTGGCGCTAGAATAAGCAATTTTAAAAGTATTCTAGCTTCAAAATATTTTGCATTAGTGTCGCATGAATCCGAAGTTGATAATAGAATTTTCCAAATGGTCTTAATTTTATGAAAATAGGTGTCGTCCTAGGGTTGTTGGGCCGCTCAATTCAAATATAGTAAGAGAATTTCTAAATTAAAAATGGGTGATTCAACACTTAAAATAAGAAACTAAAAATATGTATTTTAAAATTTTTTAACTGAAATTAATTCAATGTTAGCAATGTATAAATAAAAATTCTTAAATTTTGATAAGAGTTACGAGTTTTCAATTTTCAAAATTGAAGATATTTCACATTTAAATTATAAAAAAAAATTTAATTGAAAAATTAAGACTTGTCTAATTTTTAATTGTAAATTTTCAAAAGTAAAAAATCTTCCAGTATTCAATTTTAAAGAGTTACAATTTTACTTGTACAATTTTCAATATATGCAATTGAAGACTCTTCAAAATTTAATGTGTATAATAGAAAATGGCGTAATTTTGAACGTTCCATAATTTTTAAATGAAAATTTGAAAATAAATAACTCTTCAAGTACTCTACTTTAGGATTTTAACATTTAAAGTTATTCAATTTGGAAGAGTTACAATTGAAAATTCTTGAATTTCACAAATATATGTATAACTGCAAATTATTCAATTTTTAAGATTTATATTTTAAAGTTATATAATTCTGAACTTTTTTTTTCAATGGTTCAATTTCGAAGATTTAAAATAGAAAAATATTCAATTTCGAAGATTTAAAATTTAAATTTATTCAATTTTGAAGATTTATATATAAAATTTTTTTCATTTTTTCCAGAGTCAAGAGTTTGAAATTCTAAATCTTCTAAATTGAAGAAATTTCAACTGTAAGCTATAAAAATGAGACTTTTTAATTGTAAAACCTAAAACTTGTACAATTTTTAATTGTAAATTTGCAAAATTAAAAAATTCAATTTTAACGATTTAATCATCAAATTATCACTGCACGTTCAAGAAAACAAATCAGGGGGCAAATTTTTAACTTAAAATTCTCCTGTGTTTAAGAGCGATTAACAAAAAATCTATAAGAAGAAATAATAGTTTTTGAGACATACTTTCATAAAGTAATAGCCAGAATTTCTATTTTATTAACCTTGGTTTTGATAATCCTCCTCAATCTTAACAACTTGTAAATGGAGAATAAGGAAAAGTAATTGTTTAATGTATTTAACGCTTGTTTACTATCTTTTTCGGGTAAAGTGATCTGTATCTCTCTTATGCTTTTGGTCAATGTAACCACAAAGAATAAATTCACCAAATTTTGAAACAATTCAATAAATATTCGCAAAGATTTTACACGGGCAAGAAAAAGTGACTTTTATATGGAGAATTACCCAAAAATCAATAGCTCCCCAGGGATAATGTAAGCTTTTGCAGAAATAAAAATAATGCTTACGCTCTTTCTTGAGTATCGAGATGATGGACTAACTCATCTCTTTTATTTACAATAGACACCAATTCTTCCAGCAAAAGATCCTCTCGGATTTTTTGCTCTGCAGACTTTTGCCATTCTTCGACAGCAAGAATACTTCTCAGTTCTCGATTCAAAAGTTCAAAACGTCGTTCCAAATCGTCCTCCTTCTCTCTGTAATCAAACATTCGTACATAAAAAAATAATTTGAAATAGAAAATTCAAATTGAAAAGTGCTTAGACAGGGTGTCTACTCAAATCCTGGGAAAAAATTTTCCAACAGTTCCAGGTTTTTTCCAGGTATCTCGGAATATGTATACAGTTTCGCGAGTTTATTGTAAATAATGTTTTTTTTTTAGTTCCTAGGGATTCAATTATGTAATACGTTTAGTTTAGAAAGCTTTGACAAATTATATTAACAAGATATACTTAAATATATTAGCATCATCAATGAATTAAATAATTAAATAATACTAAAAACATAATTAAACATTTCTTGAATTTGAATGATACAAAAAAAAATATTTTATCTTCTTATACTGAAAATTTAATGAATATTTAGGTAAATTTAACAGTTAACAATTTTTTTAAACAAAGTAGTTTAATTTTCATCCAAAAAAGGTCAATTTTCAATTAAAAAACTGAATTTTGAACAAAAAAGATAAGTTTTCAACAAAAAATGGAATGCTTAAATTTTCAGTAAAAAAATTAATTTTCCATTAAAAAACAAATTACAACCAAGTAGTTTTATTTTCAACCCAAAAGATGCACTTTTTAACAAAAAGGCTAATTTTCTACCAAAGAAGCCGATTTTTCAACACAATACGTGAATTTGCAACGACATAGTAAAAAAAATAGTTTAAAAAATTAATTGTCAACCAAATTGATAAATTTTCAACTAAAAATGATGAATGTCCAACTGAAATAGTTAAATTTTAAACAAAACAAAAATTAATTTTAAACTAAAATTATGAATCTTTAATTGGAATAGTTGAATTTTAAATCAAAAAGATAAATTTTCAACCAAGAAGATTAATGTCAACCAAAAAAACAAATTTTCAACAAAATACATAAATTTTCAGTCAAAAAATTAATGTTTAACTAAAAAAGGCGAATTTTCAACTAAAACAGATAGATTGTCAAACAAAAATGGAATAGTTAAATTTTCAGTTAGAAAATTAATGTTCAATCGAACAGGTGAATTTTCAACTAAAATGATGGAATATTAAACTGAAGTAGTTAAATTTTCAGTTAAAAAAAAATTATTTGAATCAAAAGAAATTTCAACAATATAGTCAAAGTTTCAAATGGAATAGTTAAATTTTTAGTAAAAAAGTTAATTTTCAGTTGAAGAAAAAACGAATTTTCTACAAAATAGTTCATTTTTCAACCAAAAAGATGATTTTCAATTAAAATGACGAATCTTCACGAAAAATAATGTTAAAAAAAATAGTTACATTTTCAAACAAATTGATGAATATCCAACTAAAAAAAAAGGTAAATCTTCAACTGGAATAGTTGAATTTTGAACCAAAAAGAGAAATTTCCAACTAAAATAATTAATATTTAACTAAAATAATTGAATTTTCAACAAAAAGATTAATTTCCAAAAAAATGTTAACCAACAAGATTCATTTATACCAAAAAAGTCGAATTTTCAACTAAAAAATATCATTTTTCAACCGAAAATTGAAAAGTTAAATTTTTAATTATTTTGTTCTTAAAAAAAGATCTTCTCTTTTCGCTCCGCTGGGAGTTAACAAGTTTTTTAAGGTTTTTAGAAAAGGTTGAATTTTCATCCAAAAACAATTAATTTTCAACAAAAGAGTTCAACTTTCAACCAAGTAATTAACTTTCCATTCCAAAAAGATTCATTCTGAATGAAAAATATAGTAGTTGATATTTCAAACAAAAAAGATTTTAATTTTTAATGAAAAACAGATGAATTCAATCAAAAATATCGAATTTCCAACAAAATACATGAATTTTCAACCAGACTCTTGAACTTTCAACTAAAAACGATCAATTTTCAACCAAAAATAGAAGTTAAATTTCCAGTTAAAAAAATTAATTTCAAACCAATTTTCAACAAAAGAGTTGAATACAGTAATATAAAGCTAGTTTTACAAATGAAGAATTATTGTTACTTAAATTTATATTGAAATTTAAACAACAGAACTAAGCACGCTCTCGAAAAATTCCCTGACTTAAAAAAAAAAAAAAACATCCCTGACATTTCCAGGTTTTTTTCCACATATATGAAAATTCCCTAACAATTCCAGGTTTTTCAGGTTGGATTAAACACCCTGTTGAAGGAGATTTCGCAAACTGATTACAAATTTTGTTTCAAATACTAAATTTAGAGGTTCAGAATTAAAGAAGTGTATCTTACAAAATGTTCAATTGCATCTGTCGCCTTAAGAGGGCGTTTTTCTTATTAACAAGTGTAAACCACAAGGACATCAGCCTTTCCGTTTCCTCTTCATTATCACTTTCCATGGCAGCTCGAAGTTGCTTTTCGAGCTTGGCGGCCTGAACATCAATCTGGCTTTGTTCTCTCTCCAAAGCTTCCAGCTCGTTTTGAATATAGGACGTCATATCTTTTCCAAACTAAAATACAAAATTACTTTAAAAATAAATCATCAAACCTTGACGATTATCAATGATAATTCAGCTTCAGGTATTAAATTTATTACCCCTCTCAACACGTAAGGCCCGCCATCAGGATAAGTCTTCTCTGGCGAAATTCGTTCCATGATTTTCGAAAAAGAATAGAGAGGTGTAGAACATTTTTTGTCACCATCAGTCACTGGAGTATAGTTCCCATTATGTTCCGACTGAAAAGCATAAATTTTACTCTCAAATCAGAAAAGATTGGCCGTCTTTAAAAATATTAAAAAGCCTTTTTTTAATTTTTTGATTCATACTTTAATACTTCTTCGATCGCCAGGAGTCGAAGGCGTCATACTTCTTCTAGGACTATTGTTTTGATCGTCTGTAGACCGGCGATCGCTATTATTGTCGTCGCTAATTTGATTAGTCGAAACAGTAACCCCCAATCTTGCTTCCGCTATCAATCGCCTTGCTCTTTCTCTCAACTGCTGTTGCCTTTCTTCATCACTTTGCTGTATTTTTATAAGTAAATTAGAAAATTATTTTAAAATTTTTTCTTATTTTTACATATTAATGAGGATTCTTATTCCACTTTGAACACTTTGGTGTCTTAATAATTCAGGGATCACAGTCCTTCTCCTATTCCCCTGTGTGTCCCTTTTTTTAATTCTCCTTTTCTCATTATTTTCGAAAAACTTCCGCTTTTTCCCTTATCCAGGGTTGTTACAAAATCCCATTTGAAATTCCCTGACTTTCCCCTGACAAATCATTAATCCTCCCTGACTGTTATAAATTTTTCTTTCAAGTTTGAAAACAACCTTACAACTAGGAGATCAATGATCTTAATGCAAAAAATATTTCTTACGCAATTTATGCAGAATTCTATCAATTTGAACTTCAGTTTATCAAAAATTCCCAGGGCTGCACAACCAAAATTTACTTGAAAGAAGTGACCTACTTAAGCCCAAAAAGTGACTAATTTCTCACCCAAACAGTAACTACTGTGCATTAATTACGTAACTAATGTTCTTTTGAATTCAGAACTGATTTTTTGCACTAGCTCAAAAATAACTTCAAAAATAACTTCAAAATTAAGAAAAACATTTTACATCAAAGAAAAATTTTCCCTGGAATAAAAAACGATTACTTTGAACCAGAAAAATTTCTTCGAATCATAGGAAATTCCTTTGATTCAAAGAAATGTTCTCTGAATCTAAAAGATTCTACTTCCAAGAAAATAAAACAACATTCCACATACAATTTTGCTCTGGGGCCGTGCATCAATTACGTACAGTTGTTTTCTGAAATGTTGAACCACGTACAACCCTTTGATGGGGTCCGTAAGTTTTAACCCCCACCTTACATCTTACGCAATTTTTGCCGACTAAATTTTTTTCGTGAATTAATTTAGGGGTGATCCAAAATTAACGTAAGACGATTTGGGTGGAGGGGAGGTTCTTGGTAAAATCTTACTGTTTCTTATGAATTAACGAAAAAGTTCAACTTTCAACCCAGTACTTGCATTTTCAAACAAAAAAGATGAATAAATCTGTACCAAAGAAGATGAATTCCCAATAAAAAATGTAAAAGTTTACATTTTAAGCAAGAAAAGATTTGTCTTTTAAATGAAAAACAGTTGAATTGAGTGAAAAAGGACGAATTTTGAACAAAATAAATGAGTTCTCAACCAAAACATTCATTTTTAACCAAAAAGTTGGTTAAAAAGTTTTTAAACTTGGAAAGATCAACTTTTAACAAATAATGGAATCATTATATTTTCATTTTAAAAAATTGAAATTGTAAAACGAATTTTGTACAAATTTAATTTTCTTTCCATCCAAACAGTTACATTTTTGGTTGAAAAAATTTATTTTCAACACAAAAAGATGAATTTTCAACAAAAAAATGTAATAGTTGATATTTGAACGGAAAAATATTTTAATTAAAATTAAAAAACAGTTGAATTTAACCAATATAGACGATTTTTCAATAAAAGACTTGAATCCTAAACTAAAACAGATTAATTTTTAACCAAAAAGTTACATTTGTAACCAGCAAAATTGATTTTCTACAAAAAAGACAAATTTTCAATAAATACATAAATTTTCAAAGAGATAATGACATTTTTACCCAAAAGGATTAATTTTCAACCATAAAGTTAAATTTTTTGGTTAAAAAAATTAATTTTTAACCTAAAGGGACGAATTTTCAACAAAAAACATAATTTTTCAACAAGATGCTTCCATTATCAACCAAAAGGATTAATTTTCTACCAGAAAAGACGAATTTTGATCAAAATACATAAATTTTCAACATGGTTGAATTTTTAAACTTGGAAAGATCAACTTTTAACAAATAATGGAATAATTAAATTTCCATTTTAAAAAATTGAAGTTGTAAAACGAATTTTGTACAAATTTAATTTCATTTCCATCCAAACAGTTAGATTTTTGGTTGAAAAAATTTATTTTTAACACAAAAAGATGAATTTTCAACAAAAAATGTAATAGTTGATAATTGAACGGAAAAATATTTTAATTAAAATTAAAAAACAGTTAAATTTAACCAATACAGACGATTTTTCAATAAAAGACTTGAATCTTAAACTAAAACAGATTAATTTTTAACCAAAACGTTACATTAATAACCAACAAAACTGATTTTCTACAAAAAGACAAATTTTCAATAAATACATACATTTTCAACGAGATAGTTACATTTTTAACCAAAAGGATTAATTTTCAACCAAAAAGTTACATTTTTGGTTGAAAAAAATTAATTTTTAACCTAAAGGGACGAATTTTCAACAAAACACATAATTTTTGAACAAGATGCTTCCATTATCGACCAAAAGGATTAATTTTCTACCAGAAAAGACGAATTTTCATCAAAATAAATAAATTTTCTACTAAAAATGTGATATATTTTCAACCTAAAATGAAAAAGTTAAATTTTCAACAAAGTGGTTCAACTTTCGACCAAATAGTTAAATTTTTTGCCAAGTTGTTGAATTTTCGAGCCGAAAATACAAATTTTCTACAAAACAGTTGAATTTTCAACAAAAAAGTTAATTTTCAATCGAAACAAATTAATTTTTAACCAGAACAGTTGTATTTCTAACAAAAAAAAATGAAGATTCTACAAAAAGAAATAAATTTGCAAGCCAAAAAGACAAATGTTCCACAAAGTAGTTAAAATTTTAATCAAACAAAATTTTTTAGTCAAGAAAGAAAAAAAAATCTCAATCACATTGTCGAATTTCAAGCCAGAAAACGAATTTTCAACAAAACAGTTAAATTTTCCACCAAAACGATTAACTTTCTTCCAAAGACGAATTAAAAAAAAACGTTAATTTTCTACTAAAAATTATAAATTTTCAACTAAAAACGAAAAAGTTAAATTTTCATTTGAAGAAATTAATTTTTCAATCAAAAGGAAAAGAATTTACAAGAAAATATTCGAATTTTTAATGAAAAAAAAAATTAATTTTCAACAAAGTAATTCATCCCTCAACCAAATAGTTAAATTTTCTGCCAGAATCTTGATTTTCAACAAAAAGTAAATTTTCAATCGAAACAGATTAATTTTTAACCAGAAAGTTGCGTTTATAACCAGAAAAGAACAAACTTTCATAAAAAGAAATGAATTTTCAAACCAAAAAGACAACTGTTCAACAAAACAGTTACATTTTTAAACATCTTTAATAAAATTGTTGAATTTTCAACAAAATATCTTACGTAAGAAATTGTTTTGCGGCCCCCCCCCCCGGAAAAAAAAAAAGACTACGTAATTTATACACGGCCCTTGATCTAAAAAAGTTATTCTAGCAAAACGGGGAATTAAAACTAACAACATGCGTTCTAATAAAAAAAAAGACGAACCTCCACAGGGCTCGTTGCGATAGAACTAAGACCAGACTTTGACTGATTTCTCGCTTGTTCCAAAAGCAGTCTTGCTCGTTCCCTGAGCTCGTCATGGCGAGTGACTAGGGGCTGTTAAAAGGTTAAAATCAACAAAAAATCTAGCAAAGCGAAAAACGTTAGTATACAATTATAATTATAATTACATGTTGCCCATGATGGTCGTCCTTCGAAGGCGACAAACCTCGAGATTCGGAGTGAGCGCGATTTCCTTTGTCGGGTGAAAATGGCGAAACCTAAAAAATATAAAAAACAATTCTTAATTTTGCTATAAGTGGTGACAAAAAATAAAGCCCTTGTGTGTAAAGCTCAACTGAAAAATAAAATCAAGCAAAAATACTTTGGGAGTGCAGCCTATTTATGTCCAGGATTGCCAACAAAGTTCCCATTTTGACATTCCTTAAATTTTCCAAAAGCAACTTTTTCGGTATTGTTAAACTTGAATAATTTATTCCCTAATTTTCGGTGTGTTTTAAAATTTAAATAATACACTCTCGGATTTTCCAGGCAATGTTGCAACCCTGGTTCCAGACATAAAAAATATAATATCCAACAATATACTCATGCGGAGAAAATAAAACCTTTGGATTATTAGCGGCGATAAAAAACCTTAGGAAGTGCAATTTAGCAATTATCTTATTTTTAAATGGAGTCCTTTGTAATGCGCAGTTATCGATTAAATAACGTGCAAGCATTGCATTTATAAAGGCGACATTCAAAAACGAACAAACCTCGAGCTGTGGACGTGAATTTTATTTCTGAATTTGATTATTTAAAGAAGATTTCATACAGGGTGGCCGTTTTAATCGAGGAAAACAATTCCAAGTCATTTCCCGGATTTTTTCCGGGTCTCAAAAATTTTTCACGGTCATTGAAATTTAAAGATTCGAACACTTGAATTTAAAATTTTTCATTTGGAGTTATAAAAACTCTACTGCAAATTAAAACACTAAATTGGAACTCTCTTGAATTTTAAACTTTGAAAATTAGAGCTTACACATTTTTAAATTTAAACGAACAATAATTTACACGCATAAAATGGAAGTTTCTGAGACTTTTCAATTGAAATTTTTTTTATTGAAATACCGTTAAAGTAAAAAATATTTGTTTTTAACTTTTATAAATTAGACAGTTCAAAAATGTGAAAAAATATAAATCCACGCTATCACTTCCAATGATCTAAATTGAAGAATGAATCATAAAGTTTGTAAATTTTCAAAATTATATTTAAACGTTGAGTGGTTGAAAATTAATAATTGTTATTTATGCATACAAATTTTGTTTTAAAATATTTTAAAATATTTTCTTCAAAATTTTATTTCAAAATTTTCAAAAATCTACATTTTTCAACAGTTTTAGGAATCTTTTTAAATTTTAAATTATTGTTCAAAACTTTTAAATATCTTTAAAAATGATTCGATTTTCTCCAAGAAATCTCAATAAAAATTGTTTATTTTTTTGAAACCTTTAAAAATACTTCAAAAGCTTCTAAATTTGTTTTTCGAAATCTTCAAAAAATTAAATTTTGTTACCATTTTTTTTAACTTTTCAATTTTTCAATTATTTTTATATCGTTTCAAAACTTCCAAGTATCTTTTAAATTTACTTTAATTTTTTCTAAATCAGTACTTATTCAATTGTTATTTATTCATCTTAATAATCAATCTTAAGATCATTTTTATCATCTTGAAACCTTTCAAAATCCTTAATAATTTCAACATTTTATTTTTAAATCTTCAGAAATGTTTTTTTTTGTTAATAATTTTTCGAAATCTTTTTAAGCATTAAATTAAGTTTGAATAATTTCAAAACTTTTAAATATCTCTCAAGCTTACTCCAATTTTCTCTACATTAATAATTGTTCAACTGTCATTTATGCATCAAAATTAAAAAATTTCTCTAACAAATACAACTTTAAAATAGAACAATTAAAATTGAAAAGTTTGAAGACTAAATTTAGCGCTCTGAAATTTTAAGCATTCAAGACGTTCTATTTAAAAAACAATTCAGTTTCAAATTGTTTAGTTTTGGACAATTTGATTTATAATTGCTCATGTTCTATAAATAGTTAAGAATTGCTAGATATCAAAAATTTGATATTTTTCTTAATTAAAATTTTTCCAATTGATAGGGTTAAAACTGGAATACTTTAGACTGAAACAACACTTGAATAGGATTTGAAACTTAATCTAAGAGTTTAATTATGAATCTGTTAATTTGAAATTATTTAAAAATTGAAGATAGTTTATAAAACTTCAATCGGACGTTAACATTTAACTACTAACACTTTCGAATTGAAACAGATTATTTTTTAACGTTAAAAATAAAAATCTGTATATTCTTCAATTTTGAAAAGGCACATAATCGTTGGTTGAATCATTTATTGTTCAATTTTTAGTGCTCAAACCACAGTTCAATTTAAAAAATCAATAATTTACATGTACAGTCGATCAACT
This sequence comes from Andricus quercusramuli, assembly GCA_932178445.1. Lineage (NCBI taxonomy): Eukaryota > Metazoa > Arthropoda > Insecta > Hymenoptera > Cynipidae > Andricus > Andricus quercusramuli. The sequence continues at coordinate 592,148 of CAKNXH010000251.1, read as the reverse complement.
TCAAACGTTTATTGTCAAAAATTTTCAATTTCAGAAGCTAGTAATTTTTTATTGTTTAAGCCTTCAAAACAGCATTTTTAAATTCTTTAAATTGAAAATATACCCTTGAAAATGAAGCCGCATTATAAAATGAACGATTTCACAATTGAAAAAGTTAACAATTCAACTTAAAATTTAAAAAAAGGACAAATAAAACTTATTTTAAATTGCATTATATCATGTTATATGAAATTTGGGATATTTGAAGTGATTGCATAGATTTTTCTTCTAAAAATTTGTCAAATTCCTGATTTCCCGATCCAGCAGCCACCCTGCTTATAGCAGAATAAAATTTCAGTGGAATTCAGCTTAAAATAAATTTAAATAAATTTTAGTTAAAGGTTTATTTAAAGTAGCAGCTAGTAATTAAAAAATGCGAAATTCCCGTAATAAATCCATTCACGTCGACATCCCTAATTAATGAGAACAGAAGAGTCCGGAGAGGAGACGCTAGAGGAACTAAAGTGGGAGAACGAGTCTTATCACCCTTATCACGTTCCAGGCAAGAATTTACAACTTTAGGAATCCTCCCACGAAAAAAAAGATAACCCTCGGGTCCCTTTTGTTCTCAAACTCAAGATATCTCTTGCATACTGACATCTTGCACAGATGTTGACAATTTGGAGGCGGAAATCGACCGTGATATTTTATCATCAACGATTCGAATGTTCTCTTCTTCGTCGTCACTACCGAAAGGATCAGTTAATTGTCGCCGAGTCATAAGAATCGGACGCTGCTGAATTTGGGTACTTCTCGGTGGAGATTTACTCTGAATACAAGATGATTATTTAGCTCTCATAATTAATTTAAAAACAGGCCTGAGACTTCATGGAGGCTATGCATTGACTGGATTTTAAAGATTTTAAACTATTTTAACAGATTCTAAAGAATTTAAAGAGATTAAAAAAATTGTAAGGGATTACAAAGATTTATTGAGGATTTCAAAAATTTGAAGCTAGATTTTAAGGGTTTTATAGATTTGAAGGACTTTACTGATTCTCCAAGAATTAAAAATATTTCGATGGATTTCAAAGATTTCTAGGTATTTTGACGCTTCTTGTCAAAGATAACTTTAATGAATAGGTTGAACTTAATTTATATTCGAAGGATCTAAAATGATATCTACTCATTTCAATGAATTTTTATGAATATATATATTTATATATTTTAAAATATTCTAAAGAATTTCAAGATATTAAAAAAAATGTAAGTTATCTTACAAAATTTTGTAGCATTTCCAAATATTTCAAGAATTTCAAAAAATTTCAAGATATTTCAAAAACTTCCAGGGACTTGAAAGAATTTTGTAGAATTTTTAAATATTTTAAGCTCGGTTTTAAAGTATTTCTAGATAACCAGGGAAATAAATTAAATTAAATTTCAAGGGATTCCTAGCCATTGCAAACATTTCAAGGGATTTTAAGGTATTTCAAGAAATTTTACAAAATTTAAAGGGTTTTATTGTATCTCCAAAAATTTTAAAAGATTTCTAGAGAGTTCAACTTTTTTTAAAAGAGAACTTTAATGAATTAATTTAATTTTATCGCTATTCGAGGGATTTAAAACAATAATTTATACCTACTTTTTGAAATGGTTTTTTACGTTTTCTAAAGATTTCAAGGGATTCCACTGGATTTCAAGAAATTTACAAAGTTTCAAGAGATTTCAAAAATTGTTTCGAGGATTTCTAAAGAACTTCAAGAAACGAATGAAACCAAATTTCAAGGAATTCCTAGCGATTAAAAACATTTGAAGGGATTTTAAAGAATTTCAAGGAATTTCACAAGATTTAAAAGATTTTATAGATTCTCCAAGAATTAAAAATATTTCGAGGGATTGTAAAGATTTCAAGGGATTTGAACAGTTTTTTTAGACAACTTTAATGAATAAGTATAATTTAATTTATATTGAAGAGATTTCATATGATTTCTACTTATTTTAATGGATTTTTACGAATATAGAATTATATATTGTTAAAAATTCCAAAGAATTTCAAGATATTTACAAAATTTCAAGGTATGTTAAACAATTTAGTAGCATTTCCAAATATTTCCAGAGATTTTCAAAGAATTTCACAATATTTAAGGCATTTTATGGGATCTACAATTATTTCAAAGCATTTACGGGATTTTAAAAGATTTTAAGCTATTTTAAACAAATTCCAAAGCATTTCAAGATATTTCATAAACTTCCAAGGATTGAAAAGAATTGTGTAGGATTTTAAAATATTTTAGGCTCGATTTTGAAAGATATTTCTAGAAAACTTGGGAAAATAAATGAAATTTCGAGGGATTCCTAATGATTCCAAATATTTCAAAGAATTTTAAGGTATTTTAAGCAATTTTACAAGATTTAAAGAATTTGATTGAATCTCCAATTTCAAAGATTTGTAGGGATTTTAACTTTTTTTTCAGAGAATTTTAATAAATAAGTTTAACCTAATTTATATTTAAGGGATCTCAAATGATTTCTACTTATTTCAATGGATAATTATGATTTCCAAAGATATCAATGGATTTTAAGGAATTTCAAGGAATTCCTGGGCAACTTGAGGAAAAAAAAACATTTTATTTCAAGGGATTTTTATTGTTTTCAACAATTTTACGGGATATGAAGGGACTTTCAAAATTTCTAAGGATCTTAAGATTTGAAGTTATTTCATAACATTCCAAAGAATTTCAAGAAATTTCGAAAATTTCAAGGGATTTTGAAGAATTTAGTGGGGTTTTCAATGATTTTAAGGGATTTTTAGAAAAAAATGAGAAATACATTAAATGAATTAAAATTTTAAAGAATTCTCAGTGTTTCCGAACATTTCCAGGGATTTTAAGGTATTTCGAAAGGTATCAAAGAATATCACTGAAATTTCGAACTAACTAACTTTCCTATAATATTTTTTCGTAAGGGCAGTTTGAAATTTTGCATGGAAGTCGCTTTTGTTCCTTTCTTCGATCTCAGTTTTTTGTGTTACTTAATTTATTTAAGAGTTTGTTTCAATACCAAATATTATTAATAATGTAACAGTATTAATAATGAATAATACATTATCAGTCGTTAAGAAAATAAAACCCACCGGTCAATATTTCAGGGCTATTCCACTTATTATTTTTTAATCTCAGGCCTGATTAAAAAATGAAAATAAATATTAAGTTCCGCAAAGATCTGAAATGACAAGAACAAAGACCAGAAGGAAATTACCTTTTCTCTGGCAGCGAATTTTTCTTTGGTAGGTGAAAGGACTTTTCCCAGAATACTTTTCGAACTTGCAAGAATTATATCCTTGACATCTTTCACACTCGATGGTGATTTGTCTTTGCTGTTTTCGTGATCCTGGTTATCGGAATTCAAACTCAAGTGTAACCTACTTTTCAAGGATTCGATATTGATGTCTTCCTTCTTATAATCGAATGGATTTGACCTTTGGAAAAGCATACAAAATCCAAACATTAATTGAGGATACAAAAAACTGAAAGAGATCTTATTTTATCACATTTTTAATCTGAAACTTTTCTATCTTCGTACCACCTTCCACTTTCCGATTTGTTGTTTCTTTGTTCAATCTGCTCCTTTTTGCGCAAATTAACAATTTCTTGTCCAAAAAGCTGAACGCTCACGTCTGCTTTATTATCTGTATTGAAGCGTCCAATCATGTAGGAGGACTCGTCTGTCGTTTTTCCAATTTGGTGTACCTAAATCAATTTCAGTATTGGATCAGTTATCAAAATTAATTAAATGGTCATTAAATTTAAGAGGTCTCACAGTCTCTTCTGAAGAAAAAACAGGGATTTTAGGGGAAGAAAATATTATATAAAAATAAGCAGGGTGTCTAGTGTACAGGCAATTTGAAATTCTCGATTTTTTCCTGGTGCTTTCCAGACCACAGTTTTTAATATTTTTTTGTAATTTGTCCCAAACCAACGTATGGAAATTAGAATTTTAACAATATACATACACAGGTTTAAATCTACCCTAATTATCTATAAAATAACTCAGGATGAGGATATTTCGTCAACTTTTGTAAGAATATATTTTAAAAATAGTGCAAATTTAAATGTTTTCTTGAAATTTAAATAAAATCTAATATAATACATATTTTTTTAAGCCCTTTAGATCATTTTAAAGATAAATTTCTATAAAATCACAACTTAGGGGTCATCCATAAATTACGTAACAGTTGGGGGGGGGGATGTTACGAAAAAAAAACACAAAAACAAAGTTTTTTCACAGTTTTTGAAATTACTTCTACCTGCAAAATCATTTTATATTTTTTTAAGTTAATAGGGTAAAGCTAATATATTTTTAAATATTTCGAAATTTTTTTAAAGGAAGTTCAACCGATCACACGGGATTTTATAAGCTTTCCGAGAATTTTCGTAATTTTAATGGATTTTAAGGGTTATCAATAAGGTATTTTAATGAATTTCAAGTATCTGAAAGAATTTCATAGAACTTTAAGTATTTCAAGGAAGCTTATCAGATTTTATGTACATTCACGGAATTTCAAGGGATTTTATAATATTGTAATGAAATTTCAAAGATTTCAAAGATTTGAAGAGATTTTCAAATATTTTGAGGTATTTCTATACTAATGAGGTATTTCCAAACTTTTCATTACTAATTGTGAAGATTTTTGCTTGCATGTTGCAACATAATCAAAGATAAAACAAAAATGTTGGAAAAATTTAAAAAAATGTTCTGCTGATTTATTTAAAGGAAGTGTCTACATGTACCGAAAAATCCAGCTATTCGTACCGAAATTTCTCTGCAAATATCACGATTACTGTGACTTCTATTCTATATTAGATTTTATTTAAATTTTGAGAAAACATTGGAATTTGCACTATTTTTGCAATATCTTCTTAAATAATTGACAAAATGCCATCATTTTGGTTTCTTTTACGAAGAATTTTGATAGCTTTCAACCTTTTTAAGAGAAATAATGTTAACTCTTATACAATTAATATTGAAAGAACTTAAGCAATAATCGAAAAACTTTGATAGTATCATATGCGATACGTGATGCCATCAGATTGTCCTCTGTTTCTCGACTAAACAATAAAAAGTATATAAAGTAGAAAAAAAGTAGATTTTACGATAGAAGAACAAAATTCCAGATCCTAAATAAAATTCCCGGGGTTTTCTCGATTTCCTGAATCGAAATTATTAATTTAAAGACTTAAATTAATAATTTCTTACCACTTTTTACTGAAAAGCTATTTTAAGAAGAGTACATCTGTCTGTGAGGCCTTAATTAAGCTAAAATTTTAAGAGTCTTCTTTATTACCTCTAACTCATGACCAGTAAAATGAGCTCTCAACTGGTACAAATAAGTCATCACAGCTAATTTGTCAGGTACAGTCAAAATATCCATGTCCGCAGGTTCAATGACCCTTGGAATTCCTAAATTTTCCCCAGCATCGAACGCTCTCTTGCAATTTCCTTTCACATCGTGCGGTAACAAAGATTCTATATCGCTGTAATTATTAGAATTCCACATTATTTTTATCCCACTTTTACAGGGCTGCCACAGATTAATGTACTTGGAAAAATGTGAAAAAAAGTGATTAATTTAAACTAAAAAGGGTCTAAAAGTGACTACTGTTCACACAAAATGGCGACTTTTCACGAAAATATGGGAATAAATCCTTTTAGATAAAATTAATGCAGGTAATATATTGAATTTAATATGAAACACTTTAAATTCCTAAACTTTCAAGTAAAAATATTGCAATTTCAACAAAATAGATGAATTTTTAACCAAAAAGATGAATTTTCAACCAAGGAGACTAATTTTCTACTGCAAAACATGAATTTTCGAGGAAACATAAACTCTTAACCAAATAGTTGAATTTTCTATGTAAAACAAAAAAATCGAACAAAAAATGTTCAATAAAATAGATGAATTTTTAACAATACACATTAATTTTTAACCGAAAAAAATACATTTTCAACTAAAAAGACGAATTTTCAACAAAATACATGAATTTTCAATGAAAAAGTTTAAGTTTCTACTAAAAAAAGATAAATTCGCCAATAAAAAATGGAAAAGTTAAATTTACAAATGAAGAGATGAATTTTTAACTTAAAAGATGAATCTTCAACAAAAAAAGTAGTTTTTAACAAAGTAGTTTAATTTTCAATCAAAAACGGAGAAGTTAAATTTTTAGTTTAAAAAATTCATTTTTAATACAAAAATACGACATTTTATTCACATCTAGCGTCACTTTTCATTCCCTCGGGAGTAAACAGTCGTTTTACTCCCTAGGGACTGAAAAGTGACGTCAGAGATGAATAAAATAATGTAATCCTCAATTAAAGCAGATTATTAATTTTCAACCAAATAGTTGTACTCATAACCAAAAAAATATGAAATTTCTACCAAAACAGATCAATTTTCAATAAAATAGATGAATTTCCAAACAAATAGTTAAATTTTCAATCAAAAAGATGAATTTTTAACCAAGAAGATTAATTTTCTACGAAAAAAAATCAACAATACATGAATTTTCAACCAAGTAGTTTAAGTTTCTACTGAAAAAGATGAATTTTCAATCAAAAATGGAATACCTCAATTTTCAATTTAAAAAAATTATTAAAAAAAAAAGAAATTTTCAACCAAAGAGATTTTTTCAACTAAATGACTAATCTTCAACAACAAAATTATTTTTAACAAAATAGCTGAATCCTCAACCAAAACAGATTATTACTTTTCAACCAAATAGTTGCATGTCTAAACAAAAAAGAAAAATTGTCTATCAAAAGAGATAAAATTTCATCAAAAGAGGAGTTTTCAAGATAAAGAGTCAAATTTTTTAGAAAAAAATTTTTCTTTAATCCCGAAAAGATAAATTTTCAACCAAAAAGTTCATTTTTAATCAAGAAAGATGGATTTCCAACCAAATAATACAATTTTTACCCAAAAAAGATTAATTCTAAAACAAAAATATGATATTAGAATTTTCAAACAAAAAGAACCATATTTCAAACGAAAAGAAGTAGATTTTAACCAAAAAAAGTTGGATTTTCTTATTGGTTTCTATTAATTCCGTTCGCCTTTATGCAAAAAAGACATAAAAAGTCGCAGTTTCTTGAAAATAGAGAAAAAAGAGGAATTCTTTAAAAACGGGAAAGAGTGTGAAGTCTAATACTGAATATCATTCTCATATCATAGATTACTATACATTAATTACATTTTATTTTTTAGATAAAATCTAAAAAATCTAGAAAGACAAGTGGCTTGAAGAATGTGACTAAAAGTGACTTAGATGACTGTGTGGCAACCCTGCATATTTATTTAAAAATCAGGAATTTCCAAGACTAACAACGTGGGATATTTACAACTTGAGATTTTTCAGTTACAAAAAAAAAAAAAAAAAAAACGATAGTAAATGATTTTGCTTCAGACATAAATTATTTTTGCATATTATGCTAATTCTTATCAGCCTGGAATAAAAACGACTGATGATAGACGCTATAATTGGAACAAAGACCAATTTATCTTCTATTTACGTAAAACTTTTACGCTCATTCTTTGGAGGACTTTGACTCATTTTTTTTTTCATTTTGCGTGGAATACGTACATGAGATCGGGCCTGAAGCGATGAATTACAGCACAAAAAGCCATTCCGTTGCGCCAGGAGGTTGTTAAATTCGTCACTTTCACTCCTGGATAATCTGCAGTGACTTCCTTGCACCATTCCAATAAATCCTGCCCAGGTGTGATTTCTTTCAATCTTGGCGCACCTGCATCGCCCTTTTTTAAATCCAAAGGTCGTAACGGTAATTTTAATGACGTGTTATGCTCATTCCTTTTCCTAAAACGCATAATTAATTCCAATAAAAATTTGTTAATCCGGTTTAGTTGGAATATGAAACAATTAAAATTCCAACCTAAATAGTCAGACTGAAATAAAAGTAAATAAATTTTAATCATTCGACGTACGCATTCTCTGAAATCATTTCATCTTTTGATGGTGATTTTTCCTTTATCGAATTACCGATTCCCATTAAACTTAAGTCTCGAATAATGTACTGGTCATTTACAGGCGTCGTTTCGTCCTTCGTCAAACTTGCCACTGAAAATAAAATTCAACGTTTATTTATAGCCAAAAAAAGTTCGTGGGATGGAAAATTACTTCGCCTGATTTACAAAGAAGGAACCTGCGACGTTCTGAACATGAAAATCGATCACTATTCGCTTTTCTATTCATAGCACTTGCATCGTAACACGCAAAGAATAAAGGAAAAGGATGGACTCATGATATTATCTTTAATAACCTGATCCCTGACATTTGAACTGCGTAACTCAGTGGAATCGAGATGGAAAAAAACTCACAAGGAAACCTCTAGATTTTAATTTATATAGAGGCTTTGGGTAATAGTTCATTTTAATTAGAAAGTAATTTATTATGTGTTTAATGTTGTAGTTAAACAATTTAAATTCATTATTCCAGTCATCATAGTACCTATTCTTCCCTAAAAAAAAGTGGTTTAACAATATATCTCAAAAATCTCGCAATCACAGTTGTTAAAAACCTGATTAGCTTTTCAGTTTTTATTATCTGAAGTTGTTTTTTATATCTTAAATTTGAAATTTTGAAAAATAAATCTACAAATAATTCCTTTCATTGAAAAAAATCGAAGGAAACCTTATGCTAATTGAGAAATATTTGTGCTTTTTAATACTCTTGCACGGTTAAATTAAAACTTTTTACTTACTTACGTTTTTCGGTTTTGTTAGTTTTTTTTTTTTTACAAGAAAATGACATTTTTTCAACAAAAATCATCAGATTGTTCATATTTTTTAATACATTTTTATGTTACTTTTGCGTTTTACACCAAAAACTGATACATTATTTCGAACAAGATTCGCAATTTTTTAACAGTTTCAGATTATATTGACAGTTTTTACAGGAAATCAGTTATTTTCAACAAAAATCATAAAAATTTGAAGAATCCAAACCTTAGTCTTTTTAAAACATTTTTAAGTCACAAAATTGAATTGTTGAATTATTGGTTCTTTTTTTTGTAATTTCCAAGAATGTCGAAGTTAGTCTTTTTCGAAGGAAATTATTGGTATTTTTAATAAAAAAGTATTAGATTTCAAAGAATATTTACTATTTTTCAATACATTTATTTTATGTTGGTGTGTTGCACCTGAAATTGGTATTTTAAAACAAAAATCATTAGATTTTAAACCAATGATTAATTTTTTTGTTGAAAATAAAAAAATGTATGAGTCTAAATAACTCTGAATCGCGGTAGTGTTTTTGTCTGAAATTGACATTTTTATTATAAAAATGATTAGATTTCACAAAAGATTCATAATTTTTGAAAAAATTAAAAGGTTGCCTTGTTATTTTACATCATAAATTGTTATTTTCAAATAAAAATAATGATAATTTGAACAAGATTAAGAATGTTTTAACAATTTTGGATTATGTTGGTGTTTTTGTCAGAAATTGGTAGTTTTAGTCAAAAATTATTATATTTCAAAGAATATTTACAATATTTGTACAGTAATAGAGTATGCTAGCGTTTTTCACCATAAATATTGTTTTAAACGAAAATCATTCGACTGAAACAATTAAACTTAAAATTTTGAACAACTTTAGGTCGGACTGGTCGGATTGGTGACGAATGGATGACTGAAAAAATTTTTTTTTATAAGTCAAATAAATATGCACAAAATTGCCTTTTCCGCTTCATGAAGTACCTATTTAGATAAGAATATCTAAGTTTACAAATCTAATACGGAACAATGAATTTCTACATTTGAACTTTGAAGAGTTTAAAATTGAAAATAAAAAATTAAAGACTCTTGAAATAAAAAATATTTAAAATTGTACGTATAATTTAAAAGTAGAGGCTATAAAAATTAAACCATTTTTATTTCGAGGTTTTCTAACAGAAAAAAATTTATATTTAACATTAAACAATGGAACACTGAAAACGGTTTAAATGTTAAGATTATGAATTTGACATTAACTAATTTATAAATAACTTTAAAGGCTTTCAATTGGAAATTTTACTCATTTTTAAATTATTTATCTAAAAATAATCAATTTTTAACGCTTCCAATTTAATTATTTAACCTATAAAAACTTTTAGTTGAAAATTGAACAATTTCGAAAACATTAAAAAATTTTCAATCTAAAAATTGTTTAAAATTGAATGCTTTATATTTAAAATTGTCCCTTGCAATCTGAAACAAAATTTTATTATATCATTTTGAAAGTTTCAATTTATAATTATTCAATTTTATTTGCTACTATAGTTTAAAATTATGCCAGTTATTAAGTAGCAAAGTAAAATTATGAAATTATTAGCATCTTCAATTTAAAATTATTCAACTATGAAGGATTTTAAATGAAAATTATACGTTTAAATTCACATTTCTTCAATTCCAAATGCTCAACCTAAGATTATTCAACGCTTATTAAAGCTTCCAAATTAGAATAAATTTGCAGAATCTTAAAGGGTTCAATTTCAAAATCTTGAAAATTCAATTTCTTCTTAAATATTGAAGGCTTTAAAGGTAAAGTTACTAAATTATTAAGCTTTTGAATTTGAAACTGTCCCATTTTTATCACTCGCATGTCAAACTATTAAATTTCAAAAAATTATGATAACTCCATAGAAGGGTTCAAACAACAATTGTTGAATTTCAGACACTATAGATTTGAAATGATCTAATTTATCATGTTTAGCGCTAAAATGATTGAATTTTGAATGTTATGAATAAAAAGTTCTTTAAATATTAAGCCCTTTATTTATAAAATATATACCTTGGAGAAATTTACATTATATAACTAAGAATTTTGTACCAATATACTTCGAACTAAAAATATTAAATTGGAAATCCTTTCAATCTGATCAATTTTCTGAACAGGAGGCTAACAATGTAACAAAGCAAACACGAGTGAAATAAGAAATTTAGAAAATGAAAATTGTCAAATTCAAGCCTTCAAAAGTAAATAATTTTGTAAAAATTATTCTTTAAAAATAGACATTTTAAAATGGGAAGTATTTAAAGCTGTAAAACTTCCCACTTAGAGTCCTGATTGAATTAGTTCTACTATTAGAACTATAAGATTCTAAAAATTCCGGACCAGAAACTGAATTCTCTGCCAATTTCCGGCTTTCTCCGGGTCTAAAAAAAATGCGGCTCATTTCAGCTCACATGAATTAACTTCAAAGCATTGTGAATTGCAATTTTGAATAAAACTGTAGTTTTTCAACTGAAAAAGGTGACAAAAGGTGAATAGATGACATTCTGTGTTGACTATTATTCAAATATTTGAGTTTCAAAATTTTAAGCATTTTTTACAAACTTGAAGAGATGAGCTCTTTTAAAAGTTACGAGATTTCCAAATGGCTCGTAATATGCAATTTCAAAGATAGTGTACTTTAAGAGCTTCAGAAGAATATACAGGTAATGAAAAAGTAGCAAACATCTAAAGTGAAAACTTCCGTCCATCAGAATTTTTAGGCCACTTCCACCGAGTATTTTTGCAAGTTTTCTCTCCTCTATCTATTATTTTGCCCGGCTGTAAAATAGGTCACTAGTCCGAGGTCTGTGACCGAAATTTCTGTGCTGACTTCATGAATTCTTTTCCATCTCGACTGTTCAGTATTCAGAAATAAAAGACAATTTCGAGTCTCATAAGATAAGATAAAAATTACAAACCACTTATAGGAGTACTAGGTAGTTCGCTTCCAGTAAGACTATTCGTCATTAGTTCTAATTGAGCAGAAATGTCCAAAATCTCGTCTATGTTTTTAATAGAGACTTCCTCAACATCTTCAGGAATATCCTCGTTGTCAAAATCGTCGAGAGGTGCTATGTCACTATTATTGTTCACCGACATTAAACTAGCCATACTCTGCATGTCTTCGTCCCTGGGGTTTCAAATTAAAAATGTAATCTTTATAATCAAGACTTCTAGGGTCTAAAGTTTGATTTTATAATCACAAAATTCCTAATAATTATTTTATTAAAGAGATTCTTACGTGGCTTTGCCCTCTCTCAGAAAAACACACGATAATGTGCATTCTATGGATGCACTGGCGATTTTTTTCGAGGTAGGTTTTAAATCGAATTTAAGTTGTTGTTGACTAGATTCAAGCGACGCATATTTTTTCATATTTATATTTGCGACAGCCACATGACGACGCTTGCCTGTGTGTGAGACCTGTTTGCAGACAAACGGTTCATTATAATAAAAGTCTGATTGAACCGAGTAAGTAGAATCTATTTAAAGAGCAAGAATCGATATAGCAAGTTGATATATTTTTAATTTATCACAAAAAGCATTTCTGTGATGCCTCATGATTATTGAATAAGCGTAACTTTTATTTTTTTCATTTTCAGGTTATTATGTATATTTTCGTAAAAATAACTCGAAAGCAGTGCTTTTCCACCTTAAATTCTGCAATTTCGCATAGCAGAAAATCATATAAACATTAAATATCTTTGGACATCGGGGACATATTAAAATGTTTTTCTCAGTTTGAAAAATATTTCTTTACTTCAGAGCATGATACTTTAAATTCGTCTCAACAAAAATTGAACTTCTTAAAAATTCCCGGTATAACAAAAAAAAAAAATGTATCATACAGTTTAAGAGATGCAAACTTGGGAATTTATATTTTTCTGAAAAATTGTTTAAAAAAATTAGTTTTAGTTTTTGTGAAACAGCATATTTCCTGCGCGCTTTGAACAAAAATAGTCAGAATATTAGTTGCAGACTTGATAAAAAGGAAATTTAGGAAAAATAAGATATTATATCCAGGTTGTCTACTCAAATCCTGGAAAAAATTCTCTGAAAATTCCAGGTATCTCAAGTTTTCTCGAGGTATAATTTTTCATAGTACAGAGACATTCAGATATTTTTAATTTTTTTAAATCCACTCGGAATAGGTTTCTAGTTTCACGGGTTTATTATAAATAATGTTTTTTTTCAGTATCTGGGGATTTAATTAATATGTTTCAGTTAGAAAGCTTTGACAAATTATATGATAAGATATTTTTAAATATATTAGCACCATCCATTAATTGCATAATAAAATAATATATAAACATAATTAATAATTTCTTGAATTTAAATAAAAATGCAAACCAATTTTTATTTAATCTTCTTGTACTTAAAATTCAATGAATATTTAGGTGATTTAGATGATTTTTTAACCAAACAGTTGAATTTTTGACCAAAAAGATTAATTTTCTACCAAAAAATATGACTTTTCAACAAAATACATTAATTCTTAACCAAACCGTTGAATTTTCAACTGAAAAAAGATATATTTTCAACCAAATAGTTGAATTTTCAACTGGAAAAGATCAGAAAAAAATTGTCAACCAATGTACTGAATTTTCAACTAAAATTATGAATCTTCAACTAGAATACATGAATTTTTAACAAAATGGTTTAACTTTCAACTAAGTAGTTTTATTTTCAACCAAAAAGATTAATTTTTAAACCAGAAGATTAGGTCTCTACCAAAAAATAGGATATTCCAAACAAAATACATGAGTTTTCATCGAAATATTGGAATTTTCAACTAAAAAAGACAAATTTTCAAACAAACTGATGAATTTTCAACGAAAATGCTGAATCTTTAACTGGAATAGTTGAGTTTTCAACAACAACAAATTAATTTTCAACCATGAAGAATAATTTCTACCAAAAAAGACGAATTTTCGACAAAATACACGAATTTTGAACTAAAAAAGAAGAATAATGAAAATGAGATATTCAATTGGAATATGTAGGAGTTACCTTTTCAGTTTAAAAAAACTAACTTTCACGAAAATAGTTAAATTTTCGGACCATCAAGTGATGAATTTTTAATTAAAATGATGAATCTTCAAATGGAATAGTTGAATTTAAAAAAAAAAGATGAACTTGCAACCAAGAAGATTAATCTATTTTTTAACAAAAAATTGGATAGTTAAATTTGTAGTTAAAAAAAAATTAATGTCAAACCAAATAGTTGAGTTTTCAACCAAAAATGGAATAGTTAAACTTTCGGGAAAAAAATTCATTTTTCACCAACAAAAAAACAAATTTTGAACCAACGTGATGAATTTTCAACTAAAATAATGAATCTTTAACTGGAATAGATTAATTTTAAAACAAAAAGATGAATTTTTAACAAAAGAGTTTAACTTTCAGCGAAGTAGTTTTATTTTCAACCAAAAAGATGAATTTTCAAGCAAGAAGAATCATTTCTACCAAAAAAGAAGACGAATTTTAAATGAAAAAAGATAATTTTACAACCAAAAATTGCATAGTTAAATTTTTAGTTAAAAAATTAATATTCATCCAAAGAGATGAATTTTTAACTAAAATGATGGAATATTTAATTGGAATAGTAGTTACATTTTAAGTTACAAAAGAAAACTAATTTTTAACAAAAAAAAAAACTAATTGAAAAAAATAGTTACATTATCGAACAAAGTGATGACTTTTCAACTAAAATGATGAATCTTTAACTGGAATAGTTAAATTCTCAACAAAAAAAGATGAATTTTCAAATAAAATTATGAATCTGTAACTAGAATAATTGAATTTTCAATAAAAAAATACGAATTTTCATCTAAAAAAGATCAACTGTTAACCAAAAATTGAATAGCTGAAGTTTTAGTTGAAAAAATTAATGCTCAACCAAAGATATGAATTTGTAACTGAAATTATGGAATATTCAACTGGCATAGTTTAATTTTTAGTTAAAAATATTACTTACAAAAAAAATTTTCTTTAAATAGTAAAAATATTCATATAAAGCTACTTAAGAAAAAGAAGAATTATTGTTATTCAATTTTATATTGCAATTTAAAAAAAATTAGCACGCTCTCGCAAAAATTCCCTGACTACAAAAAAGATTCCATAGCGGCAATCCACCGATTTTAATGAAACCTTTTGCATTATGTTGCTTATAATATTTGTAGTTACCATTCTTTTGGGGTGTTTTCCACGAAATATGGGTCTTTTCACCCTTAATCCCGGGTCAAGATTATTTTTTATTAACTTCTTATGCCTTAAGGAATATGCATGCCAAAAATTAATCATTTATTATTATTTTTTTGTTTATAAATGTTAAAAACTTTTGGTCCGCCATTTTGAATTGGTTTACTTAAATTCATAAGCCGCAACCCTAATATACATATAAACAGTGTTTTTGTTGCTCTAGGACTTAATTTATTCAAGTTATTCAAGTTTGTAATCGATTTTTGAAAAAAAAAAGATTTTCAAATTAGTGAACAGGGTTTTTTTTACTTCACATAGTTAGCAACACGGTGCAAAAGGTTTTATTAAAATCTGTGGATTGCCCCCAGGTTCTGAGCCTTTTTATGTTTACGGTCTAACGTGACTCCACTGTACATCCGAAGTTATAGCCTGTTGAAAAATAACCACTTTTAAGAAAATCTGTTAAAAAGTACCAACGTTTTTTTTAATATTGTGTTTCTATTGCAATATGCATTATAAGTTGTTCGCATAATAACAAAAGTACATGAAATAAAAACACAAATCTGAAAAACTTCAATAGCTATATTTCAGGAATTATTCAAGCTTTTCAGATTTGTATGTTTTTTAATGTACTTTTATTACTATAACAACTACTTTGGACGCAAATTACAGTAGCAACGATATTAAAAAAAAACTTACTTTTTAACAAACTTTCATAGAAGTGGCTATTTTTCAACACGCTATAACATCGGACGTATGAGAGATATAACATTTTATTTTTTTAGATTTTCTTCTCGTTAGGTCTGCTTGAACTAATATTCTGTCTATTTTTGTCCACAATGCACGGGGAAATAAGATAATTAACAAAAACTAAAACTGAAATTTTTTTACAAATTTTCCATAAAAATATAATTTCCCGATGCTGTGTCTCCTAAACTATATGAGATACATTTTTTAATCTTTATTCTGAAGTGAAGAAGTATTTGAAAAATTGATAAAAACTTTAAATTTTCACACTTTTTCCAAAATTTTAAAGGGGGCCGAATGTTCAAAGACGTTTAACGTTTAGACACTTTTTGTATGCCAAACTACAGTGTTTCAGCTGTATTTTAGGCTTTGAGTTATTTTTACAAAAACATACATAATATCCTACAAATAAAAAAATTAAGTTTCTTGAAAAATCCTTCAAAGTGATTTTTAAAATTTTTATTTTCAAAATTTTCATGAAGCGTCATTGAAATTAATTCAGAAGAAAAACGAGAGGTGCAAGCCCTTTTGGGTTAAACTCAACCCAAGCCCATCCTGCAGGGTGGCCGCAAGTTTTCATCTTCTAAATTCCCTGACTTTTCCCTAACGTAATTTTTCACTTTCCCGGACCATTAATATTTAAAGACCAACATTCTAATCTTGTACTATTTTTAATAAAGAATCTTTTATAAACAGAATAAGACAAAGATATGTTTAAATTTCTAAAATTTTAATTTATAATTCTCAGGGCTGCCACAGCCTAATTTACTTGAAAAAAGTGAAAAAGTGACCTACTTAAATCGAAAAAGTGTCTAATTTCTAACCCAAAAAGTGACTAGAAATTACTAATGTGGATTAAAAATGTGATTAATGTTCTTTTGAACTCCAAAGAATTCAAAAGACTTCGATTCACAAAACTTCAAAACAATTCAAGTTAAATTCAAAAGAATTATTTTTTTAATCCCAAAAATCCATTGATTTCAGCACAACTGGAGTGAATTTAGAGAAATTTAAGGGAAAGGAGAAGAATTCGATGAAATTCATTAAAATGCCAGATGAATTGAAATACTTCAAGTAAATTGAAAAAAATCGTTCCATATCTTCTGAAATTGCATGGAATTCTTTACAACCGCATGAATAAGTTCGCAAACCCCTTAAAACCCTTAAAATTTTTTAAATCGCTTGAAAATTTTTTAGAATCTTTTAAAATTCCTTACAGCATTAACAAGCCCTTTGAAATCCCTTTGGATGAGTGAAATCAAATAAAAACACCTTCAAATCTTTTGGATTCCCTAAAATATTTCCAATTTTTTTAAATATTTTAAAATGTTTTGAAACTTTTTAAAGCTTTTGAAAATGCCTTAAAATAATTTAAAATACCCTAAAATATTTTTAATTTATTGAAAACCTATTAAATTACAGAAATCAATTGAAAATCCCTTGGAATCGTTTGAAATATCCTAAAATATTTCAAATCCTTTAAAATATTTTAAAATCCCCGAAAATTTGCAAAACTCGTTAAGATTCCTTCGAATTAAAAAAAAAAGGAAAATATTTCAAATCTTGAAAATTCCTTGCTATTTTTAAAAATACCCTGAAATCTTTCAAATACTTTGGAAACACTTCAAATTATTGAAATCTATTGCAAATACTCTAAGATATTTCAAATCCTTTAAAATCTGTTGAAATACTTTCAAATTTGGTAAGGCTCACGAAATTGCCTTGGAATAATTTAAAATACTCTAAAATCTTTAAAATCCTTTAAATCCCTCGAAGTCTTTTAAAGCGCTAGAAGATTCCTTAGAATTTAACACAAAAAAAACTGAAATATTTTAAATCGTTTGAAATCTTTTGAAACTTTTTAAAGCTCTTCAAAATTCCTTGATTTTTTTAAAATAAGCTAAAATCTTTTAAACCCTTTTGATTTATTTTGAATTATTGAAATTTATTTAAAATGCTCTAAGAAAATTCAAATTCTTCAAAATCTTTTGAATTCACTCGAAACTTTTTAAAGCTCTTGAAAATTCCTTGGAATTTTTCTAAATACCCTAAAATCTTAAAATCTTTTAGAAACACATTAAATGATTAAAATCTATTAAAAATACTCTTAAAATATATTTCGAATCCTTCAAAATCTTTTGAAATCCAATGCATCTATTTAAAGCTTTTGAAACTTCCTTGAAATTAAATAAAAAACCTAAAATCTTTCAAATTCTTTGCAAACAATTCAAATGAATGGAATCCATTAAAAATACTCTAAAATATTTCAAATCTTGTGAAATTCCTTAAAACTTGTTAAATTTCTTGAGAATTCCTTTGAATTTTTTTAAACACCTTAAAATCTTTGAAATCATTTGGAAATACTTTAAATTACTGGAATTAATTGAGAATTCCTTGGAATCGTTTAAAATACCCTAAAATATTTCAAATCCTTTAAAATATTTTAAAATTCTTTGAAATTTTTTAAAGCTATTAATGATTCCTTCAAATTAAAAAAAATTTTAATATTTCAAATCTTGAAAATTCCTTGGAATTTTTTTAAATACCCTAAAATCTTTCAAATCCTTTGGGAACATTTCAAATTAATGAAATGCATTAAAAATTCTCTAAGATATTTAAATTCCTTTAAAATCTTTTGAAATACTTTCAAATTTAGTAAGGCTCTTGAAATTGCCTTGGAATAATTGAAAATACCCTAAAATATTGCAAATCCTTTAAAATATTTAGAAATTCCTCGACACTTTTTAAAGCTCTTGAAGATTCCTTCGAATTTGACAAAAAAAATCCTTTTAAATCCTTTGCAACTTTTTAAAGCCCTTGAAAATTCCTTGGAATTTTTTTAAATACCCTAAAATCTTTAAATTCTTTGGAAACACTTTAAATGATTGAAATCTATTAAAAATACTCTAAAATATTTCGAATCCTTTGAAATCTTTTGAAATCCGTAGAAATTTTGTAAAGATCTTGGAAATTCCTTGGAATTTTTTTAAATATCTTAATATCTTTCAGATTCTTTGAAATTTCTTCAAATTATTGAAATCAATTACAAATTCTTTGAAATCTTTTAAAATATCCCTTAAAAATTGGTAAATATCTTCAATTCCTTGTAATATGTAACCCCATGGTATTGAAAGGAAAGTGACTACAGTGATCTTTTCATTTTAAAAAGTTACTAGAAAGTGATTTGACAAAAAAGTGATTAAAAGTGACGGTGTGGCAGCTCGATTATTCTTGACATTTACTTCAAGTACTTTCAGGAATTCCCTGACTTTTGCCATTATTTTTTCAAAATCCTTGACTTTTCTCATATTTCCAGGTTTTCCCTGGCCTGCGGCCACCCTGATAAAAGTGCTTTTTATGTTCTATTTTTTTAAACGCTTCAAGTTTCAGGATTCTTCACTGAGCGGAGAAGAAATTGTTATAATTACATCTTCGATTACGAAGGTCCAGTCCTTGTCTTCTAATTCATGAGTTCTGGGGTCTTTGAACAATGTTACAGAAACTGTGTGATTGTCTGGCACTGGCCAGGAAACAGCACCTCTTAATGGATTGCTTAGACTCGGTTCCCATTCTACAGGATCCGAACTTACCCTACGACTACGCCTTGTCCATACCACACTCAATTTATTTGGTTTCCTGGTCAAACAATAATAATAATTAATTTTTCTAATTCAGTTTTAATACATTATACATTATACATTTTTTCAGGGTTGCTACAAAATCCCAATTTCGAAATTTCCTGACTTTCCCTGACTAAATTTTCATTTTCCATGACTGTTCTAAATTTTTCTTTCAGGTATAAAAACAACCTTATGCCTAGGAGATCAATGATGTAATGCAAAAAAAGTTTTATTTCTAAATTTACCTTTAAACATTCAACTAGAAAGATGGATTTTCAACTAAAATGATGAATCTTCCATTGGAATACTTGAAATTTTAGTTTAAAAAATTAATTTTCAAACAACAAGAAAAAAAATTTCAACCAGAGATGACATCTCAACAAATTAGTTGTATCCTCAACCAAAAAACTAATTTTCAAACAAAAAAAAAACTAATTTTAAACAGAAGAGATGCATTTTTAACCAAGATGATGTCCATGAAGAAAATAATTCAAACCAAGAAGACAAATTTCTACAATGTATAGTTGATTTTTCAATCCGAAAATATGAATTATTAACAAAAAAGTTGAATTTTCATCACAAAAATATGAATTTTCCACTAAAATAATTGAATTTTCAACCCAAAAATACGAGTTTTCAATAAAAGAGATGAATTTTCAAGTAAAAAATATACATTTTGAAGCAAAAGTGGATGTAGTTACATTTTCAGTTTAAAAAAATTAATTGTCAACGAAAAAAACGAATGCCCACATTATGACGATTATCTGAAAACGAATTTTTCAACGAAAACGTTAAATTTTCAAGCAAAGAATTTAATTTTTCACTTAAATGACAAATCTTCAACAAAAAAAAATAACTTTTTAGCCAAATTGTTAAACTTTCAATGAAAGAAATGAGTTTCTGGCCAAAAAGATGAAGTTTCAATCAATGATATTACTTTTCTTTCAAAAAGACGAATTTCAATCAAATAGTTTCATTTTCACCTAAAACAGATAAATTTTCAACCAAATAACATAAATTTTCAACGAAATAATTTAATTTTCAACCCAAAAAGATTAATTTTTTAACAACATACATGAACTTTCATCCAAAGATTTCAATTTTTGCCCCAAAATAAATTATCTACGAAGATTATTAATCTACCATAAAAGACGAATTTTCAACAAAATAGATAATTTTCAACTGAAGAAAATAAATTTTCACCAAACATGAAATATTAAAATTTGCAGTTACAAAAATAAATTCTCAAGAAAAATATAACTTTCAAAAAAATATAATTTTCAATAAAATAGTTAAATTTTGAACAAAAAAAAGGTCTTTAACTAAAATGAAGAATCATCAACAAAAAAAATTAATTTTTAATAAAGTAGTTAAACGAAAATTCTAATAGTTGATATTTCAATTAAAAGACTTGAATTTTTAACCAAAAACTGTTGAATTCAGCAAAAAAAAAAAAAATAAATTTCTACCAAAAAGAATTACTTTTAAACAAATTTTGTTAAATTTCGAACAAAAGAGATGAATTTAAAGCTACAATGATGAAGTTTCAACTAATGAGATTAGTTTTTTACCAAAATACAAATTCTCAATAAAATAGTTGAATTGTCATCTAAAACAAATAAATTTTCAACTTAAAATGGAATAGTTGTATGTATATTTAATCTCTCCCTTTTACGGGTATGAGGATTAAAATAGAATAGTTAAATTTTTAGGACAAAATTGAATTTTCAATTAATAAACTTAAATTTCAACTAAAAAGATGAATTCTCAAACTAAAAAGATTCTATTTAAAAAAATTAATTTTTGACAAAAAATGAAATAGTTAAATTTTTAGTTAAACCCCAATTTTCGATTTAAAAAATAATAATTTTCAACAAAAGAAATGAATTTTTTATCAAAAAGAAAAATTTTTTAACAAAGGAGATTTTTTTTATCAAAATGCATGAACTTTCAACCTAATATTTGAATTTTTAAAGGAATGTTCAACATAATAGTTTAGTGTTCAACCAAAGAAATGAATTTTTAAGCAAAAAGATGAATTAATCACAAAGAAGATGAATATTCTACCAAAAAATGCGAATTTTCAACCAAACAGTTGAATTTTCAACTGAAGAAGATAAATTTTCAACCAAACATGGAATAGTGAAATTTTCACTTAAAAAATTAATTTTCCACAAAACAATATTATTTTCAACAAAATAGTTGAATTTTGAACAAAAAAAGATTTTTCAACTAAAATCATGAATCATCAATTTAAAAAATGAAATTTGAACAAAGTAGTTCCACTTTCAATTAACTAATCGAATTTTCAATCAAAAATAAGATTAATTCTGAACGAAAAATATAACAGTTGATATTTTAATCCAAAAAAGATTTTAATTTTAAACCAAAAACAGTTGAATTCAACCAAAAAGTACAAGTATTGAACCAAAAAGAATGACTTTATTGAATTTGTTGAATCTTCAACAAAATAATAAAATCCACTTCAATTCCAGTTTATCGAAAGTTCCTTGACTCTGTAGCAACCCTAATTTTTAGATTCAATTATCTTAAAAAATCCTAGATAATTACGGGGCATCATGAATTATTTACGGACTAACATAAGATTTAAACATGACTTTTGCCTGTAAAAGCAAAATATTAATTTCGAAACAGAATACTGTGACAATATATCTACAAAACAAATGATAAACAACAAAAAAATCGTACGAGGTAAAGAGGTTAATTCCTCGACTACGTAAGAATCTGGTAAATAACATCAGAAATTAAAATCACTCACCATCTAGTTGTGGTTTCAAGGGTCAACTCGTGATAGGAGACAGTGAATTGGAACTTGGCAGCTCTTTTGTTCACCCTCTGCAGTCTTTTCCACACAGAACTCATTTTGAAGCACTTTAAAAACACTTTTCATAAATCTTCACGAATACAAGATCGGGCCTAATTATCACTGAAACTTTCCTCGCCGCGGAAATAAAACATGATCAGATCAGTTGACTCGCGAATTATTTCTGCGAAACCGACTGAATAACCTGCAACGTGATCGATAGCCACGCAGGTATACTGCGAAAATTGTTCCAAGGTTTATCGTCCCTTCAAGTTTGAGGTTATATCTGACCTCGGACTCGGGAGATATCAGACAAGCAATTTAGAAAATATGCACTCGCCTTGTCTTCGCCGAAAACTTAGCGTGTCATTTCACTGACGTCAATGAGATGAACATATTATTATCTTTCTGCTCTTCGCTGGCTTCCTTGTTTGACAGCTTCTCAGTTCTCACGTTCGCACCGAGTTTGACGTTTCAAGATCGCAATGTCACTCACGGTCATAAACCCTCGCACCCCTGGACCGAATCGCAATCTTTGAGAAAAGTCTTTTCTTTCCATCCACGAGAAACAAACACTCCACTTAATATTTATAAATGCACTGTCAGAGTAGAAAATATGAGAAAATAACTACTACTATGCTACAGATGCAGTGCAAAGTTTAGCTGTTTTTCATCTAAATTTAGAATGATCTACTTACCCTACTGTTGAGAACTTACCGATTGTTGGTAAGACAAATGTTTCTTTACCGAGTGAACTTTGCGTAAAAACATTACATGCGTGAATAATTGGTTGCCTGTCAGTAGGGGCTAACATAGGATCAGGACAAATCTTTGATCAGGATGGCATATCGCCACCAAAATTCGAAATCACAAAAGAACGCTTCTTTTTTGAGAAAAAATGGTCTTTAGAGGTTCTGAAAGCCCCATAAATTATAAAATTTTCACACTTTTCCCATCAAAAAATACGTTTTTGTAAATTTGATTAAGAATCAACAATATTAATTACCCAGAAAAATACGAATCAAAAATTATTTTTTAAATATCAAAGTCTGTTTTATAGAGTCCAAAATAAACACCATGAAAAATTGAATTTTTGTGAGTTATTGGCACTATAAATATGATTCTTTCTCGATTTTTCAAAAAGAAATTGTTTCTAATGCATAAAAGTATTACTTATTTCAATTTATAATAATTGTTTGAAATAATTATTTAAAATAACTGTTTGAACCATTTATTATTATTTATAACAATATTCTCATAGAAAAATACTAGAAAGTTGCAGTTTTTTCTAAAATTTTCCACCTTTTGTTCACTTTTCAATAAGAGTAAGGTTTATAATTAATTCAAATTATAAAATGTAATTGTTTGAACAATTGAGTATTATTTTCGATGATATTCGCTTCGAATAATGCTGATGTTTCGGGTTTTCTGATATTTTCAATTTTTTCTTAATTTTTCGCTTAGAACGATGTAATAATTAATGCAATTAAACAAACATAATTGTTTAAATAAATTATCATTATATTAGAGTTGTGGTTATTTCTGGATTTTTTTACTTTCTGCCCACTTTCCACTTAGTGAAGTAATCCCTGGCGGACCGGCCGAACGCAAACATTACGCTACAGCGTAACGGTAAAGTAATGTTAACCCTAATAGCACGGAACGTTCCGCGGGCACCTTCGGAACGTTCCACTGGAACGTTCCAGGAACGTTCCCGCAACGTGTAAAATGTCCGCCCTTGGGAACGTTCCAGTGGAACGTTCCAGGAACGTTCCACTGGGACCTGAGGGGAACCTTCCATTATTGTTGTTTTTAACAACAATTATCTCGTAAACCGTAAGAGATAGGTAAGAATGGATGTCATTTTTGAATTTTGAGTACCGCATATACTAAACTATAATATGATATCCGTATCACAAATTGACATCGATTTTGACCTATCACTTAGGTTTTACGCGTTTTTTATTGATAATAATAACAATAACGTTAATTTATGTTTGGAACGTTCCAGTGGAACGTTCCTGGAACGTTCCCAAACGGCGGACATTTAACACCTCCCTGGAACGTTCCTGGAACGTTCCGCTGGAACGTTCCGAAAGTTCCCATGGAACGTTCCGGGAACGTTCCAGGAACGTTCCGTGCTATTAGGGAAAGTAATGGTAAAGTAATATGGCATTATAATTAATAAAGGAAACAAAATTATTATGTAAACTGTTGCAATTATAATAAAACGTTGAAATTCACGTTCAACGGTCATGCCGCAATTGCAACAAGTTGCTTTTGCAGCATTAAAAAATAAAAAAACATAGTGACCGTCATTGCAGTCGGGCCCCTGCATATTGGCAACCCGCCAACGTGGCTTTAAGTGGGTTGCCAGTCTGCAGGGACCCCTCTTGAATGACAGCCACTTTGTTTTTTTATTTTTTAACGCTGAGAAAGCAACTTGTTGCAATTACGGCATGACCATTTAATGTAAATTTTAACGTTTTATTATAATTGCAACAATTTACACATTAATTTTGTTTCCTTTATTAATTATAATGCCATAGTAATATATATTACTTTAGCATTACCCCTGGCGGACCGGCCGAACGCAAACATTACGCTACAGCTTATCGGTAAAGTAATGGTAAAGTAATGCTAAAGTAATATGGCATTATAATTAATAAAGGAAACAAAATTAATATGTAAATTGTTGCAATTATAATAAAACGTTAAAATTTACATTAAATGGGCATGCCGTAATTGCAACAAGTTGCTTTCTCAGCGTTAAAAAATAAAAAAACAAAGTGGCTGTCATGCAAGTCGGGTCCCTGCAGACTGGCAATCCACTTAAAGCCACGTTAGCGGGTTGCCAATATGCAGGGGCCCGACTGCAATGACGGTCATTATGTTTTTTTATTTTTTAATGCTGCAAAAGCAACTTGTTGCATTTGCGGCATGACCGTTGAACGTAAATTTCAACGTTTTATTATAATTGCAACAGTTTACATTTTAATTTTGTTTCCTTTATTAATTATAATGCCATATTACTTTACCATTACTTTAGCATTACTTTACCGTTACGCTGTAGCGTAATGTTTGCGTTCGGCCGGTCCGCCAGGGAATGTTAGGCTTGTTAAATTGTTTAATTATTACCTTTACTCTAAGTCAGTAGCAGACAAGAAATTAAATGTTTCAGAAAAAAACCCTCAACTTTCTAAGTGTTTAAAGAATTTTTTTTGTTATCTTGAAGTCATTATTACATCATATTAATTAAAAAGTTGAAAATAAGTCGAACAATTCGGAAAAACCGCGACTTTCTAACTATATTCCAAGAGAAAATTGCTAAAAACAATTATACAGTGTTTAAACAATTTATTTCAACATCTGTTTATTGATATAAAGCCTAATTGGATGTATTAAAAATAATTTTTGATAAAAATATCGAGAAAAAAAACAAATTAGCGCCTAAATCTTGCAGACCCCAATTTTTCACTTATGGGATCTTTTGAGAGCCTATAAAACAGACTTATTGGGGTGATATTTGACAAGTAATTTTTGTTTCGTATTTTATGGCTAATTATGAACAGAAATATAGGCACGAATCCAAAATTACTTTTGAATTTCACCATAAGACTGTTTTATAGGAACCCAAAAAAAACCCATAATTGGAA
Source organism: Andricus quercusramuli (assembly GCA_932178445.1). NCBI lineage: Eukaryota > Metazoa > Arthropoda > Insecta > Hymenoptera > Cynipidae > Andricus > Andricus quercusramuli. The sequence continues at coordinate 566,290 of CAKNXH010000251.1, read as the reverse complement.
AATTGGGTTTTGGGAGTTTTTGGCCCTATAATTATGATTTTTTTCTCAGTTTGTTAGATACGAATTGTTTCTAATACATAAGGTATCACTTTCTATCAATAATTAGATGTTTAAATAAATTGTTTAAACAATTTATTATTTTTTGTAGCAATCTTATTTTAGAATATAGTTAGAAAGTCGCAGTTCTCTCTGAATTTTTCGAATTGCTTTCAAATTTTCAGTTAGGGCGCGAAACAACAATCATTGAAAGCTAACAAAAATAATTGTTTAAAAAATTTATTATTTATAAGAATATTCTCTTAGAATAATGCCAGAAAGTTGCGGATAATATATAATTAATAAAAATTAACAAACAATTGTTTATTCAAAATATTATTGTTTATAACTAGGGCCGTTCAAAAAATACGTAACGCCTTCAGGGGGGGGGGGGGGAAAATTTTCGGAAAAAAGCGTTACGTATTTTTTGAACGGCCCCCTATCTTATCCTATAGTAATGCTAGACAGTTGCGGTTATTTCTGCAATTTTCAACATTTTGTCCACTTCTCACTAAAAGTGAGGTAATTATTAATGCAATTCAACAAACATAATCATTTGAAAAATTTATTATTTTTATGTCTATCTTCTCTCATACTAATGCTGGAAAGTAAGCTAGGTTACTCTGAAATTTTTTACTTCGCTTTGGCTTTTTAGTTATGGTCAAATAAATTTTCAAATAATCTTTTTCTTTTTCTGGATATATTTTTCTGAAAATCAATCAGATTTTTGATATATTCTTCAAATTTTTTGTTTAAATTAATATTTTCAAAGCATTAGAAAAAAAGTAAAAATACTCCATTCCAAAAAATGGAATACTATTTTCAAAATAATTCTTGTTGAAAAGCAGTAAAATTAGTTATTTAAACAATTCAGGAAGCAAGATTGCTCATCCCAGAAAGATTAACCTTTTTTAATTAAAAAATCAAAAATTTAAATTTTCAGTATTGTTTACAGAAATATCAAACTTTAGTGAAGGTTCGAATTTTTTCAATAACAACGTCATAAAGTTTTTTTCATTTGAATTGTTGATTTTTCATTAACACTGGAAAATATTAAGAAATATTTTTTATTTAGCGTACATTTTTAAATTTTCTAGTTTCATTCTTTATTAAATTATCATACCCATAAATTCGGTAGACGTTCGGAATTTTTCAAAAACAATTTCATAAAGTTTTTGTTTTTATCTAAATTTTTATGTTTTCAATAAAGGCTAGGGATGAAGTTCCGAAAAGCGCTTACCTCCGATTAATTCGAAACTCCGTATACCTACGTATTTCGACGCGCTGATCACGAATATGATAGTGAAAATACCCGCAAATTTGATATTCAAGGTCAAAACCCCAAAAAACTATAAAAATTTTATGTTTTTCCGTTTATTTCAGTAAAGAAAAAAAAATCAGAAAAAAGTTTCAAACAAAAGTTGTAGATCTTTTGAAAATACATATTTTATGTTGAATATGTTTTTACCCTACGACTGATAGTTTTCGAGAAAATAGACGATAAATATGAAAAATCACAGAAATACTGAAATCCAAACTCCAGCCTTCCCGCGGCGAAGTGCCTAAGTACGCATTAATGCTAAATCAAATGGGTTAATGGCAAAAGATATGTTTCCACGAAACATTAGGGAACAAATGGGGATGGTATGCGTCCTACGTTATTTCTGTGACCAGTCACAGGGGTGCCTTCCCGCCCCTGCCCCCATGACACGTTGGAAAGTGGGTCGTGTGTAACCTAAGTTATTTCTGTGACCAGTCACAGGGGTGCCTTCCCGCCCACATCATGACACGTTGGAAAGTGGGTCGTGTGTAACCTAAGTTATTTCTGTGGCCAGTCACAGAGGTGCCTTCCCGACCCCCATGACACGTTGGAAATGAGGTCGTGTGTGACCTAAGTTATTTCTGTGGCCAGTCACAGAGGTGCCCTCCCGCCCACATCATGACACGTTGGAAAGTGGGTCGTGTGTGACCTAAGTTATTTCTGTGGCCAGTCACAGAGGTGCCTTCCCGCCCACATCATGACACGCTGGAAAGTGGGTCGTGTGTAATCTCAGTTATTTCTGTGACCAGTCACAGGGGTGCCTTCCCGCCCCCACCATGACACGTTGGAAAAGGGGTCGTGTGTAACCTAAATTATTTCTGTGGCCAGTCATAGGGGTGCCTTCCCGCCCCCCATG